>CM075294.1:10963174-10978174 GCA_037672795.1 Lagerstroemia speciosa | reverse complement strand
GGCGGAGCAGCCATCGGTGCAGATCTTGGTGGTAGTAGCAAATATTCAAATGAGAACTTTGAAGGCCGAAGTGGGGAAAGGTTCCATGTGAACGGCCCTTGTACATGGGTTAGTCGATCCTAAGAGACGGGGGAAGCCTGTCTGATAGCACCGCGTGCGCGAGCTTTGAAAGGGAATCTGGTTAAAACCCCTGAACCGGGACATGGTGGCTGACGGCAATGTTAGGGAGTTCGGAGATGATGGCGGGGGCGTCGGGAAGAGTTATCTTTTCTATTTAACAGCCTGCCCACCCTAGAAATGGCTCAGCCGGAGATAGGGTTCCAGCGGCTGGAATAGCACCACACGTCCCGTGGTGTCCGGTGCACCCCCCAGTGGCCCTTGAAAATCCGGAGGACTAAGTGCCACCCACACCCGATCATACTCATGACCGCATCAGGTCTCCAAGGTGAATAGCCTCTGGTTGATGGAACAATGTAGGCAAGGGAAGTCAGCAAAATGGATCCGTAACCTCGGGAAAAGGATTGGTTCTAAGGGCTGGGCACGAGGTCCCAGTGCCGAACCCGTCGGCTGTCGGTGGACTGCTTGAGGTGCTCCCGCGGCAAGAGCGGGTCGCCGTGTGCCGCCTGGGGGACGAACTGGGAACGGCTCCCTCGGGGACCTTACCCGGGCGTCGAACAGTCAACTCAGAACTGGTACGGACAAGGGGAATTCGACTGGTTAATTAAAACAAAGCATTGCGATGGTCCCAGCGGACTCTCACACAATGTGATTTCTGCCCAGTGCTCTGAATGTCAAAGTGAAGAAATTCAACCAAGCGTGGGTAAACGTCATCTAATTAGTGACGCGCATGAATGGATTAACGAGATTCCCACTGTCCCTGGCTACTATCCAGCGAAACCACAACCAAGGGAACAGGCTTGGTAGAATCAGTGGGGAAAGAAGACCCTGTTGAGCTTGACTCTAGTCCAACTTTGTGAAATGACTTGAGAGGTGCAGAATAAGTGGGAGCCCTCGAGCGAAAGTGAAATACTACTACTTTTAACATTATTTTACTTATTCCATGAATCGGAGGTGGGGAAATGCCCCTTCTTTTGGACCTAAGGTCCGCCTCGGCGAGCCGATTCGGGCGGAAGACATTGTCAGGTGGGGAGTTTGGCTGGGGCGGCACATCTATTAAAAGATAAAGCAGGTGTCCTAAGATGAGCTCAACGAGAATAGAAAATCTCTTGTGGAACAAAAGGGTAAAAGCTCATTTGATTCTGATTTCTAGTACGAATACGAGTCGTGAAAGCATGGCTTATCGATCCTTTAGATCTTCGGAAGTTGAAGCTAGAGGTGTCAGAAAAGTTACCACAGGGATAACTAGCTTGTGGCAACCAAGCGTTCATAGCGACGTTGCTTGTTGGTCCTTCGATGTCGGCTCTTCCTATCATTGGGAAGCAGAATTCACCAAGTGTTGGATTGTTCACCCACCAATAGGGAACGTGAGCTGGGTTTAGACCGTCGTGAGATAGGTTAGTTTTACCCTACCGATGACAGTGTCGCAATAGTAATTCAACCTAGTAGGAGAGGAACCGTTGATTCCCACACTTGGTCATTGCGCTTCGTTGAAAAGCTAGCAGCGCGAAGCTACCGTGCGCTGGATTATAACCGAATGCCTCTAAGTCAGAATCCGGGCTAGTACAGACACATGCGCCCGCCGCCCGATTCCCATCCTGCAGTAGGCCCCCTGGCCCCCAAGGGCACGTGTCGTTGGTGAAGCCCACCAGGCAGACGAGCTGTTCGGGCCGCCTTGAAGCACAATTCCTACTGAGCAGTGGGTAGAATCCTTTGCAGACGACTTAAATACGCGACTGGGTATTGTAAGTGGCAGAGTGGCCTTGCTGCCACAATCCACTGAGATTCAGCCCTTTGTCGATTCGATTTGTCCCTCCCCTCCATTCTCTGCCAGATCAGTAGTAAAACTCTGAGGTTATACCCAACGGTCGAGTCGGCCACCTCACCGACTAAACAAACCACTCTTGAAAACGTGCAAGTATAACTCCACAGCGCGCCTTGCCCGACCATGAGGATGGTATCGTAGCAGCAGCTGCAATGATCGCTGTCCTGCCTTTGCTCAATCACTGCTCTGTGCTAGTTCATCACTGTAGGGCCGTAGTCGATGACTGTCGTGCCTACCTCAAGCTATAGAGCATACATTGCTCGTTCATTGCCTTTGCTCGATCAGTGCCATGGCTTGCTCGACCACAATAGCACACTTGCTGCTCGAGCACTACCATGGCTTGCTCGACCACGATGGCACGGTGGCAGCCTTGCTGGACCACGGTAGCACGGTAGCAAAGCCTTGCTCCAGCATTGCTCGATCACTGACGTGCCTTGCTCGAGCACGGCGGCACCTTTGTTTGACACATTATCAGCCTTTCTCGGCCACTACTCGATCACTACCATGGTAGCACGGTAGCCTGCTCGACCACGGTACCACGGTAGCAACCTTGCTCTACCACGATATCACAGCAGTAGCCTTGGTCGAGCATTGCTCGATCACTGCTGTGGCTTGCTCGATCACGGTAGCAGCCTTGGTCAAGCACTGCTCGATCACTGCCATGCCTTACTGCAGTTTGGTAGCAGCCTCGCTCGAGCATTGCTCGAGCAATGCCGTGGCTTGCTTGACCACGGTACCACGGTAGCTTGCTCGACCATTGTACCACGGTAGCTTGCTCAACCACGGCAGCACGATAGCAGCCTTGCTCGAGCACTACTGTGGCTTTGCTAGATAACAGTAGAAGCCTTGCTCGAGCAGTGCTCGATCACTGTCGTGGGTTGCTCGACCATGGTACCACAGTAGCAGCCTTGGTCGAGCACTGCTATGGCTTGCTTGACCGCTGGAGCACGGCTGCAGCGTTCCTCTACTACGGTGGCATAGCAGTAGCCTTGGTCGAGCACTCACTGCTCGATCACAGTAGCAGCCTTGGTCAAGCACTGCTCGATCATTGCTGTGGCTTGCTCAATCACGGTAACAGCCTTGGTCAAGCGCTACTCGATTACTGCTATGGCCTGCTCGATCACGGTAGCAACCTTGGTCAAGCCCTACTCGATCACTGCGGTGCCTCGCTGCAGCTCGATCGCAGCCTTGCTCGAGCAGTGCTAGAGCAATGTCGCGGCTTGCTCGACCATGGTATCGGCCTTGCTCGAGCACGGAATCATGGTAGCAGCCTTGCTCTACCACGGTAACACAGTGGCATGGCAGCAGCCCCGCTCGAGCACGATAGCATGGCTGTCGCCTTGCTCGACCACAGTACCATGGTAGCTTGCTCGACCACGGTAGAAGCCTTGCTCGAGCAGTGCTTGAGCACTGCCATGGGCAGCTTGACCGCAGTACCACAGCAGCACAATAGTAGTCATACTCTAGCACGGTAACACGACTGCAGCCTTGCTCGACCAGGGTACCATGGTAGCTTGCTCGACCATGGCAGCACGGCAGCAGCCCCAATCGAGCACTGCTCAATCACGGTAGCAGCCTTGCTCGATCACGGTAGCAGCCTTGGTCAAGCACTACTCGATCACTACCGTGCCTCGCTGCAGCTCGGTAGCAGCCCTGCTCGAGCAATGCCGCTGCTTGATCGATCATGGTATCTGCCTTGCTCGAGAACAGTAGCATGGTAGCAGCCTTGCTCGACCACGGTACCACGGTGGGATGGCAGCAGCCCCGCTTAAGCACTGTAGCAGTGCTACTGCCTTGCCTGACCATGGTAGTAGCCTTGCTCAACTGGAGCACTGCCATGGGTTGCTCGACCACGGTACCATGGCAGCACAGCAGCAGCCATACTCGAGCACAGTAGCACATCTACAGCCTTGCTCGACTAGGGTACCACGATAGCTTGCTCGACCACGGTAGCACGGCAGCACGGTGGCAGCCTTAGTCAAGCACTGCTCGATCACGGTAGCAGCCTTGCTCGAGCACTGCTCAATCACTACCGTGGCTTGCTCGATCACTGCCGTGGCTTGCTTGACCACGGTATCACGATGGTAGCCTTGCTCGATGACGGTACCAAGGTAGCACGGCAGCAGCCTTGCTCGAGAACAGTAGCATAGCTGTAGCCTTGCTAGACCACACGATAGCGTGGCAACAACCTTCCCTGACCACGGTACTATGATAGCACGGTGGCAGCCTTGCACGACCACTGTATCGGGGTAGCATAGTAGCACGGTGGCAGCCTTGCACGACCACGGTATCGGGGTAGCATAGCAGCGCGGTGGCAGCCTTGCTCGACCACAGTGGCACGGTAGCAGCCTTGCTCGATCACTACCGTGGCTTGCTGCAGCTTGGTAGCAGCCCTGCTCGAGCAGTGATCGAGCAATGTCGTGGCTTGCTATAGTAGCGCGCGATCACTACGGTGGCTTTGGTCAACCATGATACCACGGCAGCATCCTTGCTCGAGTAGTACTAGATCACTGTCTTGGCTATTGCTCGACCACGGTACCACGGTGGTAGCTTCCTCGACCACGGTACCATCGTAGCACGGTGGCAGCCTTGCTCGACCACGGTACTGCGGTAGCATAGCAGTGCGATAGCAGCCTTGCTATAGCATGGTAGCAGCCTTGCTCGAGCACTGCTCCGTCACTCCCGTGGCTTGTTGCAGCTCGATAGCAGCCTTGCTCGAGCAGTGCTCGATCACTATCATGGCTTGCTCGATCACTGTCGTTGCTTGCTCGATCACGCTACACACTTACTCGAGCAGTACTTGAGCACCTTGCTGCATTGCTCAAGCATGCCAGTCCCTTGCTCGATCAGTACTTGAGTAGAAGGGGGTGGTGTAAAATTCGAGGGTCATAGTATCACCTTCTAAGAAGGAGAAAAACTTAAAATAAGCTCTTCAAGGGGGTAGAGGTGCAGCCTGCATCATTACGTCCCCTATGCCTCCCGCCACACATCCATCGCTACATAGCGTAGCGATGTGCTCGGGTGCTGGAAGCGCTGCTACCGACCACAGCGGCAACTCCGGCATCGCCGGTAGCCTGGTCAAGGTCGGAGCTAGCCGAGCGGGTCGCGTGCACATTATTGTGCTCGTGGCTGGCACTACAACCCGGGGTACGATCGTTCGACAACACAATTCGTGGTGCCCAGTGATTTACCCCGTGATCGGCACGATGCGGTTATCTATCTCTATCATGCTACCATTATCGATCTCCGCCGGGCTACTCGATCGCCGACCGTCCCTTGCTCCGTCGTCCCTTACTCGAACATCTATCACGCGTTGCTCGATCACGGCATCACACTGCTCATGGTATGCTCTAGCGTTGGTTTGTTCTCGTATCTAGCGCCCGGTCGCGGTCTAGCGGGCTGCCCATTTTCCCGATTGAGGAACTCGTCGGAACGGGGCGGCGGGTATGTTCGTGTGACTGTGCACCAGCGTGCATGATGGTGTGTGAGTGGTGATATGGTCGTGCTTGCTGGCAGGCCCAGTGGTGGTATGGCCACTGGACTGTCCGCTCGCTGACTCCTCAATGCACGTTGCAGGCGTCTTGCCTCTTGACGTTACAACGGGTTCCTGTGTTGTCTACCTTGTCGAGTGGTACTCAATGTCATGTGTGTGCTCTCCAACAATTGCCTTCCGAGGCGATTGTTGGATAATGTGGTGGCCCCCTTGCACCACGCACACAGCCACAGTGATGGGTGCTGCGATGGCTCAGGGGTGCTAGCTCGGCCTCTCAGATGCAGAACATTTCATAGGCACGTGGCCCTCGGCCTACATGTGCCTGGATTGTTATGCTTCATTGGAATGACGCTCGTGCCGTGTCCATGTCCGTGTCACTCCCAGCCTAGTGCTGGCGAGGCACAGGGGCGGGCGCGGCGCCGTTGATGGATGCTGCTTGGTTGATCCTGCCAGTAGTCATATGCTTGTCTCAAAGATTAAGCCATGCATGTGCAAGTATGAACTAATTCAGACTGTGAAACTGTGAATGGCTCATTAAATCAGTTATAGTTTGTTTGATGGTATCTGCTACTCAGATAACCATAGCAATTCTAGAGCTAATACGTGCAACGAACCCCGATTTCTGGAAGGGATGCATTTATTAGATAAAAGGTCGACGTGAGCTTTGCCCGATGCGCTAATGATTCATGATAACTTCACGGATCGCACGACCATCATGCCGGTGACGCATCATTCAAATTTCTGCCCTATCAACTTTCGATGGTAGGATAGTGGCCCACTGTTAGACCCCTGGGGTGGTATCCCAAGACCCGCCTACCATGAGCATGCCTCGGAGTCATGGTAGCAGGCAACGTGTTGGGAGGGCACGTTATCGACTAAGTGTTGAGGTGTTGGATCGTGATGCGCATGACTGCTCAAGCGACGCACTGTGATAGTGCTGGATCATGAGACGGGTTCTCGATCATGACTGTGGTTGTAGGCACACGGGAAGCAATGGAGCCCAGAGGCTATCTCCCAGAGTACGTGCTACGAATGCTATGGAGCGCTTGGCAGCGTTCTGTGGAGCAGATGCGGGCCACGGTGGAAGGATCAACCAAGTCCCTGGATCACAACCTGCATTATGGGAAGCAGCGGGAATCATGACATGGATCCAATCAATCCATGATTGGGGGAGGCAATCATGGATACGCCTAGAAGCCACTTATGGGAGTCCAGCATGCCAGATATGGAAGTTGACCAAGGATCGGGGGATCTAACAGGCAAGCGGATTCTTAGGAGGAGAATCAGCCCTATCTATGGAAGCTAGGTGTGCCAGATTGGGAAGCTTGCGAGGATCAGGGATCCAACATAGCAAAAGGAATCTCAGGGAGACAATATTCCCGGCACACATGGAAAGTCTTGATAGAGATTGGTCAAATGCCTTGTATAGACTTGTCAATAGGGAAAGTCTAGATTACCTGGCATATTTGCTTAGTGGGCTTCATTTATAAATAGGCGTGGACTCTCATTTGAGTCATTCATCAGGAGGCATTCAGATTCAGAGACTCACAAGAGGGAGAGCAGACAACTGAGGGCACGAGAGACACATTGAGAGGAGAGTGTGAGTGTTGAGTCTGTATTGTGAGGGGTCGAGTGAGGAGTGCAAGCAGTGGGGGCTATGAGGTATATACTCGACTAGAGTCTGTAGTTGGGTTTTTTCATACTTGTTGTGATATAATACAAGTTAGTTTTTCCCAACCTCTTCTGTGTGCTGTGATCGATTCTAGGCTTGTGAGCCTTGGTTGTGTGGGAATTTTGTGGCTGGTCAGCAGAGCGAGCTATTGATGCCTAGCAATACCGAGGTACTCGAGCGATATTCGGGTAGCGCCCTTGGCCCTGTGACAACTAGTATCAGAGCTTGAAGGTGCCAAGGAGTTGGTATCATCCCCAGTTTCGGCAAGATTACAATCGTGACGACTTGATCAATGGAGGCACTGCGGGAACAAATGGTGGCCTTAGAGAGGCAAGTTGCCGCATTCATAGAAGGTGCTCCCTTGATGAACGCTATGCATGAGCGCATCCTTGCTCTCGAAGACAATGTCGGAGAGGGCGATGACCTTGCTGGGACGCTGACGGACCTTGTGAAGGTCCTGGTCTCCGAAGTTGCTGCATTGCGAGACGATGTGGCCTTGGTCAAGCAACAACTAGCTACTCAGGGAGTAGCATCGGGGAGTGATACTCGGCGGAAGGTGAAGATCCCCGAGCCCAAGGCATTCGAAGGTACTCGGAGTTCAAAGGAGTTGGAGAACTTCCTTTGGGACATGCAGATGCTGCGAAGGTCCTAGACGCGGATAAGGTCATGTTACCACCATGTACTTGGCAAATGATGCGAAGCTATGGTGGCAGATGCAAGTCCAGGATGCACTAAGTGCAGGGCAACCACGTATTGAGAAGTGGGAAGCGCTGAAGCAAGAATTGAAAGAGCAATTCCTACCGAGCAACATGGCGTGGGTGGCTCGGGACACACTTGGCAAGCTGAAGCAGACTATCTCGCTGCGGGAATATGTCAAGCAGTTCAGCTTATTGATGCTTGACGTGATGGACATGTCAGAGTAGGATAAGCTGTATATGTTTCTGAAGGGTCTGTAGCCATGGGCTCAACTAGAGCTCAGATGCCAAAGTGTGAAGGACCTTCCAACGGCTCTAGCAGCGGGTGATGTGCTGCTCGACTTGCGCAACACTTAGGTTGAAGACGGAGTGGAGGAGGGGCAGGGCGAGGACAGGGACAAGGTGTCCAAGACGGGGGGCCAAGGGAAGGAACGACAAGTGTAAGAGCAGGCTCACTCATGAGGACAAAGGGAAGGAGAAGGAGAACGAGGGAAATGGCTCCTTGAAAAGGACCCTCGGACTCACCCTGGTTGCTTCTTTTGCAACGGTCCTCACAGGGCAAAGGATTGCCCAAAGCGGGAGAAGCTCTCGGCATTGGTTGATCAGGACTCCGATGAGGAGGTAGTGGGACATGCCTCCACGTTGTAGGTGCTAGGCGCACTTCGTTCTGATCAACGGAAGGCTGCATATGGACTATTGTTCGTGGACGTGCTACTCAATGGTCGAAAGGTATCGGCATTGGTAGACACAGGAGTGTCCCACACATTCGTGTCGGACAGGATGGTGCGACCACTTGGGCTGAAAGTGGAGCGGCACAAGTCCGAGTTGAAGGCGGTTAATTTGAAGAGCTGGCCAATTGGTGCCCTGGCTAAGGGAGTTCCCATCAAGATGGAGTCTTGGGAGGGAAGCCTTGACATCATGGTTGTCCCACTAGATGACTATGACCTAGTTCTAGGGAACAACTTCTTCGTGGAGGCCTCGGTTACGATCTCAATGCACCTCGGCAGATTCCCGATTGGCGATCCGCGACACCCATGCCTTTTTCGAGGATACAAAGGCTCCAGTCACAACAAGGGGATTGCGATGGAAAGGGTGTCTGCCATGCGGGTAGCACGAGGGAGGAAGAAGGGTTGCCCCACCTACTTGGTGGATGTAGGTGGAGCGGGGGCGCAAGGTGTTAGCCCAGAGCCAGAAGTACCTTTGGAGAGTGAAAAGGTACGTGGGAGTCTTCAGGATGTGATGCCTGGAGAGCTGCCAGCAGGTCTACTACCACGGAGGGCGGTGGACCACGAGGTGGAGGAAGCCATGGTAAAGGAGCGGGTGCTCGGGCTTCCTAACTTGGAGAAGCCCTCCAAAGCGCATAGTGACTGTGCAATTGGAGTCGTGCTCGTGTGAGACAGGCACTTTGTTGCAAGCCGGAAGTTGAAGCCTATGGAGCAGCACTACTCAGCACATAGGAGGGAGAGATTTGGTGCCATCTCCCATCGAACTTCAGATTTCCTGAAGGATATCCGGGCCGCGGTGCAAAAGAGCAAGGGTTACCAGCTCTTGGTGGAGCAAGTAAAGGATGGCATGGTGCGATGCTAACGGTTGAAAGATGGGCTACTCTACAGGAAGGGTGGTCGCCTATACATCCCTTGCAGAGGGGGACTGCATCGCAGACTCATGGAGGAGCGCCATGACAGCCAGGGGGCTGGACATCGAGGGTGGGAGCGCATGTTGGCGCTGCTCTCAAGGTCATATACATGGCCTAGGATGTCAGAAGACATCAAGAGGTACGTCAAGGTCTTAGCGACAGACCATGCAGCAAAGTCGATGAGGGCATCGACCTCTTGGGTGGGGGAGGTTTGTTAGACCCCTGGGCTGGTATCCCAAGACCCGCCTACCATGAGCGTGCCTCGGAGTCATGGTAGCAGGCAACATGCTGGGAGGGCACATTATCGACTAAGTGTCAAGGTGTTGGTTTGCGATGCGCATGATTGCTCAAGCGAGGCACTGTGATGGTGCTTGATCATGAGACGAGTTCTCGATCATGACTGTGGTTGCAGGCACACGGGAAGCGATGGAGCCCAGAGGCTATCTCCCCGAATATGTGCTACGAATGCTATGGAGCACTTAGCAGCATTCCTTGGAGTAGATGCGGGCCACGGTGGAAGGATCAATCAAGTCCCTGGATCACAACCTGCATTATGGGGAGCAGCGGGAATCATGGTATGGATCCAATCAATCCATGATTGGGGGAGGCAATCATGGATAGGCCTAGAAGCCACTTATGGAAGTCAAGCACGCCAGATATGGAAGTTGACCAAGGATCGGGGGATCCAACAGGGCAAGCGGATTCTTAGGAGGAGAATCAACCCTATCTATGGAAGCCAGGTGTGCCAGATCGAGAAGCTTGCGAGGATCAGGGATCTAGTGATGCGAACCTCGCCAACACCATGATGAAACCCAATATCAAGTATGATATGAACCTCACCAACTCGTGACAAAACCCGTATACAACTAAGGTCTCCAAGGAATGTGTCCTTGTCAAGCTCAGATGGTGGAACCTTGACCCATTACCTATAAAGAGGTAAGAACCTTGGTATAGTGAAGACGCCACAATCAACTATGGAAGGGTTGATTGATAAGTCGGGGATGAACGCCACGGAATACTCCGATAAGTTCGAATAGTTCTTCAAAGAACCAAAGAGAATAAAATCTCACACTTCATTAATGAATAAAACTTATCCAAATTCGTCCAAGGGCAAGCACCAGCCTTTAAATAGGCCAAAGTGCAATATTACATCAAAAATAACCTTCCTAAATGGTTCTAAACGGATAGGAAACTAATTAGAAAGCAAATCTAAGTGTTTCCTCAGGGAAATTAGAAAATATTGCCAATATCTTCAGAACTAAGTAAAGGGAAAGGAAATATATTCTACTTGCTAAAAGTGGAAAGTGGAAAGTGATATATTCTTGTAGATAACTTCAATATATCAGCATTAACCCGTGTTTCTCTTGCCTCTTTAATTCTCTCAACTTCCTTTCTTGAAAATATTCTTGCTCTTTCATCTGGCTAAGATATATTTCTTCAAAATACTTGCCATCTTGACTTCAACCGAAATATATTTCTTGAATCACTTGCACTCTTGATGCTTAGCTGAAATGTGTGGCCTTCATCATTTGTCCATTTTGGATAATGTTGAGTCATTGAGCTTGCTTGTCACTTGTATGCATATCCATATCCGCTTCTTCGTCGTGCACGAGCTTCTCATCATCCGATCATGAGAGACTTCGATTGCAGGCTTCGAGCTCGTATCTTGGATCACATCATTCCCCTCCTCTTGAAAAGGATTTGTCCTCAAATCTTGGCCTGCATTAAATGAAGATTAATTACAAACATGGAAATTATCATTATCTTTACACTCACCTTGCTGTCCAAATTTGTAAGCATCATTAGCAATCTGCTCAAAAACTCGAAATACTCCTTCTCCATGAGGATGTCGCTTTGAATGCATTTGAATGTGAATCCTCTTCTTCCTCATGTGCAATGAATTACAACCACCTGGATCAAACACAAAATTCTTGCTGCCACTGTTAGGGTGCATGGCTTTCACATGATTTGACTTAACAAATTCATCTTTTATCATTCCACCTAAGTAAGCACAGCCACTTAAAGGTAAAGATGTTAAATTCATAAGAATTAATAAAGTGAAGCCATATACTTGCTTTGAATGAGAAAACTTAGTGGTAGAAGGAATGACACTAGAATGAGCAACCTCAACATTGGGAAAACAATATTCCCATGGTTTAAAATCAAGTTTTGCATAGCAATTCAAAAACAATAATTTGTTTCCATGTTCTCTCGTATTTTCCCATGAATAGTTCAAGAAGTTAGCAATTTTGTGTAAAACATGTATAACATGTATTCTCTCTATCTTTTTAAGGAACAAATCATCATGTGTGATATCATCCATTATATGACATGGAATATAATACCAATATAAGCTAGATAAGCAATGGAAACCACTTACCTGACTTACCAAAGTAGATATTGGCCAATCTTGGATTGCCTTTTCCTCTTCAACAAGATTCTCATTAACTATGGCACTCAAAATCAAATCAATAAACACAATCTCATCCATACAAAGAGTTCGGGTTTCAAGTTTAGCAAATAATGATTCTTTGCTTAAGGCCTCTAAAATAAGTTTTGGATGTTCAGCATGATCATCTAGACTCTTATTATAAGGAATATCATCAAAGTAGATAAAAGCATACAAATTATGACTCATAAATCCCATGAAAGCACTAAACATCTTATATAAATCACATGGGTTTTTGCATTCAATGTTTAACTCATGATTTTCTCTCACCCTAGCATGATGGAATTCACCTTTAAGATGAATCTTTGAAATCATACATGCATTGTTCAATCCTAACTCATGATCTCCTCTCACCCTAGCATGATGAAATTCACTTTCAAGATTAGGCTTTGAAATCAAACATGCATCATGAAATCCATCTAACATGCGATCTAAATGAGGAACAGAATTAGGGCACATGACCATGGTGTTTTTGACGGCTTGAAAATTAGAAAACCCTATCCATGTTTGATCCTCATGCTCTAGTAACATTAAGACAATAAAGGGACTCATGTACTCACTGGCTTGTAGATTTTACTTGCTCATTGGGTTGTAGTTGAATCTCCTTCATCTCCTCATGATTACTTCTAATGGCTAGCTGGTTTGGACTTGATCCTTGATGCACTTCCTTGACTTCCTGCAAATAAGAAATAATATTGCTCGGCAAGAATCCGACAAGATTGTTAGTAAATAAAATCGGCTCCTTAATCATAAGGGGCTGATGTAAAATTAAAGAACTCTCAATCTCACGGTCTTTTTCCTCTCTTGCACTCACCAATGAAACATCTCTCTTATTTTCTCTCTTCTCAATTTCTTTTCTCTCATTTTTCTTTTCCCTCATGTTCCAGCTCTTTTTCTTCATTCTCAACTCTCACATTGTTTTTTTCATACTCTCGCTCTTTATTACGCTCTTTCTTTTGCACACTCTCTCCTTTTTTATCACTCTCTTTTTCTTGATCACTCTTTTGATTCTCATGAATTTGTGTAATACTCACAGCTTCTTTGTCATCCTTGGAGAGCTCAGAACTAGACGATGGCACTTTGTGTTCTTTATAGGCTGACCTCCATGAGCTTGTAGCAGCCATGCCTGAAGACCATTCATCCATGTTTCTTCGCTTTAACTGTCGTTCAACTTTCATGGCATAGGGCAACATATCTTTGAAGTCTTCATAACAATGCACCGCCACTTCATCCATAATCTCATGATTTAATCCACGTACGAACCTGTCCATGGTGGCTTCTATGTCCTCCTCTATGTTCGCTCGGGTCATTGCAACCTCCATCTCTTTGTAATAATCGAGAACGCTCTTTGATCCTTGAGTGAGATGTTGCAATTTGTTGTGCAATTCCCAGCGATAGGAACTGGGAAGGAATCGTTGCCTCATTATTGACTTCATCTCGTTCCATGTCTCAACAAGTCGCTCTCCGTTCTGTCTCCTACTTGTAATAATCCGATCCCACCAAATAATAGCATAGTCGGAGAATTGAAATGAAGCAAGTTGTACCTTTTTCTTTTCGGAGTAGATATGATGTTTGAAGACCATCTCCATTCTTTCCTCCCACAAAAGATAAGCTTCGGGGTCGTTTTTGCCTTGGAAAGTTGGAAACTTCACTTTTGTGTCACGGAGATCATTGTTCCGCCTTGGTCTTCTCGATTCTTTATCTTCATATGGAAGCTGAAAGCTTTTTCTTTTTGCTTCATCCTCAATTCGATCTATCTTCTTATGGATTTGTTTGAATTCAGCTCTCATCATCCTCCCAACCTCATGTACATATGCTTGTAGTTGAACATCTTCAAATGCGCTTTCCTCTTGATAGTGTGGCATGATGAGAATCTGCAACAGATATTAGGACCTCACAAGCACTCTCTCACGTGTTTCACTCAAGAATATGTTCACTCAATTCACTCGTGTTTGCACTCAAACGGCTTTTACCCTCTAATAATCTCACCACTCTTGCCTTTTTCCACTCGTATATCCTCTTTCAGTTCTTTTTGAACTAAACAAACTATAATCAGAATGTCCCGCAACAATCCACCACGACTTCACCAAGATTTGGAAGAATAGAATAGGGTCAAGTTCCAAAGTAACGAAGATCAAGCGAAATAAGGGGATTGTGAACAAGAGAATGATAGATCAATTGAAAAGAAACAACTTTGAGTACGAAGATGTTGATAGCTCTATGAATGGGCAAATAATTCTTCAACTTGTTTAATGTCTCACTTCTTCTACCTTTTTTGTTTTTTTGCTGATTCTTCTTTTTTTAACCTTTTTTTTGCAACTTTTTCTTTCTTTTTTTTTTTGCTTCTTTTTTCTTTCTGCTACTTTTTTTTCCACTACCTTTTTTTTTAACTTTTTCTCAAGAAGATAATAGAAAAGAAAGAAGATAAAGAAAGACAACGAAAACAAAGGAAAACAAAGAAAAACAAAAATGATAGATTGAACCTGACTTAGAACGTTGGCTCTGATACCAAATGATGCGAACCTCGCCAACACCGTGATGAAACCCAATATCAAGTATGATATGAACCTCACCAACTCGTGACGAAACCCGTATACAACTAAGGTCTCCAGGAAACGTGTCCTTGTCAAGCTCAGATGGTGGAACCTTGACCCATTACCTATAAAGAGGTAAGAACCTTGGTATAGTGAAGACGCCACAATCAACTATGGAAGGGTTGATTGATAAGTCGGGGATGAACGCCACGGAATACTCCGATAAGTTCGAATAGTTCTTCAAAGAACCAAAGAGAATAAAATCTCACACTTCATTAATGAATAAAACTTATCCAAATTCGTCCAAGGGCAAGCACCAGCCTTTAAATAGGCCAAAGTGCAATATTACATCAAAAATAACCTTCCTAAATGGTTCTAAACGGATAGGAAACTAATTAGAAAGCAAATCTAAGTGTTTCCTCGGGGAAATTAGAAAATATTGCCAATATCTTCAGAACTAAGTAAAGGGAAAGGAAATATATTCTACTTGCTAAAAGTGGAAAGTGATATATTCTTGTAGATAACTTCAATATATCAGCATTAACCTGTGTTTCTCTTGCCTCTTTAATTTTCTCAACT
>CM075294.1:10958174-10960674 GCA_037672795.1 Lagerstroemia speciosa | reverse complement strand
AGAACTGTTGAACTTATCGGAGTAATCCGTGGCGTTCATCCAGATGAACTTATCGGAGTAATCCGTGGCGTTCACCCCGACTTATCAATCAACCCTTCCATAGTTGATTGTGGCGTCTTCACTATACCAAGGTTCTTACCTCTTTATAGGTAATGGGTCAAGGTTCCACCTTTCGAGCTTGATAAGGACACGTTTCCTGGAGACCTTAGTTGTATACGGGTTTCGTCACGAGTTGGTGAGGTTCATATCATACTTGATATTGGGTTTCATCACGGTGTTGGCGAGGTTCGCATCATTTGGTATCAGAGCCAACGTTCTAAGTCAGGTTCTATCTATCCTTTGGTTTATTTTTTTTCCATCATTCTTTGTTTTTTGTGTTCTTGAAAAAAGAAAAAAACAAGAGAGAGAGAGAGAAAAAAGGAAAGAAAAAAGTGGGGGAAAAAAATAAAAGGGTGCAAAGACCGGTAAAAGAAGAAACAAATTGAGCCAACAGAATGATCGAGCTTCCAACAAAGAGGTGTTCCAAGCGACTTCCACATGAAGATAGATCAACTCGAGTGCTCCAACATTTAGATTTGAGGACAAATCCCTTTCAAGAGGAGGGGAATGATGTGAATCAAGATAAGGATATCAAGAATAAAAGTCAATATCAGTTTCAAGGAAAGAGGAGCATCAAACCGGCAAGAAGATTTCGGAGATATGAAGTTATATTTGTTTTTATGAGCTGATTGCATATTTTGTATTATGATTTGAATATATTAGGAGAGTATATTTTTGTTATATTTAGGAAATATTGTGGTTTCCTAGGAATATTCTTAAGATATCTTTTAAATATATTTAGATTATATTCACCGTATTTTTAGGATAGTTATTAGGATATATTTGCATCTTTTATATTTTTATTACCCAAGTGGTCACATTGTATTTTTCATTCATTCAGATAATGGATCAATAAGAATGAGTTCTTATTTTATTTGGTTCTTTAGAACCGTTGAACTTATCGGAGTAATCCGTGGCGTTCATCCAGATGAACTTATCGGAGTAATCCGTGGCGTTCACCCCGACTTATCAATCAACCCTTCCATAGTTGATTGTGGCGTCTTCACTATACCAAGGTTCTTACCTCTTTATAGGTAATGGGTCAAGGTTCCACCTTTCGAGCTTGATAAGGACACGTTTCCTGGAGACCTTAGTTGTATACGGGTTTCGTCACGAGTTGGTGAGGTTCATATCATACTTGATATTGGGTTTCATCACGGTGTTGGCGAGGTTCGCATCATTTGTACACACCCCGTCGCTCCTACCGATTGAATGGTCCGGTGAAGTGTTCAGATCGCGGCAACGTGGGCGGTCCGTCGCCAACGATGTTGCGAGAAGTCCACTGAATCTTATCATTTAGAGGAAGGAGAAGTTGTAACAAGGTTTCCGTAGGTGAACCTGCGGAAGGATCATTGTCGAATCCTGCAAAGCAGAACGACTAGCGAACCTGTTAACAAAGCACGGACGGGGAGGGCGCGCCCACCAATCTGCTTTTGGGGGTTCCACGCGGCACTTGTGTACCCTCGAGCATACAATGTACCCCGGCAGGGAACGCGCCAAGGAACATGAACAAGAGAAGCGAGGGCCCCAGCCTCATCCCCCACGGGGATCTGTCCGCGGGGCCCCGTCGTCTCCAACTTATCAAAACAACTCCCGGCAACGGATATCTGGGCTCTCGCATCAATGAAGAATGTAGCAAAATGCGATACTTGGTGTGAATTGCAAAATCCCGTGAACCATCGAGTCGTTGAACGCAAGTTGCGCCTGAAGCCATCCGGCCAAGGGCACGTCTGCCTGGGTGTCACGCAACATGTCGCCCCTACAACCCTACCCCATCCCACCCCGGGCTTGCTACAACGGTAGGGCGTGAACGCTGGCCTCCCGTCGCACACAGCTGCAGCTGGCCTAAAAACGAGCGATGGAGCGACGGACTCCGCGACGCACGGTGGTGGTATATTCACCCCTCGTGCAACAGTCCCGACCGTCCCTCCCTCGGTGCTCGGTAGCCTTCCATCAAACATATGCGACTCCAGGTCAGGCGGGGCCACCCGCTGAGTTTAAGCATATCAATAAGCAAAGGAAAAGAAACTAACAAGGATTCCCCTAGTAACGGCGAGCGAATAGGGAAATGCCCACCATGAAAATCGAGCGCCCTCGGCACTCGAATTGTAATATGGAGAAGCATCCTCAGTGACGGACCTAGCCCAAGTTCCCTGGAAAGGGCACCAGAGAGGGTGAGTGTTCGCCCCTTAATGCTCAGACATCTTTACTGGCTGGGATGCTAAGTCCCTCAGTGGCATTCCAGCCATGCTATGTGCTAGAGGGAAAACTGTGGTTCAGGAGTGTGGCGGCGCTACGAGTTTGAGCGACGGGAATCTGGTGTAAAATTCCTTGGTAGCAATATCACCTGCTACGGATGGCAAGAACTTAAAATAACCTCTTTAGGGGGGTATGTGGTGGC
>CM075294.1:10943174-10953174 GCA_037672795.1 Lagerstroemia speciosa | reverse complement strand
GATCACTGCTGCAGCCTGCTCGATCACGGTAGCAGCCTTGCTCCAGCACCGATCGGTCATTGCTGCGGCTTGCTAAATCATGGTAGCAGCCTTGCTCAAGCACTGCTCAATCACTGCCGTGGCTTGCTCGATAACGGTAGCAGCCCTGCTCGACCAAGGTACCAATGTAGCAGGGCCGCTACTTTGCTCGAGTACGGTAGCATTGCAGTAGCATCCTGACCACCGTACCACGCTGGCAGCCTCGCTCGACCACTGTACCGCGGTAGCATAGCAGTGCGGTAGTGACTAGCACGGTAGCAGCCTTGCTCGAGCAGAGCTCGATCACTAACTGATCACTGCTATGGCTTGCTCGATCACGGTAGCTGCCTTGCTCCAGCACTGATCGACCACTGTAGTGGCTTGCTTGATAATGGGAGCAGGCTTGCTTCAGCACTGATCGATCACTGCGGTGGCTTGCTCGATCATGGTAGCAGCCTTGCTCCACCACCACTCGATCACTGTCGTGGCTTGCTCGATCACGGTAGCAGCCTTCCTCCAGCACTGAACGACCACTGCTGTGGCTTGCTCGATAATGGGAGCAGCCTTGCTCCAGCACTGATCAATCACTACAGTGGCTTGCTTAGTCATGGTAGCAGCCTTGCTCCACCACTGCTCGATCACTGTCGTGGCTTGCTGGATGACGGTAGTAGCCTTGCTCTAGCACTGATTGATCACTGCCGTGGCTTACTCGACCACGGTAGGATCCTTGCTCGAGCGGTACTTGTTCATTACTGTGCCCTTTGCTTGACCGCGATGCCATGGCAGTAGCCTTGCTCTACCACGGTACCAGGGTGGCACGGCCGTAGCTTTGCTCGAGCATGGTAGCATGGCAGCAACTTCCTCGACCACGATACCACGGTGGCAGCCTTGCTCGACCAGGGCACCGCTGTAGCATGGCAGCGCGGTAGCGTAGCAGCACGATTGCATCCTTGCTCGAGCAATACTCGATCACTGCCGTGGCTTTTGCCTAGCCACGGTACCACGGTAGCAACCTTGCTCCGGCAATGATCGATCACTGCCGTGGTTTGCTCCGTCCCGGTAGCATCCTTGCTCGAGCAGTACTCAATCACTGCCGTCGTTTTTGCATGACCACTGTACTACGGTAGCAGCATTGCTCGACCACAGTAGCAAGGTAGCATGGCCGCGGCTTTGCTCGAGCACGGTAGCATTGTAGCAGTTTCCTCGACCACGGTACCACGGTGGAAGCCTTGCTCGACCACGGAACTGCGGTAGCATAGCAGCGCAGTAGCGTAGCAGCATGGTAGCAGCCTTGCTTAAGCAGTGCTCGATCACTAATCGACCACTGCTGTGGCATGCTCAATCATGGTAGCAACCTTGCTCCAGCACTGATCGATCACTGCTATGGCTTGCTCAATCAAGATAGCAGCCTTGCTCCACCACTGCACGATCACTATCGTGGCTTGCTCCATCACGGTAGCGGCCTTGCTCCACCACTGCTCCATCACAGCCATGGCTTGCTCGATAATCCTTGCTTAAGTAACACTCGACCACAGTACCACGGTAGCAGCCTTGCTCGACCATGGTATAAACGTAGCACGGCCGTAGCTTTTCTCTAGCACGGTAGCATCGCAGCAGCTTGCTCGACCACGGCACCACGGTGCCGGCCTTGCTCAAACGCGGTACTGCGGCAGCATGGCGGCGCAGTAGGATAGCAGCACGGTAGCAGCCTTGCACGAGCAGTGCTCGATCACTGATCGATCACTGCTGCAGCTTACGGTGGCAACCTTCCTTCCGCACTGATCCATCACTGCTGTGGCTTGCTTGACCACGGTAACAGCCTTGCTCAAGCACTGCTCGATCGCTGTCGTGGCTTGCTCGATAACGGTAGCAGCCTTGCTCCAACACCGATCGATCACTGCCGTGGCGTGTTCGATCACGGTAGCATCCTTGCTCAAGTAGTACTCGATCACTGTGGCGGCTTTTGCTCGACCACAGTACCCCGGTAGCGGCCTTACTCGACCACGGTACCAAGGTAGCATGGCCGCAGCTTTGCTCGACCACGGTAGCATTGCAGCAACTTCCTCGACCAGGGTACAACAGCGGCAGCCTTGCTCAACCACGGTACTGTGGTAGCATAGCAGTGCGGTAGCGTAGCAGCTCGGTAGCAGCTTTGCTCCTGCAGTGCTTGATCACTGCCGCGCCTTGCTCGATCATGGTAGTAGCCTTGCTGCAGCACTGATCGATCATTGCTGTGACTTGCACGATCATGGTAGTAGCCTTGCTCCAGCACTGTTCGATCACTGCTGTGGCCTTCTCGATCGCAGTGACATCTTGGCTCGAGCAACACTCCTCACTACCATGGCTTTTGCTCAGCCACGGCACCACAGTAGCAGCCTTGCTCGACCAAGATACCAAGGTAGCACGACCGCAGCCTGGATCGAGCATGGTAGCTTTGCAGCAGCTTCCTCGACCACAGTACCGCCGTGCCAGCATTGCTCAACCACGGTACCGCAGTAGCATGGCAGCGTAGTAGTGTAACAGTGCGGTAGCAGCCTTGCTTGAGCAGTGCTCGATCACCGATCGATCACTGCTGTGGCTTGCTCGATCTTGGTAGCAACCTTGCTCCAGCATTGATCGATCACTGTTGTGGCTTGCCAGATCACGGAAGTAGCCTTGCTCAAGCACTGCCGTGGCTTGCTTGATCATGGTAGCATCTTTGCTCGAGCAATACTCGATCACTACCGTGGCTTTTGATCGACCACGGTACCATGGTAGAAGCCTTGCTCGACCACAATACCAAGGCAGCACGGCCGCGGCTTTGCTCGATCACGGTATCATTGGCACAACTTCCTCGACCACAGTACCACTGTGGCAGCCTTGCCCGACCATGGTACCGCGGTAGCGCAGCAACGCGGTAGCAGCCTTGCTAGAGCGGTGCTTGATCACTGCTGCGGCCTGCTCGATCACAGTAGCAGCCTTGCTCCTGCATCGATTGGTCATTGCTGCGGCTTGCTTGATCACGGTAGTCGCCTTGCTCAAGCACTACTCGATCACTGTCGTGGCTTGCTCGATCATGGTAGCAGCCTTGCTCCACCAAGGTACCAAGGTAGCACGGCCGCTACCTTGCTCGAGTACGGTAGCATTGCAGCAGCGTCCTGACCACGGTACGTTGCTGGCAGCCATGCTCGACCACTTTGCCGCGGTAGCATACCAGTGCGGTAGCGAGCAGCACGATAGCAGCCTTGCTCGAGTAGAGCTCGATCACTAATCGATCACTGCTATGGCTTGCTCGATCACGGTAGCTGCCTTGCTCCAGCACTGATCGACCACTATCGTGGCTTGCTCGATCACGGTAGCTACCTTGCTCCAGCACTGATCGACCACTATCGTGGCTTGCTCGATCACGGGAGCAGCCTTGCTCCAGCACTGATCGATCTCTGCGGTGGATTGCTCGATAATGATAGCAGCCTTGCTCCACCACCGCTCGATCACTGTCGTGGCTTGCTCGATCACGGTAGCTGCCTTGCTCCAGCATTGATCGACCACTACTGTGGCTTGTTCGATAATGGGAGCAGCCTTGCTCCAGCACTGATTGATTATTGCGGTGGCTTGCTTGATCATGGTAGCAACCTTGCTCCACCACCGCTTGATCACTATCGTCGCTTGCTGGATGACGGTAGCTGCCTTGCTCCAGCACTGATTGATCACTGCCGTGGCTTGCTCAATCACGGTAGTATCCTTGCTCGAGCGGTATTCAATCACTGCCGTGCCCTTTGCTCGACCGCGATGCCACGGCAGCAGCCTCACTCTACCACGGTACCAAGATGGCACGGCCGTAGCTTGGCTCGAGCACGGTAGCATGGCAGCAGCTTCGTCGACCAAGGTACCACAGTGCCAGCCTTGCTCGACCAGGGCGCTGCGGTAGCATGGCAGCGCGGTAGCGTAGCGGCATGGTAGCATCCTTGCTCGAGCAGTACTCGATCACTGCCGTGGCTTTTGCTCGGCCACGGTACCACGGTACCAGCATTGCTCCGGCAATGATCGATCACTGCGGTGGTTTGCTCCATCACAATAGCATCCCTGCTCGAGCAGTACTCAATCATGGCCATCGTTTTTTCACGACCACGGTACCACGGTAGCAACATTGCTCGACCACAGTAGCAAGGTAGCATGGCCGCAGCATTGCTCGAGCACGGTAGCATTGCAGCAGCTTACTCAACCACGGTACCACGATGGTAACCTTGCTTGACCATGGTACTGCAGTAGCATAGCAGTGCGGCAGCGTAGCAGCGCGGTAGCGGCCTTGCTCGAGCAGTGCTAGATCACTGATCAACCACTGCTGTGGCATGCTCAATCATGGTAGCAGCCTTGCTCCAGCTCTGTTCGATCACTGTTGTGGCTTGCTCGATCAAAGTAGCAGCCTTGCTCCACCACTACTCGATCACTGTCGTGGCTTGCTCGATCACAATAGCAGCCTTGCTCCACCACTGCTCAATCACTGTCGTGGCTTGCTCGATCACTGTAGCATCCGTGCTCGAGTAGTGCTCAACCACGGTACCACGTTAGCAGCCTTGCTCGGCCGCGGTACAAAGGTAGCACGGCTGCAGCTTTTCTCGAACACAGTAGCATCGCAGTAGCTTCCTCGACCACAGTACCACGGTGGTAGCCTTGCTCGAACACGGTACTGCGGAGCATGGCAGCGCAGTAGTGTAGCAGCACGGTAGCAGCCTTGCGCAAGCACTGCTCGACCACTAATCGTTCACTACTGCGGCTTACAATGGCAACCTTGCTCCTACACTGATGATCACTGTGGTGCCTTGCTCGATAACGGTAGCAGCCTTGCTCCAGCACTGATCGATCACTGCCGTGGCTTGCTCGATGACGGTAGCATCCTTGCTTGTGTAGTACTCGATCACAGCGGTGGCTTTTGCTCGACTACGGTGCCCCAGTAGCAGCGTTACTCGACCACGGTACCAAGGTATCATGGTCACAACTTTACTCGACCATAGTAGCATTGCAGCAGTTTCCTCGACAATGGTACAATGGTGGAAGCCTTGCTCAACGACGGTACTGCGGTAGCATAGCAGTGCGGTAGTGTAGCAGCACGGTAGCAGCCTTGCTCTTGCATTGCTCGGTCACTGTTGTCGCTTGCTCGATCATGGTAGTAGCCTTGCTCTAGCACTGATTGATTACTGCATTGGCCTTCTCGATCACAGTAACGTCCTGGCTCGAGCAGCACTCGATCACTGCCGTGGCTTTTGCTCGGCCACGATACCACAGTAGCAGCCTTGCTCGACCACGATACCAAGGTAGCACGGCCGCAGCCTTGATCAAGCATGGTGGCTTCGCAGTAGCTTCCTCGACCATAGTGCCACCGTGTCAGCGTTGCTCAAACACGGTACTGCAGTAGTATGGCAGCGTAGTAGTGTAACACCATGGTAGCAGCCTTGCTCGAGGAGTGCTCGATCACCGATCGATCACTGTTGTGGCTTGCTCGATCATGGTAGCAACCTTGCTCCAACACTAATCGATCACTGTCATGGCTTGCTAGATGACGGTAGTAGCCTTGCTCAAGCACTGCTCGATCACTGCCAGGGTTTGCTCGATCACGGTAGCATCTTTGCTCAAGCAGTACCTGATCACTACAGTGGCTTTTGATCGACCACGGCACCATGGTAGCAGCCTTGCTCGACCACGGTACCAAGGTAGCACGACCGCGGCTTTGCTCGATCACGGTAGCATTGGCATACCTTCCTCGACCACTGTACCACGGTGGTAGCCTTGCTTGACCATGGTACCGTGGTAGCGTAGCAACACGGTAGCAACCTTGCTAGAGCAGTACTCAATCACTGTAGCAGCCTCGCTCCAGCACTGATCGTCCACTGCTATGGCTTGCTCGCTCGCTCATGTTAGCAGCCTTGCTCAGTACTGATGGATCACTGCTATGGCTTGCTCGATCACTATAGCAGCCTTCCTCAAGCACTACTCGATCACTACCGTGGCTTGCTCGATCACGGTAGCAGCCTTGATCTAGCACTGAATGATCACTCCTGTGGCTTGCTCGATCACGATAGCATCCTTGGTCGAGCAGTACTCAATGACTGTCGTGGCTTTTCCTTGGCCATTGTACCACGGTGCCAGCCTTGCTCGACCACGGTACCAAGGTAGCATGGCCATAGCTTTTCTCGAGCATGGTAGCCTTGCAGCAGATTCTGCGACCACGGTACCACGGTGGCAGCCTCGCCCGACTACGGGGCTGCGATAGCAGAGCAGCGCGGTAGCATAGCAACACGGCAGATCCTTGCTTGAGCACTACTCAATCACTGTCGTGGCTTTTCCTCGGCCATGGTACCACGGTGACCACGTTGCTCGACCACGTTACCAAGGTAGCACGACCGCAGCTTTGCTCGAGCACGGTAGCATTGCAGCAGCTTCCTCGACCATGGTGCCACGGTAGCATAGCAGCGCGGTAGCAGCGTTGCTTTGAGCAGTGCTCGATCACGGATCGATTACTGCTGTGTCTTGCTCCATCACGGTAGCAGCCTTGCTCCAGCACTGATCGATCACTGCTGTGGCTTCCTAGATCACGGTAGTAGCCTTGCTCAAGCACTAATCGAGCACTGTCGTGGCTTGCCCGATCACGGTAGCATCCTTGCTCGAGCAGCAGTCGATCACTACCATGGCTTTTGCTCGACCACAGTACCAGGGTAGCAGCCCTGCTCGACCACGGTGCCAAGGTAGCACGGCCGTAGCTTTGCTCGAGCAAGGTAGCATTGCAACAGCTTCCTCGACCATGGTACCACGGTGGCAGGTTTGCTTGACCATGGTACTGCAGTAGCATAGCAGCGAGGTAGCGGAGCAGCACGGTTGTAGCCTTCCTTGAGGATTGCTCGATCACTGATCGATCGCTGCTGTGGCTTGCTCGATCACGGTAGCAGCCTTGCTCTAGCACTGATCGACCATTGTTGTGGCTTGCTTGATCATGGTAGCAGCCTTGCTCCAGCACTGATCGATCACTGCGGTGGCTTGCCCAATCATGTTAGCAGCCTTGCTCAAGCACTGCTCGATCACTGCCGTGGCTTGCTCGATCATAGTAGCAGTCTTGCTCCAGCACCGATTGATCACTGTTGTGGCTTGCTCAATCACGGTAGCATCCTTGCTCAACCGGTACGCCATCACTGCTGTGGCATTTGCTTGGCCACAGCACCACGGTAGCAGCCTCGCCCGACCACTGTACCAAGGTAGCACGACCGCAGCTTTCCTCAAGTAGAGTAGAATTGCGGCAGCTTCCTCGACCACAGTACCACAGTGGCAGCCTTGCTCAACCACGGTGCCACGGTAGCATAGCAGCGTGGTACCATAGTAGCACAGTAGAAGCCTTGCTCGAGCAGTGCTCGATCACTAATCGATCATTGTTGTGGCTTGCTCGATCACCGTTGCAGCCTTGCTCCAGCACTGATCGATGATTACTGTGGCCTGCTAGACCACGGTAGCAACCTTGCTCAGGCACTGCTCGACCACTGTCGTGGCTTGCTCCATCACGATAGCATCCTGGCTCGAGCAGTACTCGATCGCTGCCATGGCTTTTGCTCGGCCACGATAGCACGGTAGTAGCCTTGCTCGAAGACAATAGCAATGTAGCACGACTGCAGCTTTACTTGAACACAGTAGCATTGCAGTAGCTTCTTGGACCACGGTGGCAGCCGTGCTCGAGCACGGTACGGCAGTAGCGTACCAGCGCGATAGCATAGCAGCACGGCAGTAGCCTGGCTTGGGCAGTGCTGGATCACTAATCGATCACTACTGTGGCTTGCTCGAGCACGATAGTGGCTTTGCTCCAGCACTGATCGATCACTGTTGTGGCTTGCTATATCTCGGTAGTAGCCTTGCTCAAGCACTGCTCGATCACTACCGTGGCTTGCTCGATCACGGTAGCAGCTTCGCTCCAACACTAATCGATCACTGCCGTGGCTTGCTCGATCACGGTAGGATCCTTGCTCGATCGGTACTTGGCCACGACTGTGGCCTTTGCTCTGCCACGGTACGACGGACGCAGCCTTGCTCTACCAGGTACCCAGGTAGCAGGGCAGCAGCGTTCTCGACCACGGCACCACGGTGGCAACCTTGCTCGACCACGGCACCTAGGTAGCGTAGTAGCATGGTAGCATCCTTGCTAGAGCAGTATTGGATCACTACCATGGCCTTTGCTAGGCCATGGTACCAGTAGCAGCCTTGCTCCAGCACTGATCGATCACTGCTGTGCTTGCTTCATCACGGTAACATCCTTGCTTGAGCAGTACTCGATCACTGTCGTGGCTTTTGCTCGAGCACAGGAGCATTGCAATAGCTTCCTCGACCACGGCACCACGGTGGCAGCCTTGCTCAACCACGGCACCGAGGTAGCATAGCAGTGCGGTGGCGTACCAGCGTGGTGGCAGCCTTGCTCGAGTAGTGCTTGATCACTGATCGATCACTGTTGTGGCTTGCTCGATCACGGTAGTAGCCTTGCTCCAACACTGATCGATCACTACTGTGGCTTGCTAGATCGCAGTAGTAGCCTTACTCAAGCACTGTTCGATCACGGTGGAAGCCTTGCTCCAGCACTGATCGATCACTGTCGTGGCTTGCTCGATCACGGTAGCATCTTTGCTAGAGCAGTACTCCATCACTGTCGTGGCTTTGCTAGAGCATGGCAGCATGCCCGCGGCTTCCTCGACCACAATACCACAGTGGCAGCCTTGCTCGACCACGACAGCACGGTAGCATAGCAGTGTTGTAGCGTAGCAGCACTGTAGTGGCTTTTGCTCGACCACGGTACCATGGCAGCACGGCCGCAGCTTTGCTCGAGCATGGTAGCATTGTATCAGCGTCCTCGACCACGGTACCACAGTGGCAGCCTTGCTCGGCCTTGGTACCACAGTAGCATAGCAGCGCAGTAGCATTGCAGCACGGTAGCAGCCTTGCGCGAGCTGTGCTCGATGACTGATCCATCACTGCTATGGCTTACTCGGTCACGGTAGCGGCTTTGCTCCAGCACTGATCGGCCGCTGCTGTGGATTGCTCGCTGATGTTAGTAGCCTTGCTCCAGCACTAATTGATCGCTGCTATGGCTTGCTCGATCACAGTAGCAGCCTTGCTCAAGCATTGCTCGATGATTGCCGTGGCTTGCTCGATCACGGGAGCAGCCTTGATCCAGCACTAGTCGATCACTGCCGTGGCTTGCTGGGTCATGGTAGCATCCTTGCTCGAGCAGTAGTCGATCACTGCTATGGCTTTTGCTCAGCCACCGTACCACGATAGCCGGCTTGCTCGACCACGGTACAAAGGTAGCACGGCCGCAGCTTTGCCCAAGCACGGAAACACTGCAGCAACTTCCTCGGCAACGATACCACGGTGCCAGCCGTGCTCGACAATGGTGCCGCGGTAGCATGGTAGCGCGTTAGTGTAGCAGCACGGTAGCAACCTCGATCACTGATCGATTACTGTCGTGTCTTGCTCGATCAGGATAGCATCCCTTCTCGAGCAGCACCCAATCACTGCCGTGGCTTTTGCTCAACCACGGTACCACGGTGGCAGCCTTGCTTGACCACTGTACCGCTGTAGAATAGCAGTGCGGCAACATAGTGGCATAGTAGCAACCTTGCTCGAGCAGTACTCGATCACTGATCATTCGCTGCTGTGGATTGGTCGATCACGGTAGCAGCCTTGCTCCGGCACTGATCGATCGCTGCTGTGGCTTGCTCGATCAGGGTAGCAGCCTTGCTCCAACACTAATTGATCACTGCTGTGGCTTGCTCGATCACGGTAGAAGCCTTGCTCCAGCACTGATCGATCTTTGCTGCGGCTTGCTAGATCTCGGTAGCAACCTTGCTTAAGCACTCGTCGATCACTGTCGTGCCTTGCTCGATGACAGTAGCAGCCTGGCTTGAGCAGTGCTCGATCACTAATCGATCACTACTGTGGCTTGCTCGATCACGGTAGCGGCCTTGCTCCATCACTG
>CM075294.1:10917629-10942674 GCA_037672795.1 Lagerstroemia speciosa | reverse complement strand
CTCGCTGCTCCCGCCGGCCGGGCAAATAAAAAGAAGAAGGAAAAAAAGAAAGCCGAACCTGCAAAAACGTTGGGGTGCACACGAGGACTTCCCAGGAGGTCACCCATCCTAGACTACTCTCGCCCAAGCACGCTTAACTTCGGAGTTCTGATGGGATCCGGTGCATTGTGCTGGTTATGATCGCACACGTTGTTCTCTTGTGCTCGCTGCACCGCTTTTCTCCCGCTCGTTCTTTGCCGCCCGGGCTGCTATGCAGCGCCGTCGGTGCTCCCCCGCGACCGGGCGCACGGTGCTCCGCCATGCTTAACTCCGCAGTCCTACTCTCGCCTCGCCCGAGCACGCTCAACTGCTGAGCTCCGAACGAATCCTGTGCGTCGCCGCTGTTAGGCTCGCGCTCGTCCTCCCACGCTCCTCGCCCTCTCTCTCCCTCCCCGTCCCGGCCGTTACCCAACTCGGCACGGCGCCGCGAGCTGGTCCTCGCTGCTCCCGCCGGCCGGGCAAATAAAAGAAGAAGGAAAAAAGGAAAAGCCGAACCTGCAAAAACGTTGGGGTGCAACACGAGGACTTCCCAGGAGGTCACCCATCCTAGTACTACTCTCGCCCAAGCACGCTTAACTTCGGAGTTCTGATGGGATCCGGTGCATTAGTGCTGGTATGATCGCACCCGTTGTCTCTTGCTCGCTGCCCGCTTTTTCTCTCGCTCGTTCTTTGCCGTCCCGGCTGCTATGCAGCGCCGTCGGTGCTCCCGCGACCGGGCGCACGGTGCTCCGCCATGCTTAACTCCGCAGTCCTACTCTCGCCTCGCCCGAGCACGCTCAACTGCTGAGCTCCGAACGAATCCTGTGCGTCGCCGCTGTTAGGCTCGCGCTCGTCCTCCCACGCCCCGCCTCGCCCTTCTCCCCCCCGTCCCGGCCGTTACCCCAACTCGGCACGGCGCCGGCGAGCTGGTCCTCGCTGCTGCTCCCGCCGGCCGGGCAAATAAAAAGAAGAAGAAAAAAAGGAAAAGCCGAACCTGCAAAAACGTTGGGGTGCAACACGAGGACTTCCCAGGAGGTCACCCATCCTAGTACTACTCTCGCCCAAGCACGCTTAACTTCGGAGTTCTGATGGGATCCGGTGCATTAGTGCTGGTATGATCGCACCCGTTTCTCTTGCTCGCTGCCCGCTTTTTCGCTCGTTCGTTTGCCGTCCCGGCTGCTATGCAGCGCCGTCGGTGCTCCCGCGACCGGGCGCACGGTGCTCCGCCATGCTTAACTCCGCAGTCCTACTCTCGCCTCGCCCGAGCACGCTCAACTGCTGAGCTCCGAACGAATCCTGTGCGTCGCCGCTGTTAGGCTCCGCGCTCGTCCCCACGCTCCTCGCCCTCTTCTCCCTCCCCGTCCCGTCCCGGCCGTTACCCAACTCGGCACGGCGCCGGCGAGCTGGTCCTCGCTGCTCCCGCCGCCCGGGCAAATAAAAAGAAGAAGGAAAAAAAGGAAAAGCCGAACCTGCAAAAACGTTGGGGTGCAACACGAGGACTTCCCAGGAGGTCACCCATCCTAGTACTACTCTCGCCCAAGCACGCTTAACTTCGGAGTTCTGATGGGATCCGGTGCATTAGTGCTGGTATGATCGCACCCGTTGTCTCTTGCTCGCTGCCCGCTTTTTCTCGCTCGTTCTTTGCCGTCCCGGCTGCTATGCAGCGCCGTCGGTGCTCCCGCGACCGGGCGCACGGTGCTCCGCCATGCTTAACTCCGCAGTCCTACTCTCGCCTCGCCCGAGCACGCTCAACTGCTGAGCTCCGAACGAATCCTGTGCGTCGCCGCTGTTAGGCTCGCGCTCGTCCTACCACGCTCCTCGCCCTCTTCTCCCTCCCCGTCCCGGCCGTTACCCACATCGGCACGGCGCCGGCGAGCTGGTCCTCGCTGCTCCCGCCGGCCGGGCAAATAAAAAGAAGAAGGAAAAAAAGGAAAAGCCGAACCTGCAAAAACATTGGGGTGCAACACGAGGACTTCCCAGGAGGTCACCCATCCTAGTCCTACTCTCGCCCAAGCAAGCTTAACTTCGGAGTTATGATGGGATCCGGTGCATTAGTGCTGGTATGATCGCACCCGTTGTCTCTTGCTCGCTGCCCGCTTTTCTCTCGCTCGTTCTTTGCCGTCCCGCTGCTATGCAGCGCCGTCGGTGCTCCCGCGACCGGGCGCACGGTGCTCCGCCATGCTTAACTCCGCAGTCCTACTCTCGCCTCGCCCGAGCACGCTCAACTGCTGAGCTCCGAACGAATCCTGTGCGTCGCCGCTGTTAGGCTCGCGCTCGTCCTCCCACGCTCCTCGCCCTCTTCTCCCTCCCCGTCCCGGCCGTTACCCAACTCGGCACGGCGCCGGCGAGCTGGTCCTCGCTGCTCCCGCCGGCCGGGCAAATAAAAAGAAGAAGGAAAAAAAGGAAAAGCCGAACCTGCAAAAACGTTGGGGTGCAACACGAGGACTTCCCAGGAGGTCACCCATCCTAGTACTACTCTCGCCCAAGCACGCTTAACTTCGGAGTTCTGATGGGATCCGGTGCATTAGTGCTGGTATGATCGCACCCGTTGTCTCTTGCTCGCTGCCCGCTTTTTCTCGCTCGTTCTTTGCCGTCCCGGCTGCTATGCAGCGCCGTCGGTGCTCCCGCGACCGGGCGCACGGTGCTCCGCCATGCTTAACTCCGCAGTCCTACTCTCGCCTCGCCCGAGCACGCTCAACTGCTGAGCTCCGAACGAATCCTGTGCGTCGCCGCTGTTAGGCTCGCGCTCGTCCTCCCACGCTCCTCGCCCTCTTCTCCCTCCCCGTCCCGGCCGTTACCCAACTCGGCACGGCGCCGGCGAGCTGGTCCTCTGCTGCTCCCGCCGGCCGGGCAAATAAAAAGAAGAAGGAAAAAAAGGAAAAGCCGAACCTGCAAAAACGTTGGGGTGCAACACGAGGACTTCCCAGGAGGTCACCCATCCTAGTACTACTCTCGCCCAAGCACGCTTAACTTCGGAGTTCTGATGGGATCCGGTGCATTAGTGCTGGTATGATCGCACCCGTTGTCTCTTGCTCGCTGCCCGCTTTTTCTCGCTCGTTCTTTGCCGTCCCGGCTGCTATGCAGCGCCGTCGGTGCTCCCGCGACCGGGCGCACGGTGCTCCGCCATGCTTAACTCCGCAGTCCTACTCTCGCCTCGCCCGAGCACGCTCAACTGCTGAGCTCCGAACGAATCCTGTGCGTCGCCGCTGTTAGGCTCGCGCTCGTCCTCCCACGCTCCTCGCCCTCTTCTCCCTCCCCGTCCCGGCCGTTACCCCAACTCGGCACGGCGCCGGCGAGCTGGTCCTCGCTGCTCCCCGCCGGCCGGGCAAATAAAAAGAAGAAGGAAAAAAAGGAAAAGCCGAACCTGCAAAAACGTTGGGGTGCAACACGAGGACTTCCCAGGAGGTCACCCATCCTAGTACTACTCTCGCCCAAGCACGCTTAACTTCGGAGTTCTGATGGGATCCGGTGCATTAGTGCTGGTATGATCGCACCCGTTGTCTCTTGCTCGCTGCCCGCTTTTTCTCGCTCGTTCTTTGCCGTCCCGGCTGCTATGCAGCGCCGTCGGTGCTCCCGCGACCGGGCGCACGGTGCTCCGCCATGCTTAACTCCGCAGTCCTACTCTCGCCTCGCCCGAGCACGCTCAACTGCTGAGCTCCGAACGAATCCTGTGCGTCGCCGCTGTTAGGCTCGCGCTCGTCCTCCCACGCTCCTCGCCCTCTTCTCCCTCCCCGTCCCGGCCGTTACCCAACTCGGCACGGCGCCGGCGAGCTGGTCCTCGCTGCTCCCGCCGGCCGGGCAAATAAAAAGAAGAAGGAAAAAAAGGAAAAGCCGAACCTGCAAAAACGTTGGGGTGCAACACGAGGACTTCCCAGGAGGTCACCCATCCTAGTACTACTCTCGCCCAAGCACGCTTAACTTCGGAGTTCTGATGGGATCCGGTGCATTAGTGCTGGTATGATCGCACCCGTTGTCTCTTGCTCGCTGCCCGCTTTTTCTCGCTCGTTCTTTGCCGTCCCGGCTGCTATGCAGCGCCGTCGGTGCTCCCGCGACCGGGCGCACGGTGCTCCGCCATGCTTAACTCCGCAGTCCTACTCTCGCCTCGCCCGAGCACGCTCAACTGCTGAGCTCCGAACGAATCCTGTGCGTCGCCGCTGTTAGGCTCGCGCTCGTCCTCCCACGCTCCTCGCCCTCTTCTCCCTCCCCGTCCCGGCCGTTACCCAACTCGGCACGGCGCCGGCGAGCTGGTCCTCGCTGCTCCCGCCGGCCGGGCAAATAAAAAGAAGAAGGAAAAAAAGGAAAAGCCGAACCTGCAAAAACGTTGGGGTGCAACACGAGGACTTCCCAGGAGGTCACCCATCCTAGTACTACTCTCGCCCAAGCACGCTTAACTTCGGAGTTCTGATGGGATCCGGTGCATTAGTGCTGGTATGATCGCACCCGTTGTCTCTTGCTCGCTGCCCGCTTTTTTCTCGCTCGTTCTTTGCCGTCCCGGCTGCTATGCAGCGCCGTCGGTGCTCCCGCGACCGGGCGCACGGTGCTCCGCCATGCTTAACTCCGCAGTCCTACTCTCGCCTCGCCCGAGCACGCTCAACTGCTGAGCTCCGAACGAATCCTGTGCGTCGCCGCTGTTAGGCTCGCGCTCGTCCTCCCACGCTCCTCGCCCTCTTCTCCCTCCCCGTCCCGGCCGTTACCCAACTCGGCACGGCGCCGGCGAGCTGGTCCTCGCTGCTCCCGCCGGCCGGGCAAATAAAAAGAAGAAGGAAAAAAAGGAAAAGCCGAACCTGCAAAAACGTTGGGGTGCAACACGAGGACTTCCCAGGAGGTCACCCATCCTAGTACTACTCTCGCCCAAGCACGCTTAACTTCGGAGTTCTGATGGGATCCGGTGCATTAGTGCTGGTATGATCGCACCCGTTGTCTCTTGCTCGCTGCCCGCTTTTTCTCGCTCGTTCTTTGCCGTCCCGGCTGCTATGCAGCGCCGTCGGTGCTCCCGCGACCGGGCGCACGGTGCTCCGCCATGCTTAACTCCGCAGTCCTACTCTCGCCTCGCCCGAGCACGCTCAACTGCTGAGCTCCGAACGAATCCTGTGCGTCGCCGCTGTTAGGCTCGCGCTCGTCCTCCCACGCTCCTCGCCCTCTTCTCCCTCCCCGTCCCGGCCGTTACCCAACTCGGCACGGCGCCGGCGAGCTGGTCCTCGCTGCTCCCGCCGGCCGGGCAAATAAAAAGAAGAAGGAAAAAAAGGAAAAGCCGAACCTGCAAAAACGTTGGGGTGCAACACGAGGACTTCCCAGGAGGTCACCCATCCTAGTACTACTCTCGCCCAAGCACGCTTAACTTCGGAGTTCTGATGGGATCCGGTGCATTAGTGCTGGTATGATCGCACCCGTTGTCTCTTGCTCGCTGCCCGCTTTTTCTCGCTCGTTCTTTGCCGTCCCGGCTGCTATGCAGCGCCGTCGGTGCTCCCGCGACCGGGCGCACGGTGCTCCGCCATGCTTAACTCCGCAGTCCTACTCTCGCCTCGCCCGAGCACGCTCAACTGCTGAGCTCCGAACGAATCCTGTGCGTCGCCGCTGTTAGGCTCGCGCTCGTCCTCCCACGCTCCTCGCCCTCTTCTCCCTCCCCGTCCCGGCCGTTACCCAACTCGGCACGGCGCCGGCGAGCTGGTCCTCGCTGCTCCCGCCGGCCGGGCAAATAAAAAGAAGAAGGAAAAAAAGGAAAAGCCGAACCTGCAAAAACGTTGGGGTGCAACACGAGGACTTCCCAGGAGGTCACCCATCCTAGTACTACTCTCGCCCAAGCACGCTTAACTTCGGAGTTCTGATGGGATCCGGTGCATTAGTGCTGGTATGATCGCACCCGTTGTCTCTTGCTCGCTGCCCGCTTTTTCTCGCTCGTTCTTTGCCGTCCCGGCTGCTATGCAGCGCCGTCGGTGCTCCCGCGACCGGGCGCACGGTGCTCCGCCATGCTTAACTCCGCAGTCCTACTCTCGCCTCGCCCGAGCACGCTCAACTGCTGAGCTCCGAACGAATCCTGTGCGTCGCCGCTGTTAGGCTCGCGCTCGTCCTCCCACGCTCCTCGCCCTCTTCTCCCTCCCCGTCCCGGCCGTTACCCAACTCGGCACGGCGCCGGCGAGCTGGTCCTCGCTGCTCCCGCCGGCCGGGCAAATAAAAAGAAGAAGGAAAAAAAGGAAAAGCCGAACCTGCAAAAACGTTGGGGTGCAACACGAGGACTTCCCAGGAGGTCACCCATCCTAGTACTACTCTCGCCCAAGCACGCTTAACTTCGGAGTTCTGATGGGATCCGGTGCATTAGTGCTGGTATGATCGCACCCGTTGTCTCTTGCTCGCTGCCCGCTTTTTCTCGCTCGTTCTTTGCCGTCCCGGCTGCTATGCAGCGCCGTCGGTGCTCCCGCGACCGGGCGCACGGTGCTCCGCCATGCTTAACTCCGCAGTCCTACTCTCGCCTCGCCCGAGCACGCTCAACTGCTGAGCTCCGAACGAATCCTGTGCGTCGCCGCTGTTAGGCTCGCGCTCGTCCTCCCACGCTCCTCGCCCTCTTCTCCCTCCCCGTCCCGGCCGTTACCCAACTCGGCACGGCGCCGGCGAGCTGGTCCTCGCTGCTCCCGCCGGCCGGGCAAATAAAAAGAAGAAGGAAAAAAAGGAAAAGCCGAACCTGCAAAAACGTTGGGGTGCAACACGAGGACTTCCCAGGAGGTCACCCATCCTAGTACTACTCTCGCCCAAGCACGCTTAACTTCGGAGTTCTGATGGGATCCGGTGCATTAGTGCTGGTATGATCGCACCCGTTGTCTCTTGCTCGCTGCCCGCTTTTTCTCGCTCGTTCTTTGCCGTCCCGGCTGCTATGCAGCGCCGTCGGTGCTCCCGCGACCGGGCGCACGGTGCTCCGCCATGCTTAACTCCGCAGTCCTACTCTCGCCTCGCCCGAGCACGCTCAACTGCTGAGCTCCGAACGAATCCTGTGCGTCGCCGCTGTTAGGCTCGCGCTCGTCCTCCCACGCTCCTCGCCCTCTTCTCCCTCCCCGTCCCGGCCGTTACCCAACTCGGCACGGCGCCGGCGAGCTGGTCCTCGCTGCTCCCGCCGGCCGGGCAAATAAAAAGAAGAAGGAAAAAAAGGAAAAGCCGAACCTGCAAAAACGTTGGGGTGCAACACGAGGACTTCCCAGGAGGTCACCCATCCTAGTACTACTCTCGCCCAAGCACGCTTAACTTCGGAGTTCTGATGGGATCCGGTGCATTAGTGCTGGTATGATCGCACCCGTTGTCTCTTGCTCGCTGCCCGCTTTTTCTCGCTCGTTCTTTGCCGTCCCGGCTGCTATGCAGCGCCGTCGGTGCTCCCGCGACCGGGCGCACGGTGCTCCGCCATGCTTAACTCCGCAGTCCTACTCTCGCCTCGCCCGAGCACGCTCAACTGCTGAGCTCCGAACGAATCCTGTGCGTCGCCGCTGTTAGGCTCGCGCTCGTCCTCCCACGCTCCTCGCCCTCTTCTCCCTCCCCGTCCCGGCCGTTACCCAACTCGGCACGGCGCCGGCGAGCTGGTCCTCGCTGCTCCCGCCGGCCGGGCAAATAAAAAGAAGAAGGAAAAAAAGGAAAAGCCGAACCTGCAAAAACGTTGGGGTGCAACACGAGGACTTCCCAGGAGGTCACCCATCCTAGTACTACTCTCGCCCAAGCACGCTTAACTTCGGAGTTCTGATGGGATCCGGTGCATTAGTGCTGGTATGATCGCACCCGTTGTCTCTTGCTCGCTGCCCGCTTTTTCTCGCTCGTTCTTTGCCGTCCCGGCTGCTATGCAGCGCCGTCGGTGCTCCCGCGACCGGGCGCACGGTGCTCCGCCATGCTTAACTCCGCAGTCCTACTCTCGCCTCGCCCGAGCACGCTCAACTGCTGAGCTCCGAACGAATCCTGTGCGTCGCCGCTGTTAGGCTCGCGCTCGTCCTCCCACGCTCCTCGCCCTCTTCTCCCTCCCCGTCCCGGCCGTTACCCAACTCGGCACGGCGCCGGCGAGCTGGTCCTCGCTGCTCCCGCCGGCCGGGCAAATAAAAAGAAGAAGGAAAAAAAGGAAAAGCCGAACCTGCAAAAACGTTGGGGTGCAACACGAGGACTTCCCAGGAGGTCACCCATCCTAGTACTACTCTCGCCCAAGCACGCTTAACTTCGGAGTTCTGATGGGATCCGGTGCATTAGTGCTGGTATGATCGCACCCGTTGTCTCTTGCTCGCTGCCCGCTTTTTCTCGCTCGTTCTTTGCCGTCCCGGCTGCTATGCAGCGCCGTCGGTGCTCCCGCGACCGGGCGCACGGTGCTCCGCCATGCTTAACTCCGCAGTCCTACTCTCGCCTCGCCCGAGCACGCTCAACTGCTGAGCTCCGAACGAATCCTGTGCGTCGCCGCTGTTAGGCTCGCGCTCGTCCTCCCACGCTCCTCGCCCTCTTCTCCCTCCCCGTCCCGGCCGTTACCCAACTCGGCACGGCGCCGGCGAGCTGGTCCTCGCTGCTCCCGCCGGCCGGGCAAATAAAAAGAAGAAGGAAAAAAAGGAAAAGCCGAACCTGCAAAAACGTTGGGGTGCAACACGAGGACTTCCCAGGAGGTCACCCATCCTAGTACTACTCTCGCCCAAGCACGCTTAACTTCGGAGTTCTGATGGGATCCGGTGCATTAGTGCTGGTATGATCGCACCCGTTGTCTCTTGCTCGCTGCCCGCTTTTTCTCGCTCGTTCTTTGCCGTCCCGGCTGCTATGCAGCGCCGTCGGTGCTCCCGCGACCGGGCGCACGGTGCTCCGCCATGCTTAACTCCGCAGTCCTACTCTCGCCTCGCCCGAGCACGCTCAACTGCTGAGCTCCGAACGAATCCTGTGCGTCGCCGCTGTTAGGCTCGCGCTCGTCCTCCCACGCTCCTCGCCCTCTTCTCCCTCCCCGTCCCGGCCGTTACCCAACTCGGCACGGCGCCGGCGAGCTGGTCCTCGCTGCTCCCGCCGGCCGGGCAAATAAAAAGAAGAAGGAAAAAAAGGAAAAGCCGAACCTGCAAAAACGTTGGGGTGCAACACGAGGACTTCCCAGGAGGTCACCCATCCTAGTACTACTCTCGCCCAAGCACGCTTAACTTCGGAGTTCTGATGGGATCCGGTGCATTAGTGCTGGTATGATCGCACCCGTTGTCTCTTGCTCGCTGCCCGCTTTTTCTCGCTCGTTCTTTGCCGTCCCGGCTGCTATGCAGCGCCGTCGGTGCTCCCGCGACCGGGCGCACGGTGCTCCGCCATGCTTAACTCCGCAGTCCTACTCTCGCCTCGCCCGAGCACGCTCAACTGCTGAGCTCCGAACGAATCCTGTGCGTCGCCGCTGTTAGGCTCGCGCTCGTCCTCCCACGCTCCTCGCCCTCTTCTCCCTCCCCGTCCCGGCCGTTACCCAACTCGGCACGGCGCCGGCGAGCTGGTCCTCGCTGCTCCCGCCGGCCGGGCAAATAAAAAGAAGAAGGAAAAAAAGGAAAAGCCGAACCTGCAAAAACGTTGGGGTGCAACACGAGGACTTCCCAGGAGGTCACCCATCCTAGTACTACTCTCGCCCAAGCACGCTTAACTTCGGAGTTCTGATGGGATCCGGTGCATTAGTGCTGGTATGATCGCACCCGTTGTCTCTTGCTCGCTGCCCGCTTTTTCTCGCTCGTTCTTTGCCGTCCCGGCTGCTATGCAGCGCCGTCGGTGCTCCCGCGACCGGGCGCACGGTGCTCCGCCATGCTTAACTCCGCAGTCCTACTCTCGCCTCGCCCGAGCACGCTCAACTGCTGAGCTCCGAACGAATCCTGTGCGTCGCCGCTGTTAGGCTCGCGCTCGTCCTCCCACGCTCCTCGCCCTCTTCTCCCTCCCCGTCCCGGCCGTTACCCAACTCGGCACGGCGCCGGCGAGCTGGTCCTCGCTGCTCCCGCCGGCCGGGCAAATAAAAAGAAGAAGGAAAAAAAGGAAAAGCCGAACCTGCAAAAACGTTGGGGTGCAACACGAGGACTTCCCAGGAGGTCACCCATCCTAGTACTACTCTCGCCCAAGCACGCTTAACTTCGGAGTTCTGATGGGATCCGGTGCATTAGTGCTGGTATGATCGCACCCGTTGTCTCTTGCTCGCTGCCCGCTTTTTCTCGCTCGTTCTTTGCCGTCCCGGCTGCTATGCAGCGCCGTCGGTGCTCCCGCGACCGGGCGCACGGTGCTCCGCCATGCTTAACTCCGCAGTCCTACTCTCGCCTCGCCCGAGCACGCTCAACTGCTGAGCTCCGAACGAATCCTGTGCGTCGCCGCTGTTAGGCTCGCGCTCGTCCTCCCACGCTCCTCGCCCTCTTCTCCCTCCCCGTCCCGGCCGTTACCCAACTCGGCACGGCGCCGGCGAGCTGGTCCTCGCTGCTCCCGCCGGCCGGGCAAATAAAAAGAAGAAGGAAAAAAAGGAAAAGCCGAACCTGCAAAAACGTTGGGGTGCAACACGAGGACTTCCCAGGAGGTCACCCATCCTAGTACTACTCTCGCCCAAGCACGCTTAACTTCGGAGTTCTGATGGGATCCGGTGCATTAGTGCTGGTATGATCGCACCCGTTGTCTCTTGCTCGCTGCCCGCTTTTTCTCGCTCGTTCTTTGCCGTCCCGGCTGCTATGCAGCGCCGTCGGTGCTCCCGCGACCGGGCGCACGGTGCTCCGCCATGCTTAACTCCGCAGTCCTACTCTCGCCTCGCCCGAGCACGCTCAACTGCTGAGCTCCGAACGAATCCTGTGCGTCGCCGCTGTTAGGCTCGCGCTCGTCCTCCCACGCTCCTCGCCCTCTTCTCCCTCCCCGTCCCGGCCGTTACCCAACTCGGCACGGCGCCGGCGAGCTGGTCCTCGCTGCTCCCGCCGGCCGGGCAAATAAAAAGAAGAAGGAAAAAAAGGAAAAGCCGAACCTGCAAAAACGTTGGGGTGCAACACGAGGACTTCCCAGGAGGTCACCCATCCTAGTACTACTCTCGCCCAAGCACGCTTAACTTCGGAGTTCTGATGGGATCCGGTGCATTAGTGCTGGTATGATCGCACCCGTTGTCTCTTGCTCGCTGCCCGCTTTTTCTCGCTCGTTCTTTGCCGTCCCGGCTGCTATGCAGCGCCGTCGGTGCTCCCGCGACCGGGCGCACGGTGCTCCGCCATGCTTAACTCCGCAGTCCTACTCTCGCCTCGCCCGAGCACGCTCAACTGCTGAGCTCCGAACGAATCCTGTGCGTCGCCGCTGTTAGGCTCGCGCTCGTCCTCCCACGCTCCTCGCCCTCTTCTCCCTCCCCGTCCCGGCCGTTACCCAACTCGGCACGGCGCCGGCGAGCTGGTCCTCGCTGCTCCCGCCGGCCGGGCAAATAAAAAGAAGAAGGAAAAAAAGGAAAAGCCGAACCTGCAAAAACGTTGGGGTGCAACACGAGGACTTCCCAGGAGGTCACCCATCCTAGTACTACTCTCGCCCAAGCACGCTTAACTTCGGAGTTCTGATGGGATCCGGTGCATTAGTGCTGGTATGATCGCACCCGTTGTCTCTTGCTCGCTGCCCGCTTTTTCTCGCTCGTTCTTTGCCGTCCCGGCTGCTATGCAGCGCCGTCGGTGCTCCCGCGACCGGGCGCACGGTGCTCCGCCATGCTTAACTCCGCAGTCCTACTCTCGCCTCGCCCGAGCACGCTCAACTGCTGAGCTCCGAACGAATCCTGTGCGTCGCCGCTGTTAGGCTCGCGCTCGTCCTCCCACGCTCCTCGCCCTCTTCTCCCTCCCCGTCCCGGCCGTTACCCAACTCGGCACGGCGCCGGCGAGCTGGTCCTCGCTGCTCCCGCCGGCCGGGCAAATAAAAAGAAGAAGGAAAAAAAGGAAAAGCCGAACCTGCAAAAACGTTGGGGTGCAACACGAGGACTTCCCAGGAGGTCACCCATCCTAGTACTACTCTCGCCCAAGCACGCTTAACTTCGGAGTTCTGATGGGATCCGGTGCATTAGTGCTGGTATGATCGCACCCGTTGTCTCTTGCTCGCTGCCCGCTTTTTCTCGCTCGTTCTTTGCCGTCCCGGCTGCTATGCAGCGCCGTCGGTGCTCCCGCGACCGGGCGCACGGTGCTCCGCCATGCTTAACTCCGCAGTCCTACTCTCGCCTCGCCCGAGCACGCTCAACTGCTGAGCTCCGAACGAATCCTGTGCGTCGCCGCTGTTAGGCTCGCGCTCGTCCTCCCACGCTCCTCGCCCTCTTCTCCCTCCCCGTCCCGGCCGTTACCCAACTCGGCACGGCGCCGGCGAGCTGGTCCTCGCTGCTCCCGCCGGCCGGGCAAATAAAAAGAAGAAGGAAAAAAAGGAAAAGCCGAACCTGCAAAAACGTTGGGGTGCAACACGAGGACTTCCCAGGAGGTCACCCATCCTAGTACTACTCTCGCCCAAGCACGCTTAACTTCGGAGTTCTGATGGGATCCGGTGCATTAGTGCTGGTATGATCGCACCCGTTGTCTCTTGCTCGCTGCCCGCTTTTTCTCGCTCGTTCTTTGCCGTCCCGGCTGCTATGCAGCGCCGTCGGTGCTCCCGCGACCGGGCGCACGGTGCTCCGCCATGCTTAACTCCGCAGTCCTACTCTCGCCTCGCCCGAGCACGCTCAACTGCTGAGCTCCGAACGAATCCTGTGCGTCGCCGCTGTTAGGCTCGCGCTCGTCCTCCCACGCTCCTCGCCCTCTTCTCCCTCCCCGTCCCGGCCGTTACCCAACTCGGCACGGCGCCGGCGAGCTGGTCCTCGCTGCTCCCGCCGGCCGGGCAAATAAAAAGAAGAAGGAAAAAAAGGAAAAGCCGAACCTGCAAAAACGTTGGGGTGCAACACGAGGACTTCCCAGGAGGTCACCCATCCTAGTACTACTCTCGCCCAAGCACGCTTAACTTCGGAGTTCTGATGGGATCCGGTGCATTAGTGCTGGTATGATCGCACCCGTTGTCTCTTGCTCGCTGCCCGCTTTTTCTCGCTCGTTCTTTGCCGTCCCGGCTGCTATGCAGCGCCGTCGGTGCTCCCGCGACCGGGCGCACGGTGCTCCGCCATGCTTAACTCCGCAGTCCTACTCTCGCCTCGCCCGAGCACGCTCAACTGCTGAGCTCCGAACGAATCCTGTGCGTCGCCGCTGTTAGGCTCGCGCTCGTCCTCCCACGCTCCTCGCCCTCTTCTCCCTCCCCGTCCCGGCCGTTACCCAACTCGGCACGGCGCCGGCGAGCTGGTCCTCGCTGCTCCCGCCGGCCGGGCAAATAAAAAGAAGAAGGAAAAAAAGGAAAAGCCGAACCTGCAAAAACGTTGGGGTGCAACACGAGGACTTCCCAGGAGGTCACCCATCCTAGTACTACTCTCGCCCAAGCACGCTTAACTTCGGAGTTCTGATGGGATCCGGTGCATTAGTGCTGGTATGATCGCACCCGTTGTCTCTTGCTCGCTGCCCGCTTTTTCTCGCTCGTTCTTTGCCGTCCCGGCTGCTATGCAGCGCCGTCGGTGCTCCCGCGACCGGGCGCACGGTGCTCCGCCATGCTTAACTCCGCAGTCCTACTCTCGCCTCGCCCGAGCACGCTCAACTGCTGAGCTCCGAACGAATCCTGTGCGTCGCCGCTGTTAGGCTCGCGCTCGTCCTCCCACGCTCCTCGCCCTCTTCTCCCTCCCCGTCCCGGCCGTTACCCAACTCGGCACGGCGCCGGCGAGCTGGTCCTCGCTGCTCCCGCCGGCCGGGCAAATAAAAAGAAGAAGGAAAAAAAGGAAAAGCCGAACCTGCAAAAACGTTGGGGTGCAACACGAGGACTTCCCAGGAGGTCACCCATCCTAGTACTACTCTCGCCCAAGCACGCTTAACTTCGGAGTTCTGATGGGATCCGGTGCATTAGTGCTGGTATGATCGCACCCGTTGTCTCTTGCTCGCTGCCCGCTTTTTCTCGCTCGTTCTTTGCCGTCCCGGCTGCTATGCAGCGCCGTCGGTGCTCCCGCGACCGGGCGCACGGTGCTCCGCCATGCTTAACTCCGCAGTCCTACTCTCGCCTCGCCCGAGCACGCTCAACTGCTGAGCTCCGAACGAATCCTGTGCGTCGCCGCTGTTAGGCTCGCGCTCGTCCTCCCACGCTCCTCGCCCTCTTCTCCCTCCCCGTCCCGGCCGTTACCCAACTCGGCACGGCGCCGGCGAGCTGGTCCTCGCTGCTCCCGCCGGCCGGGCAAATAAAAAGAAGAAGGAAAAAAAGGAAAAGCCGAACCTGCAAAAACGTTGGGGTGCAACACGAGGACTTCCCAGGAGGTCACCCATCCTAGTACTACTCTCGCCCAAGCACGCTTAACTTCGGAGTTCTGATGGGATCCGGTGCATTAGTGCTGGTATGATCGCACCCGTTGTCTCTTGCTCGCTGCCCGCTTTTTCTCGCTCGTTCTTTGCCGTCCCGGCTGCTATGCAGCGCCGTCGGTGCTCCCGCGACCGGGCGCACGGTGCTCCGCCATGCTTAACTCCGCAGTCCTACTCTCGCCTCGCCCGAGCACGCTCAACTGCTGAGCTCCGAACGAATCCTGTGCGTCGCCGCTGTTAGGCTCGCGCTCGTCCTCCCACGCTCCTCGCCCTCTTCTCCCTCCCCGTCCCGGCCGTTACCCAACTCGGCACGGCGCCGGCGAGCTGGTCCTCGCTGCTCCCGCCGGCCGGGCAAATAAAAAGAAGAAGGAAAAAAAGGAAAAGCCGAACCTGCAAAAACGTTGGGGTGCAACACGAGGACTTCCCAGGAGGTCACCCATCCTAGTACTACTCTCGCCCAAGCACGCTTAACTTCGGAGTTCTGATGGGATCCGGTGCATTAGTGCTGGTATGATCGCACCCGTTGTCTCTTGCTCGCTGCCCGCTTTTTCTCGCTCGTTCTTTGCCGTCCCGGCTGCTATGCAGCGCCGTCGGTGCTCCCGCGACCGGGCGCACGGTGCTCCGCCATGCTTAACTCCGCAGTCCTACTCTCGCCTCGCCCGAGCACGCTCAACTGCTGAGCTCCGAACGAATCCTGTGCGTCGCCGCTGTTAGGCTCGCGCTCGTCCTCCCACGCTCCTCGCCCTCTTCTCCCTCCCCGTCCCGGCCGTTACCCAACTCGGCACGGCGCCGGCGAGCTGGTCCTCGCTGCTCCCGCCGGCCGGGCAAATAAAAAGAAGAAGGAAAAAAAGGAAAAGCCGAACCTGCAAAAACGTTGGGGTGCAACACGAGGACTTCCCAGGAGGTCACCCATCCTAGTACTACTCTCGCCCAAGCACGCTTAACTTCGGAGTTCTGATGGGATCCGGTGCATTAGTGCTGGTATGATCGCACCCGTTGTCTCTTGCTCGCTGCCCGCTTTTTCTCGCTCGTTCTTTGCCGTCCCGGCTGCTATGCAGCGCCGTCGGTGCTCCCGCGACCGGGCGCACGGTGCTCCGCCATGCTTAACTCCGCAGTCCTACTCTCGCCTCGCCCGAGCACGCTCAACTGCTGAGCTCCGAACGAATCCTGTGCGTCGCCGCTGTTAGGCTCGCGCTCGTCCTCCCACGCTCCTCGCCCTCTTCTCCCTCCCCGTCCCGGCCGTTACCCAACTCGGCACGGCGCCGGCGAGCTGGTCCTCGCTGCTCCCGCCGGCCGGGCAAATAAAAAGAAGAAGGAAAAAAAGGAAAAGCCGAACCTGCAAAAACGTTGGGGTGCAACACGAGGACTTCCCAGGAGGTCACCCATCCTAGTACTACTCTCGCCCAAGCACGCTTAACTTCGGAGTTCTGATGGGATCCGGTGCATTAGTGCTGGTATGATCGCACCCGTTGTCTCTTGCTCGCTGCCCGCTTTTTCTCGCTCGTTCTTTGCCGTCCCGGCTGCTATGCAGCGCCGTCGGTGCTCCCGCGACCGGGCGCACGGTGCTCCGCCATGCTTAACTCCGCAGTCCTACTCTCGCCTCGCCCGAGCACGCTCAACTGCTGAGCTCCGAACGAATCCTGTGCGTCGCCGCTGTTAGGCTCGCGCTCGTCCTCCCACGCTCCTCGCCCTCTTCTCCCTCCCCGTCCCGGCCGTTACCCAACTCGGCACGGCGCCGGCGAGCTGGTCCTCGCTGCTCCCGCCGGCCGGGCAAATAAAAAGAAGAAGGAAAAAAAGGAAAAGCCGAACCTGCAAAAACGTTGGGGTGCAACACGAGGACTTCCCAGGAGGTCACCCATCCTAGTACTACTCTCGCCCAAGCACGCTTAACTTCGGAGTTCTGATGGGATCCGGTGCATTAGTGCTGGTATGATCGCACCCGTTGTCTCTTGCTCGCTGCCCGCTTTTTCTCGCTCGTTCTTTGCCGTCCCGGCTGCTATGCAGCGCCGTCGGTGCTCCCGCGACCGGGCGCACGGTGCTCCGCCATGCTTAACTCCGCAGTCCTACTCTCGCCTCGCCCGAGCACGCTCAACTGCTGAGCTCCGAACGAATCCTGTGCGTCGCCGCTGTTAGGCTCGCGCTCGTCCTCCCACGCTCCTCGCCCTCTTCTCCCTCCCCGTCCCGGCCGTTACCCAACTCGGCACGGCGCCGGCGAGCTGGTCCTCGCTGCTCCCGCCGGCCGGGCAAATAAAAAGAAGAAGGAAAAAAAGGAAAAGCCGAACCTGCAAAAACGTTGGGGTGCAACACGAGGACTTCCCAGGAGGTCACCCATCCTAGTACTACTCTCGCCCAAGCACGCTTAACTTCGGAGTTCTGATGGGATCCGGTGCATTAGTGCTGGTATGATCGCACCCGTTGTCTCTTGCTCGCTGCCCGCTTTTTCTCGCTCGTTCTTTGCCGTCCCGGCTGCTATGCAGCGCCGTCGGTGCTCCCGCGACCGGGCGCACGGTGCTCCGCCATGCTTAACTCCGCAGTCCTACTCTCGCCTCGCCCGAGCACGCTCAACTGCTGAGCTCCGAACGAATCCTGTGCGTCGCCGCTGTTAGGCTCGCGCTCGTCCTCCCACGCTCCTCGCCCTCTTCTCCCTCCCCGTCCCGGCCGTTACCCAACTCGGCACGGCGCCGGCGAGCTGGTCCTCGCTGCTCCCGCCGGCCGGGCAAATAAAAAGAAGAAGGAAAAAAAGGAAAAGCCGAACCTGCAAAAACGTTGGGGTGCAACACGAGGACTTCCCAGGAGGTCACCCATCCTAGTACTACTCTCGCCCAAGCACGCTTAACTTCGGAGTTCTGATGGGATCCGGTGCATTAGTGCTGGTATGATCGCACCCGTTGTCTCTTGCTCGCTGCCCGCTTTTTCTCGCTCGTTCTTTGCCGTCCCGGCTGCTATGCAGCGCCGTCGGTGCTCCCGCGACCGGGCGCACGGTGCTCCGCCATGCTTAACTCCGCAGTCCTACTCTCGCCTCGCCCGAGCACGCTCAACTGCTGAGCTCCGAACGAATCCTGTGCGTCGCCGCTGTTAGGCTCGCGCTCGTCCTCCCACGCTCCTCGCCCTCTTCTCCCTCCCCGTCCCGGCCGTTACCCAACTCGGCACGGCGCCGGCGAGCTGGTCCTCGCTGCTCCCGCCGGCCGGGCAAATAAAAAGAAGAAGGAAAAAAAGGAAAAGCCGAACCTGCAAAAACGTTGGGGTGCAACACGAGGACTTCCCAGGAGGTCACCCATCCTAGTACTACTCTCGCCCAAGCACGCTTAACTTCGGAGTTCTGATGGGATCCGGTGCATTAGTGCTGGTATGATCGCACCCGTTGTCTCTTGCTCGCTGCCCGCTTTTTCTCGCTCGTTCTTTGCCGTCCCGGCTGCTATGCAGCGCCGTCGGTGCTCCCGCGACCGGGCGCACGGTGCTCCGCCATGCTTAACTCCGCAGTCCTACTCTCGCCTCGCCCGAGCACGCTCAACTGCTGAGCTCCGAACGAATCCTGTGCGTCGCCGCTGTTAGGCTCGCGCTCGTCCTCCCACGCTCCTCGCCCTCTTCTCCCTCCCCGTCCCGGCCGTTACCCAACTCGGCACGGCGCCGGCGAGCTGGTCCTCGCTGCTCCCGCCGGCCGGGCAAATAAAAAGAAGAAGGAAAAAAAGGAAAAGCCGAACCTGCAAAAACGTTGGGGTGCAACACGAGGACTTCCCAGGAGGTCACCCATCCTAGTACTACTCTCGCCCAAGCACGCTTAACTTCGGAGTTCTGATGGGATCCGGTGCATTAGTGCTGGTATGATCGCACCCGTTGTCTCTTGCTCGCTGCCCGCTTTTTCTCGCTCGTTCTTTGCCGTCCCGGCTGCTATGCAGCGCCGTCGGTGCTCCCGCGACCGGGCGCACGGTGCTCCGCCATGCTTAACTCCGCAGTCCTACTCTCGCCTCGCCCGAGCACGCTCAACTGCTGAGCTCCGAACGAATCCTGTGCGTCGCCGCTGTTAGGCTCGCGCTCGTCCTCCCACGCTCCTCGCCCTCTTCTCCCTCCCCGTCCCGGCCGTTACCCAACTCGGCACGGCGCCGGCGAGCTGGTCCTCGCTGCTCCCGCCGGCCGGGCAAATAAAAAGAAGAAGGAAAAAAAGGAAAAGCCGAACCTGCAAAAACGTTGGGGTGCAACACGAGGACTTCCCAGGAGGTCACCCATCCTAGTACTACTCTCGCCCAAGCACGCTTAACTTCGGAGTTCTGATGGGATCCGGTGCATTAGTGCTGGTATGATCGCACCCGTTGTCTCTTGCTCGCTGCCCGCTTTTTCTCGCTCGTTCTTTGCCGTCCCGGCTGCTATGCAGCGCCGTCGGTGCTCCCGCGACCGGGCGCACGGTGCTCCGCCATGCTTAACTCCGCAGTCCTACTCTCGCCTCGCCCGAGCACGCTCAACTGCTGAGCTCCGAACGAATCCTGTGCGTCGCCGCTGTTAGGCTCGCGCTCGTCCTCCCACGCTCCTCGCCCTCTTCTCCCTCCCCGTCCCGGCCGTTACCCAACTCGGCACGGCGCCGGCGAGCTGGTCCTCGCTGCTCCCGCCGGCCGGGCAAATAAAAAGAAGAAGGAAAAAAAGGAAAAGCCGAACCTGCAAAAACGTTGGGGTGCAACACGAGGACTTCCCAGGAGGTCACCCATCCTAGTACTACTCTCGCCCAAGCACGCTTAACTTCGGAGTTCTGATGGGATCCGGTGCATTAGTGCTGGTATGATCGCACCCGTTGTCTCTTGCTCGCTGCCCGCTTTTTCTCGCTCGTTCTTTGCCGTCCCGGCTGCTATGCAGCGCCGTCGGTGCTCCCGCGACCGGGCGCACGGTGCTCCGCCATGCTTAACTCCGCAGTCCTACTCTCGCCTCGCCCGAGCACGCTCAACTGCTGAGCTCCGAACGAATCCTGTGCGTCGCCGCTGTTAGGCTCGCGCTCGTCCTCCCACGCTCCTCGCCCTCTTCTCCCTCCCCGTCCCGGCCGTTACCCAACTCGGCACGGCGCCGGCGAGCTGGTCCTCGCTGCTCCCGCCGGCCGGGCAAATAAAAAGAAGAAGGAAAAAAAGGAAAAGCCGAACCTGCAAAAACGTTGGGGTGCAACACGAGGACTTCCCAGGAGGTCACCCATCCTAGTACTACTCTCGCCCAAGCACGCTTAACTTCGGAGTTCTGATGGGATCCGGTGCATTAGTGCTGGTATGATCGCACCCGTTGTCTCTTGCTCGCTGCCCGCTTTTTCTCGCTCGTTCTTTGCCGTCCCGGCTGCTATGCAGCGCCGTCGGTGCTCCCGCGACCGGGCGCACGGTGCTCCGCCATGCTTAACTCCGCAGTCCTACTCTCGCCTCGCCCGAGCACGCTCAACTGCTGAGCTCCGAACGAATCCTGTGCGTCGCCGCTGTTAGGCTCGCGCTCGTCCTCCCACGCTCCTCGCCCTCTTCTCCCTCCCCGTCCCGGCCGTTACCCAACTCGGCACGGCGCCGGCGAGCTGGTCCTCGCTGCTCCCGCCGGCCGGGCAAATAAAAAGAAGAAGGAAAAAAAGGAAAAGCCGAACCTGCAAAAACGTTGGGGTGCAACACGAGGACTTCCCAGGAGGTCACCCATCCTAGTACTACTCTCGCCCAAGCACGCTTAACTTCGGAGTTCTGATGGGATCCGGTGCATTAGTGCTGGTATGATCGCACCCGTTGTCTCTTGCTCGCTGCCCGCTTTTTCTCGCTCGTTCTTTGCCGTCCCGGCTGCTATGCAGCGCCGTCGGTGCTCCCGCGACCGGGCGCACGGTGCTCCGCCATGCTTAACTCCGCAGTCCTACTCTCGCCTCGCCCGAGCACGCTCAACTGCTGAGCTCCGAACGAATCCTGTGCGTCGCCGCTGTTAGGCTCGCGCTCGTCCTCCCACGCTCCTCGCCCTCTTCTCCCTCCCCGTCCCGGCCGTTACCCAACTCGGCACGGCGCCGGCGAGCTGGTCCTCGCTGCTCCCGCCGGCCGGGCAAATAAAAAGAAGAAGGAAAAAAAGGAAAAGCCGAACCTGCAAAAACGTTGGGGTGCAACACGAGGACTTCCCAGGAGGTCACCCATCCTAGTACTACTCTCGCCCAAGCACGCTTAACTTCGGAGTTCTGATGGGATCCGGTGCATTAGTGCTGGTATGATCGCACCCGTTGTCTCTTGCTCGCTGCCCGCTTTTTCTCGCTCGTTCTTTGCCGTCCCGGCTGCTATGCAGCGCCGTCGGTGCTCCCGCGACCGGGCGCACGGTGCTCCGCCATGCTTAACTCCGCAGTCCTACTCTCGCCTCGCCCGAGCACGCTCAACTGCTGAGCTCCGAACGAATCCTGTGCGTCGCCGCTGTTAGGCTCGCGCTCGTCCTCCCACGCTCCTCGCCCTCTTCTCCCTCCCCGTCCCGGCCGTTACCCAACTCGGCACGGCGCCGGCGAGCTGGTCCTCGCTGCTCCCGCCGGCCGGGCAAATAAAAAGAAGAAGGAAAAAAAGGAAAAGCCGAACCTGCAAAAACGTTGGGGTGCAACACGAGGACTTCCCAGGAGGTCACCCATCCTAGTACTACTCTCGCCCAAGCACGCTTAACTTCGGAGTTCTGATGGGATCCGGTGCATTAGTGCTGGTATGATCGCACCCGTTGTCTCTTGCTCGCTGCCCGCTTTTTCTCGCTCGTTCTTTGCCGTCCCGGCTGCTATGCAGCGCCGTCGGTGCTCCCGCGACCGGGCGCACGGTGCTCCGCCATGCTTAACTCCGCAGTCCTACTCTCGCCTCGCCCGAGCACGCTCAACTGCTGAGCTCCGAACGAATCCTGTGCGTCGCCGCTGTTAGGCTCGCGCTCGTCCTCCCACGCTCCTCGCCCTCTTCTCCCTCCCCGTCCCGGCCGTTACCCAACTCGGCACGGCGCCGGCGAGCTGGTCCTCGCTGCTCCCGCCGGCCGGGCAAATAAAAAGAAGAAGGAAAAAAAGGAAAAGCCGAACCTGCAAAAACGTTGGGGTGCAACACGAGGACTTCCCAGGAGGTCACCCATCCTAGTACTACTCTCGCCCAAGCACGCTTAACTTCGGAGTTCTGATGGGATCCGGTGCATTAGTGCTGGTATGATCGCACCCGTTGTCTCTTGCTCGCTGCCCGCTTTTTCTCGCTCGTTCTTTGCCGTCCCGGCTGCTATGCAGCGCCGTCGGTGCTCCCGCGACCGGGCGCACGGTGCTCCGCCATGCTTAACTCCGCAGTCCTACTCTCGCCTCGCCCGAGCACGCTCAACTGCTGAGCTCCGAACGAATCCTGTGCGTCGCCGCTGTTAGGCTCGCGCTCGTCCTCCCACGCTCCTCGCCCTCTTCTCCCTCCCCGTCCCGGCCGTTACCCAACTCGGCACGGCGCCGGCGAGCTGGTCCTCGCTGCTCCCGCCGGCCGGGCAAATAAAAAGAAGAAGGAAAAAAAGGAAAAGCCGAACCTGCAAAAACGTTGGGGTGCAACACGAGGACTTCCCAGGAGGTCACCCATCCTAGTACTACTCTCGCCCAAGCACGCTTAACTTCGGAGTTCTGATGGGATCCGGTGCATTAGTGCTGGTATGATCGCACCCGTTGTCTCTTGCTCGCTGCCCGCTTTTTCTCGCTCGTTCTTTGCCGTCCCGGCTGCTATGCAGCGCCGTCGGTGCTCCCGCGACCGGGCGCACGGTGCTCCGCCATGCTTAACTCCGCAGTCCTACTCTCGCCTCGCCCGAGCACGCTCAACTGCTGAGCTCCGAACGAATCCTGTGCGTCGCCGCTGTTAGGCTCGCGCTCGTCCTCCCACGCTCCTCGCCCTCTTCTCCCTCCCCGTCCCGGCCGTTACCCAACTCGGCACGGCGCCGGCGAGCTGGTCCTCGCTGCTCCCGCCGGCCGGGCAAATAAAAAGAAGAAGGAAAAAAAGGAAAAGCCGAACCTGCAAAAACGTTGGGGTGCAACACGAGGACTTCCCAGGAGGTCACCCATCCTAGTACTACTCTCGCCCAAGCACGCTTAACTTCGGAGTTCTGATGGGATCCGGTGCATTAGTGCTGGTATGATCGCACCCGTTGTCTCTTGCTCGCTGCCCGCTTTTTCTCGCTCGTTCTTTGCCGTCCCGGCTGCTATGCAGCGCCGTCGGTGCTCCCGCGACCGGGCGCACGGTGCTCCGCCATGCTTAACTCCGCAGTCCTACTCTCGCCTCGCCCGAGCACGCTCAACTGCTGAGCTCCGAACGAATCCTGTGCGTCGCCGCTGTTAGGCTCGCGCTCGTCCTCCCACGCTCCTCGCCCTCTTCTCCCTCCCCGTCCCGGCCGTTACCCAACTCGGCACGGCGCCGGCGAGCTGGTCCTCGCTGCTCCCGCCGGCCGGGCAAATAAAAAGAAGAAGGAAAAAAAGGAAAAGCCGAACCTGCAAAAACGTTGGGGTGCAACACGAGGACTTCCCAGGAGGTCACCCATCCTAGTACTACTCTCGCCCAAGCACGCTTAACTTCGGAGTTCTGATGGGATCCGGTGCATTAGTGCTGGTATGATCGCACCCGTTGTCTCTTGCTCGCTGCCCGCTTTTTCTCGCTCGTTCTTTGCCGTCCCGGCTGCTATGCAGCGCCGTCGGTGCTCCCGCGACCGGGCGCACGGTGCTCCGCCATGCTTAACTCCGCAGTCCTACTCTCGCCTCGCCCGAGCACGCTCAACTGCTGAGCTCCGAACGAATCCTGTGCGTCGCCGCTGTTAGGCTCGCGCTCGTCCTCCCACGCTCCTCGCCCTCTTCTCCCTCCCCGTCCCGTCCCGGCCGTTACCCAACTCGGCACGGCGCCGGCGAGCTGGTCCTCGCTGCTCCCGCCGGCCGGGCAAATAAAAAGAAGAAGGAAAAAAAGGAAAAGCCGAACCTGCAAAAACGTTGGGGTGCAACACGAGGACTTCCCAGGAGGTCACCCATCCTAGTACTACTCTCGCCCAAGCACGCTTAACTTCGGAGTTCTGATGGGATCCGGTGCATTAGTGCTGGTATGATCGCACCCGTTGTCTCTTGCTCGCTGCCCGCTTTTTCTCGCTCGTTCTTTGCCGTCCCGGCTGCTATGCAGCGCCGTCGGTGCTCCCGCGACCGGGCGCACGGTGCTCCGCCATGCTTAACTCCGCAGTCCTACTCTCGCCTCGCCCGAGCACGCTCAACTGCTGAGCTCCGAACGAATCCTGTGCGTCGCCGCTGTTAGGCTCGCGCTCGTCCTCCCACGCTCCTCGCCCTCTTCTCCCTCCCCGTCCCGGCCGTTACCCAACTCGGCACGGCGCCGGCGAGCTGGTCCTCGCTGCTCCCGCCGGCCGGGCAAATAAAAAGAAGAAGGAAAAAAAGGAAAAGCCGAACCTGCAAAAACGTTGGGGTGCAACACGAGGACTTCCCAGGAGGTCACCCATCCTAGTACTACTCTCGCCCAAGCACGCTTAACTTCGGAGTTCTGATGGGATCCGGTGCATTAGTGCTGGTATGATCGCACCCGTTGTCTCTTGCTCGCTGCCCGCTTTTTCTCGCTCGTTCTTTGCCGTCCCGGCTGCTATGCAGCGCCGTCGGTGCTCCCGCGACCGGGCGCACGGTGCTCCGCCATGCTTAACTCCGCAGTCCTACTCTCGCCTCGCCCGAGCACGCTCAACTGCTGAGCTCCGAACGAATCCTGTGCGTCGCCGCTGTTAGGCTCGCGCTCGTCCTCCCACGCTCCTCGCCCTCTTCTCCCTCCCCGTCCCGGCCGTTACCCAACTCGGCACGGCGCCGGCGAGCTGGTCCTCGCTGCTCCCGCCGGCCGGGCAAATAAAAAGAAGAAGGAAAAAAGGAAAAGCCGAACCTGCAAAAACGTTGGGGTGCAACACGAGGACTTCCCAGGAGGTCACCCATCCTAGTACTACTCTCGCCCAAGCACGCTTAACTTCGGAGTTCTGATGGGATCCGGTGCATTAGTGCTGGTATGATCGCACCCGTTGTCTCTTGCTCGCTGCCCGCTTTTTCTCGCTCGTTCTTTGCCGTCCCGGCTGCTATGCAGCGCCGTCGGTGCTCCCGCGACCGGGCGCACGGTGCTCCGCCATGCTTAACTCCGCAGTCCTACTCTCGCCTCGCCCGAGCACGCTCAACTGCTGAGCTCCGAACGAATCCTGTGCGTCGCCGCTGTTAGGCTCGCGCTCGTCCTCCCACGCTCCTCGCCTCTTCTCCCTCCCCGTCCCGGCCGTTACCCAACTCGGCACGGCGCCGGCGAGCTGGTCCTCGCTGCTCCCGCCGGCCGGGCAATAAAAAAAAGAAGAGGAAAAAAAAGGAAAAGCCGAACCTGCAAAAACGTTGGGGTGCAACACGAGGACTTCCCAGGAGGTCACCATCCTAGTACTACTCTCGCCCAAGCACGCTTAACTTCGGAGTTCTGATGGGATCCGGTGCATTAGTGCTGGTATGATCGCACCCGTTGTCTCTTGCTCGCTGCCCGCTTTTTCTCGCTCTCTTTGCCGTCCCGGCTGCTATGCAGCGCCGTCGGTGCTCCCGCGACCGGGCGCACGGTTGCCCGCCATGCTTAACTCCGCAGTCCTACTCTCGCCTCGCCCGAGCACGCTCAACTGCTGAGCTCCGAACGAATCCTGTGCGTCGCCGCTGTTAGGCTCGCGCTCGTCCTCCACGCCTCGCCCTCTCTCCCTCCCCGTCCCGGCCG
>CM075294.1:10900418-10917129 GCA_037672795.1 Lagerstroemia speciosa | reverse complement strand
TGCTGTTAATGAGGCTCTGAACCAGATTTATGTAGAGGAGGAAGATTATGATCGGCTACGTGAATCTATTGATTTGCACGATAACTTTGACATGATTGGCCTGGCACAGAAGGTAAATTTCTTTTACCTTGCTTTACTGGTTTTTGAGCTTTAGTTGAGAAACACGATCTCGTGTGTGAGTTGAGTTGTTTGTCTGCAATTTGGCATAGATTGAGAAGCACGAGCTGCTTGAGATGAGACGCATCGCTGCCTACATTTACAAGAAGGCTGGCCGATGGAATCTATCAATTTCACTGTCTAAGAAAGACCAGCATTACAAGGATGCTATGGAGACAGCCTCCCAGTCTGGTGATCGCGAGCTTGCTGAAGGGTTGCTGGTACATTCATTGAACAGGTACCTGCCTCAGTTAACAGTTTATACCATAATGTTTTTGCCAAAAGCTAATAAATCTTTTCCACCCGCAATGTGGTTGTGTAGGGCAAGAAGGAATGCTTTGCTTCATGCTTATTCGTCTGTTACGACTTAATCCGGGAGATGTTGCCCTGGAGTTGGCATGGGAGAATAACATGATCGACTTGCCTTCCCGTATCTGCTACAGGTGATTTGGTTCTTTTATTATCCATCCATTATCCGCTGAGCGTGTAACCCGCGCTTTTTGTATGCTTGAAACATTTAAGTGAGTTCCTCACTTTTAAGAATTTGTTGAATTTGTGTGGCCTGTTGAATTCCTTTATGTTCGACTTCAGCAACAATGTCCGATATTCAAAAGCTGATTTGGTATATCATTTTTCCTCGTGTCCAATTCATTTCTTTTGCAGTTCATCCGTGAGTACACTAGTAAGGTGGATGAACTAATCAAGGACAGGATGGAGGCCCAAATCGAGATGAAGGCTAAAGAGAAGGAAGAGAAGGACGTTATATCCCAGCAGGTAGCATGATTTGCTTTCGCACTAGCTTTGCTCTTGTTACCTGTTTTGTTCAACCTAGGCTCTTCTTACATTAAATGCGATCCATGACTCTAATCCATTCCTTGTTTCGTGTGTTTTGCAGAACATGTATGCTCAGTTACTACCACTTGCTCTACCCGCAACTGCTACGATGCCTGGTTGGGGGTGCCGTTGGGAACCGGTGGAGGCTATGCTCGACCACCACTGATGGGAAGCTACTGATCCGAGAAACAGAACTGTGGGGGAGGCTTATATCTTCAGTCAAAGAATTCAGGAGCAGTGTGATTTTCTACTTGGTTTTAGCAGTTTTACAATGTTGGTTTAGTAACCGCAGGCTCTTGAGACAGATTTTGTGGGGGATTCATGTTGCGTAGTCATGTCCAAGTCCACAAAAGTTGGTCTTTTATGCTTACTGTCTTGGCATCTTTTTAATTCATAGAACACGGCGCAGCCAGTTTCTTTTAATTCGTCTTACTCTCTTACTTGTTGGAGTTGATGTTACGTTTTTATCACAACTGTTCGTTAACAAGTCCCTATCACATATAAATATGCTCCGATCATAAACAAAAGATCATGTTTAGTTATAAATAGGTTCAAATCGTACATAAATAGATCCTAGTCGTTATAGATAGTTTCAACTTGCACACAAATATGTTCGATATAACATAAATAGGTCATGGTACTACATAAATAGATATTGATATCACATAAATAGAGCTCGATTGCTATTTAGAAATTTGAACGCACTCTATTTAACATCATAGAGTAGAATCTTAGGAAAATCGATCATATCAATAGGCTCTGATACAGTATAAAATTGGTCTTACCGCTATATGAATAAGTCACGATACTACATATGCAGGTCATGATTACTCTTCATAAATTCAAGCACACCTAATCAATGTTGCAGAGTGGAGTCTTTGGAAAAGTAAAAAAAAAAAAAAAAAAAAAACTTAACTAACGCAGAGGCGATAGAGTTAGGGCTGGCAATTTCAGCCCGGCCTGATAAGACCGTGCCTGGGCCATGGCTTATTGGGCAGGATTGGGCCATAAAATAAGGGTCAGGCTGGCCTATTAGTCCATTTTTTTTTAAAAGTGTGGGTTTTTCTATCCTAACTTTATCTCAATGGCATTCATTAATCTTAAAATACCTTTTTGTTGATATATTATAGAATGCGTGATTATGGGGCTCAACTTACCCTATATTTTAAAAGTATCTTTTTTATTTCACTCAAATTTCACTAATATCTCATCATCGTATGAGAGAAAATTTAACTTATTGATACTCTTACTCGGCGGGCCGGGCGACCCGATAAATTGAGCTTGTCGGGTCGGGCTGTAGCTTAATGAGCCTATCTATTATTGGGCCAGGCCGGCTCGGCACGAATTGCCAGCCCTAGATAGAGTGAGGTTCAAATCAGTTTTGACACAAAATTGGGATGAATCAACGAAAGATCAAGCCCAAAACCCACGACAGAGACCGAGCTAAGACACAAAGAGAACAAAGAGAGGAGAGAGATGAAGAAGGATGGCTCGTTATTGCTCGTCGAGGGGAAGGAGAACGCTCCTCGTTGCTGAGGGGAGGAAGATCGTTGTTCTATGCCGGTGATCAATGCTACTGCGAAGGGAGGGAAAGAGTAGGGCACTCGATGCAACTCGCTTCTGTCAGGGGAAGGAGGCTGCTCGATGTTGCTGTTGCTGCTGCTGCTTGGCATTGGTTTTTGGTTGACACTATGAGGGGAGGAAAAGATTGTGATAGAAGAGAATGGAAATAAATTTTAAATTTGAAAGGAGAATTATTGAAGGTTATAAAAATCGACCATTTCCGGTGTATTTTCTATGCAATTTTCTCGGCAACAACTTTCACTGTAATAATTAATTAAATATAAAAACATTCAAACAAAATTCACGGGACAAATTAGAAATATTAATTATTAATATTTTAATGTATTAATAAGCTTATTAAAATAAATATAAACTAAAATTTTAGTTTAAAAGTACTCAAAATATGATTTTTATTTTCAAAATTCAAATGAATTATTCAATATATTATTGTATTTTCACAGGACTTCGGGACTGTCTCGTGCCCGTCAACTTTTCCAGTTGGGACCCTAATTTTTCAGCTTCGTTTTTTCCACCTAAAAAAAACTTTTTAATATGATACATGGTCCCAAAAATCCGGTTATTCCGGTTCGAATTTGGTCGGGATTTTCAGTTTTCCGGTTTTTATTTACGCCCCTTAATGCCCGGGACCCGGTGTAGCCAGGTCGGATATTTGATCCAGCGGTATCCATCAAATCTAACAACCCAAGAAAGCGCCTCTGCAAAATGGGGAAATCATCGGGGGGACAAGGCAGGCAGTCCGACAGGTCACCCCCGTGCCTTTTCTCGTTGTGGAAATGATTCCTTCTCTATTTTATTGCTAATTAATCCCCTAATTATCTATAATTATTTTATCTGGCTCATACTTTAAGTGCTCCATGGAATTTGTTAAACTCCAGACTGATCCCTTAAGTTCTCCTCACTCTTCAATTTGCCCGGGAAATTGCTGATTTCCTTGCGAGAGATGTTTCAAGGTATATCAATATCGTAAAATTTTCACCTGGATATGTAAGAGATTGGATCCATTTCCACCTAAATAGCTATGTTGAAAGGTTGTGGTACCAAATTCTTTTATAAATCATATTTCAATCTCTTATTTGCTTAATGTAAGATTGACTTCTCAATAACCGTCCTCACGTGATAACGTGTTCATACTTGACATGTGCCCTTGAATAGTTACCCTCAACAGCTGACCTCGAGCCTAAGATTTTTCTCCTGATCTCGAGTAATGGAGTACAAACTTTCATGATGCTGACTTTCTCTTTCGTCCTCTTACCCGATAAACTAACTACGAACCAGACATTTTTCTTCCGGTCTTGGGGTTAATGGGCCATGAGTTCCGCACTCGAATCTGGCGTGATGTGAGTCCAGGATCGACCTGCTATGATATTATATAAAATTTTCACATGGGTCTATAAGAGGTTAGACTCATTTTATTTAAAAAACTAAACTGATAAATGGCAGTACGCAATTCTCTTCTAAATTAGATTTCGATGTCTTATTTACTCGATGTAGGATTGACTTCTCAAAAAACATTAATCCTTATGCTATGTATTATGATAAATCTCTTAATACGATGAAAAACTGAAAAATATTAAATTTTGATGATATCGTGGAGAGTTTTTAATTCGAAATTTGTAACTTTACACACTGTTAATCTATTAGAATAAAACTCCTATTAACTTATAATACTGATTAATTCTAAAAATTTAAATTACTTGGCTGATCGAATATACAAACCTTTGTTTTATCCGGATAAATTTGAAACTTCTCTCTCCTCCTCCGGCATTTATTGATGGTCACTCGATGGCTTCTTCTTCTACCCACAATTTCTACGGAGCTTGTTTTTTTTTTTTTGATAACCGAGGTATCCGAGCGCCTTCCGGGCCCGACTAGCGGTGGTTGCGACACCTCCTCCTCGGGGTACACGCAATAGCCCGCAAACCACGTGTACCGGGTAAGCCAGGCGAACCTGACGGGCTCAAGAGGGCTGAAAGCCCCCACCCACGGAAACACGCTCCTCCCGGGGATTGAACCCAGGACCTCTTGGAGGAGGCCCCAGGCTCCCACCAGTGGGGCTGTGCCCCCGTGGGCATTTCTACGGAGCTTGTTAGTTGAGTCAAACAAGGTGTTTTCTAACTTTGGATAACAATAAACTACGAGGGTCATATTGAAATAAGAGTGAATTTTAGGGGGCACATTGAAACCAAAGCTTTCACCCCTCTGCTGTCTCTATGTAAGACGCCCCATTCTCGGCTTTCCCTTTACCTGAGGCTAGAGAGAGAGAGAGGCTAGGCGATCGGCGTCGGAGGTTGGTTCTGGTGCTGCTTCGAGCTCAATAGCCCTTCGATTTCTCTGCATTCGAACAAAGTAAGCCCGGATCCAAACCTCTCTCTCCTTCCATCTGTCTTCTCGCTTCCCGATTCGTAAACTTGTTCATTCCTGCTCTGAACGTTTTGATGCTTTGTAAATCAAGCATTTCGGCTGGTCGATGGTGTACTTCTTTCTTTTTCTTTAACAACCTCTTTGAATTCCGTAGCTCTTTCGATCGGCTTCGTAAACTTGGTGATTCCAGCCGGAGTTGTTTTTGGGTGGGATGGTAGAATTTTTCTTCGCCACTAGTGGCAACGAAGTTCTTGGTAATTAACAAGGGGGGAAGGAAGATCTCCACTCTCTCCCGTTGGATTCTTCCTGAAATTTTCTTTAGATTCGAACTGAGCGCAGAAAGTTTAGATACTAATCTTTTATGATTATTCCTGGAAGTTTGTGTATATGCGAATTGACCGGTATCATGATCATTTTTCTTTTCAATTTCTATGATATGATAGACATTCATGTCATAGAAATCGTTATATCTGGACATTTATAAGCACCGATCGGTTATTGGAATGATTTTGCGACAGGATTTATATTTGCAAATCAAAGCTTTTCAGTTTCATTTAACTGTGTTACGTAAGTGTATTGTGTGAAGTGAACATCTACATCATGATTTGTTAACTCTATATTAGCCGATTTGAGAATTGACTTACGATTTCCATAAAACAAAAGAAATCGACGACTTGTGCATGTTTGATTTAGCGAAAACTTTAAGATATTGCATTTCTTAGTTCTAAGATATGAAAATTGGGAGGCAAAGTTTCGCCATTTTGAAGAAGATTTAATGAAACAAAAACCTTGAAGGAACTCTGGAGGGAGTTGAAACATCAAGATATTGTGTATTTCGAATTGGCTTCTTGTTTTCTCATGTTAGTGCAATCTGTCATGCAGATCTTAAAAAATGGCAGATGCTGAGGACATTCAGCCCCTTGTCTGTGACAATGGAACCGGAATGGTGAAGGTAAGCTAATAATTTTACTTATTGAAAGTACAAAAGCTGAAATCTGCTAACTTTTCAATCTCCAAGTGCTGTTTGCCTCATTCAAAGCCTTACAAATATATTTCTACATGTAGGCGGGATTTGCGGGTGATGATGCTCCCAGGGCGGTCTTTCCTAGTATTGTCGGTCGCCCCAGGCATACAGGTGTCATGGTTGGCATGGGACAAAAGGATGCCTACGTGGGTGATGAGGCCCAATCAAAGAGAGGTATTCTCACCTTGAAATATCCCATCGAACATGGTATTGTCAGCAACTGGGATGACATGGAGAAGATCTGGCATCACACATTCTACAATGAGCTACGTGTTGCCCCAGAAGAGCACCCTGTGCTTCTGACGGAGGCACCTCTGAACCCTAAGGCCAATAGGGAAAAGATGACCCAGATCATGTTTGAGACCTTTAATGTGCCTGCCATGTATGTTGCCATTCAAGCGGTTCTCTCTCTATATGCTAGCGGCCGTACAACTGGTGCGTATAACGAACTCTGAACTTGATTATCTGTTATAAGTTCTTTCCTCTTCTGTCTAAAATGTTGCTATTTAACTAGGTATTGTGTTGGATTCTGGTGATGGTGTCAGTCACACCGTGCCCATCTATGAGGGTTATGCACTCCCCCATGCTATCCTTCGTCTTGACCTTGCTGGCCGTGATCTTACTGATTCTCTGATGAAGATTCTCACTGAGCGAGGGTACATGTTCACCACCACTGCCGAACGGGAAATTGTCCGTGATATAAAGGAAAAGCTGGCGTATGTTGCCCTTGACTATGAGCAGGAGCTTGAGACTGCCAAGAGCAGCTCATCTATTGAGAAGAACTATGAGCTTCCTGATGGGCAGGTCATCACCATCGGGGCGGAGAGGTTCCGATGCCCAGAAGTCCTCTTCCAGCCTTCTCTGATTGGAATGGAAGCTGCAGGAATTCATGAGACTACCTACAACTCAATCATGAAGTGTGATGTCGATATAAGAAAGGATCTGTATGGCAACATTGTGCTTAGTGGAGGCACCACAATGTTCCCGGGTATCGCGGACAGGATGAGCAAGGAGATCACTGCTCTTGCCCCGAGCAGCATGAAGATCAAGGTGGTTGCTCCCCCAGAGAGAAAGTACAGTGTCTGGATTGGAGGGTCCATTCTTGCTTCTCTCAGCACCTTCCAACAGGTATTTCCCGTCTTTATTTAGTTTTCTTTTCAGCACCAGGCCAAGTAATTAGTGTTTTCTCCTAGATACTGATGTTTTCTTCCCCCATAAACTTCAGATGTGGATCTCCAAGGGTGAATATGATGAGTCCGGTCCATCAATTGTCCACAGGAAGTGCTTCTAAATTAATCAAGTCTATTATCCAAATGTTGGGTATCATTTTTTGGTCTTTCAATTGGCTTTCTTTGTGTCTGTTATGTGAACTCGAGCTTGATCATCGGATGGGAATTGAAGGACGGTGTTATGAGCTCAGATATCTATAGCTTCTCATCCATACAAGAGTCGGTAACTTCATACTGAGAAGCAGGTCTACTCTATCCATGTTTTGTTGCTGTAGGTTCTTGTAGCCGGAGAGTGATTGCGGGTGTTTTTCTTTTCCTATTCCCTCTCATTTGATTAAGATATCATCATTTTGAACATTTATGTTAATATATTGCTTGAGAACTCTATGTTAGTGCCAGTTTGCGATTTATAAACTTGCTCTTGGAACTTCTGTTATATAAGAAGGTACCCGGTTTGAAGTCTCAAATCCCTGCTCCATCATATGCATTTGTTGTGAAAATGATTGGAACATCTACCCTATGATCACTTTGTTCAATATCAGAGCAGGGTTATCTAGCGCTTTGAATTCTCTCTTAAATTCTTGAAATGATCCGGAAAGCCAAACGCCTTGGAAAGCTGGCTCCACTCGGTCAGAAGAGGTGGCGGAGGAAGGTGATGAACGAGTCGTGGAGAAGTTTAATGCAATGGAAGGGATCTTTGAGTAGATGAAATCTTCCAAGGGAGTCAATTGCTGCTTGCATCACCCAACCCAATTATCGGCAGAGGCGTAAAGCAATGTTGCCGTCCTTGGACTGCAAGTTGGGTGAATTGTGAAATGGTTCAAGTTGGGCGCGGAGCCCACCACAAATTCTCTCTTTCTTTCTGGTTTCATATGGTAATGATAAAATCCTGATCTTAGCTCTTAGGGTTGGGATCTGCTGGAGGTGCTGTGGGATTCCCGGCTTTTATTGAAGTTACCTTAGATCTTAACCATTTGACCTCGGAGTTACATTAGATATTAACTATAAGATCCTAAGGTAGTATTTGGTTGGATGTAAAGTGTGGTGTAATCTTAGATTACACTGCACTTCACACCGCAGATTACAACGTTTTGGTTACAAAGGTAATTGAAATATAAGATTACATAGGTTAAAATTCTACAGTGCAGTTGGTAAGGGCTTTATATCTAAAACACGCTTCATTATTACATTCACATTATTTTTTACAAATTAACTTTACAATCCTTTTATTTATACTATCAAACTTTACAATGAACATTACGTTATTCGAAACACCGCAATCTCAAATTCTAATCCATTTTCCAAAAAAATTTGACTATAATTTAAATTTTTCATATAATTTCAACTTTTTCTATAATCTAACGATATTCGAACCAAATGCCCTCTAAGGGTTTTTCATTGGAGTATTCTTAAATTATAGAAAAAGTTAAGACTATATGAAAAATTTGGAGAATAGTAAATTTTTTGAAAAATGGATTGGAATTTGAGATTGTGATATTTAATTAAAATAATGTAAAATTGATCGTAAAATTTGTTGAGTGTACGTAAAAATGTTGTAAACTTGGGTTAATTACATCAAAAAGTATGAGATTTGCTTCATTCCTTAAAAAAAACCAAACGTTTTAAACTTGAAAAATAAAATCATGAGATTTCGTTTTGTTCCCAAATTAAGTCAAACTTTTCAAACTTGAAAAATAAATCATATAATTTTATTAAATTCTCAAATCAGGCCAAACTCTTCAATTTTAAAAAAATAAAAAATTATATTTTTTTATTTATTAACAAGTTGACTAATATATTAAAATATAAATTGATATTCTTGTGCAATATATTATATTTATTTGTTTATCACGTACTTACAAATAAATAAAATTAGCATGATTTTTATTGAAAAATAATTTAGGAATTTTCTCTTGAATTAAGATTAATATTAGTTATTGAAAAATATAAAGAGAACTTTATATAAGATATTGTTGTAAATTAAAAAAAAATTCTAATATACTTTTACCCAACGTTGTAGAAAAAGTTATAAAAAAATGAGTCACATATTTATTGAATATCAGGTTAAATGAACTATTTTAATAGTAAAATAATTAATGTGATTTTGATTTTAAAAGATGAATTTTTTGGCTTAAATTGAGGGAAAAAAAAGGAAACTACGAGATTTTATTTTTAATATGTAAGAGGTTTGTTTTAATTTGGGAATAAAATGAAACTATGTGACTTTATTTCTCAAATTTGAATTGTTTGACTTCTTTTGAGAAATGAAGCAAACAACATGTTTTTTTTTATCTAACTTACCCAAACTTGGTTGTATGGATTAAAGAAATCTGAAAATGTTTACATGTTTTGAATTTATAATCTTTACCAACCATTCTACAAAATTTTAACCAACATAATTTAGATTATGATTTACTTTATAATTAAATGTTATAATCTATGATTAAAAGTGCAATGTACCGTGAAAGTACACCATACTTCGCCCCATACTTCTCACATTTTGATTTCTATGTTTGAATTCATTCCTAGTAATGAAAACCAAAGAAAGTGACCGTGAGGGTTTGAGAGCTCTACCGTGCCTTGCAATAGTAACGTGGTATATCCATCTAATTATCAAATATAGACCTCAATTCAATTGTGACTAGTGTACGGTGCCAATCCGCTAAGATTGTTTGTATTGGTGACTACAGCTACTCTGTTCGATCTTCGGCACTGATCTGTGAAAACTTTTACGGTCCAGTCACTTAACCGTTCAACGGTTTTATCTAGTAGTTCATAATTAAAATTTTAAAATTTAAAAAGAATATAATAATTCATAATCATTTTTCACTTATTTAAGTATTCGATGACTGGCCAACGGGGCGGTAGCCCCACTGGTGGGGGACTGGGGAGCTCACCTAGAGCTCCCAAGTTCAAGCCCCAGGAGGGGCACTTCTCCGTTGGTGGGGGCTTTCAGCCCTCTTGAGCCCGTCAGGTTCGCCTGGCTTACCCGGCACACGTGGTTTGCGGGCTATTGCGTGTGCCCCGAGGAGGAGGTGTCGCAACCACCGCTAGTCGGGCCCGGAAGGCGCTCGGATACCTCGGTTATCAAAAAAAAAAAAAGTATTCGATGACTGGGATATAGAAGTCTTTCATAGTATTACATTTTTTATGGTTCGGTTCAGTCCCGATCTATTACGGAGAATGGGAAAATGCATAGCATTTTCTCATCGAAGCCCAAGATATGCCAGGTTGGCGATCCGCGTGTGCCACCCTAATCGGAATCTCAGCCGTCCAAGGAAGCCTCAGATCGACGGCTCTCACTCAAACTTTCCCGCCATCTTCCCTCCAAAATTTTCAGTCTTCTACCCCAATATAAATTGGACCCCCTCGCTCGAGGTCGATTCAATTCAAATTGCTCTCTCTCGGGTGTCCACTGAAGATGGCAAGAACGAAGCAAACGGCCCGGAAGTCCACTGGAGGCAAGGCGCCCCGCAAGCAGCTCGCCACCAAGGCTGCCCGGAAGTCCGCCCCGGCCACCGGCGGCGTGAAGAAGCCTCATCGATTCAGGCCCGGCACCGTGGCGCTGAGGGAGATCCGAAAGTACCAGAAGAGCACCGAGCTCCTCATCCGGAAGCTCCCATTCCAGAGGCTGGTGAGGGAGATCGCTCAGGACTTCAAGACCGACCTGAGGTTCCAGAGCAGCGCCGTGGCGGCGCTCCAGGAGGCGGCCGAGGCTTACTTGGTCGGGTTGTTCGAGGACACCAATCTGTGCGCTATTCATGCTAAGAGGGTCACGATTATGCCCAAGGATATTCAACTCGCGAGGAGGATCAGGGGAGAGAGGGCTTAGAAACCTATGGGCTTTCAAACAGTTTAGGGTTAGCGCGTTCTCTCTGGGTGTGCTCCGTAAAGGATTTCTTCGGGTATTTAGGTGTCTTTCACTGTAATCTTTTGCTGAAAATGACTAAATGTATCGTATTGTACTATCATTCATTCAATTAGCCCATCCCTGTCTCTCTCACTTTCACACTGCATTCTCGTTCTGTGTAGGAATGAGATTTCTTTTACTTAATTGTCAAGTTCAATTGTTAAATTTCTTTTCTGGATAAATGCTCTGACTGAATTTTCAAACATAAAATTCAACAGACTCGTGTTCTTAAACAACAGGACAAGAAAATGGTTTTCTCAAGAACGCATCCTCCCATGTCCGTTGCTATTTTACTGCTGCAATGGCTGCAAACCTTGCTACCCCGAAACATCTCTTCCTCCCTCTTTAGGTTTTTTGGTTCAACTGATCCCTTTCCCTTGCATTCACTGGTTCCATGTTATCTGTCACCAACTATGGACGCCACAAAGATCCTGCTGAAAATCAAAAGATTTCTACTTGAGGTGGTTTTCTTCCCAATGTGCCCCCTCCTGAGATGAACACGACCTTGACCCTCTGCGTTGATCAAAATGGTTTTTACAAGTTCATCAGTCCAAGTAGCTGTTGATGCAGTTGGGAGTTTTAGCCAGAGGAGAACCATCATTTAATGATATCTGTTGGTAAGCTGCTTACTGATTCATCTTTTTCCCCTGATGCATGCCATTTTATCTTCCTGGGTTAGGTTTTTTATTGTACTGAGCTGAATTGCCTAGCCTTTTAGAACCTTGGATGTCTATTTTTGGCAGTGATAAGGTTACTATTCCAAGGACAAAACACAATATTATATTTCAAGGACCAGGAGTAGGTTAGATATCCACTGCAATTGCATGGAATGATACGACAAATTCTGCTCGTGGTGCATTCTATATGGCTCTGTTTAGGTTTTCTCAAACAACTTTGCTCCAAGGAATATAAGCTTCACGGTGAGATATGTAACTTGATATTGGACTTTGTGATGGCATATCTTTTACAGTTTGCTGCACAAGAACACAAGCCCACCCTATTAAGAAGCGTGCTCCTAAGAGTTCTTTCTACTGATGTTGAAACAACTGAGTCAACGTGCTGATCTATTTGTGAATTTGCAGAATGTGGCCCAAATACAATGCCCAGGTGATGTCGGTGCCCAAGCAGCAGCCACAAGAGTAGCATGAGACAAAGCAGCCCTTTTTGGATGTGGATTCTTTGGATCTCAGGACACCCTACATGATGGCAAGGTAAGTATTCCTGGTTCATTATTACTATAATTTGATTTCTTGTAACTTGTATGCGCATTCCTAAAGAGCTCCTAGATAGTATATATGGTTAAAAATGGTTTCTTACCGTCAACAGTGCACTATTGAGTCAAATCCTGATGGTTGTAACATCTCATAAAATATGATAGGCCATACTTTGTGCAACTGAACCAGATACAGTCCAACTTAAGTTAGCAGCTTAGTGTTTTGCCACCTGAAACTCAAAAGAATAGCAGTATACATGAATTTGTTTTGATAACTGAAATATGATCCCCCCCTCCATTCCCCAGATCATCTGTTTTTGGTACTTTATTTGAAAACCTGCTACATGGTGTTATGCTACATATCAGCTATTTGGTTATAATTTGTACATTCTTTCATAGAACGGTTAGTTGATATTGACAGCCAACCCAATCCCAGCAAGTTGTAAGGTAATTAATGGAGCTGTTGCAGCCCATGGAAGGGTCTTGAAAGATGAGAACACAGGCTTTGCATTTGTGAGCAGCTCCTTTGGAGGAAGGGGGTGCATCTGGCTACTCTAAGCATGTCAGCCTTCTCCTGAGTCGTTTGGCTCTTACATCCATGACTGATATCATTGTCCCTGATGGCCAGAGACCAGTATGTGTAAAATCCTCTCTGATCTATTTCTCATCATTAGCACGAGACTTGGACCTGCCTGTAACTCAGACTGTTCAGTTAAGCTTTTGATTTGCATTAAGTTTTTAATTTTATTGTTGCAGGAACATATTTTATGTGGATTACAACTGCACAGGAGCGGAAGCAAATGACTCAAAGAGCACCTGATGCTCAGAGACTTAATGATGAATACATCCTTCATCGATCAGGATCAATGGCTGCGACATCTCCCAAATGATTCTCTCCTCTCTGTACAACTATTCATCTAAATTATACACATTCTTTCTTCAATTCCAGAGTCACATTACATGAATGAATCAAGGTAATTCTCTTGTATATCAGTGAAGATGAAAATGAACTTGAACCCGATAGAAATGCTTCCATGAATGATATTATGCTCCCTGAGTCTGCCTTCCTATGATGTGGATGGTTAGTTTTGGAGTAACGGAGCAGACGATGCAATTACAAAGACACACCAGTTGCTATATTTCTCAGCTTCAGCTTCCCTTTTGTTTTGTTTGTCAAATTGACTCTATTGACAGTATAAGGGACAGCACAGCCTGGGAAGTTCTGCAGCTGAACCTCTTTTCTCTTTGCAGCACATTCTGAGCGGTCATGTGTGCAGGACTCGTAATTTAAGAGAGAATGGATTGAGATTTGAGTATAATTGAATCATAAAGGCAGCATTGATTTGAATGTGGAGGAGGATGGGAAGTTCTCGTTCAAGTCATGTTGATGTTGTTCGGAATATCATAGTCTGCAGAACTGCATCTGTTGTGAAATGGTTAAGCTATGGGTTCCTTCGATTGATAGTTCAGTGGGTCATTTTTATTTTTGAAGATTATATTAATAAATCATGTTAATATTGGATAGATGTGATATTGCCACCCATTGGAATAGTTTACATATTTGATGTGGACTACTCATTTATCATGGGTGTAAGAGTTAATCGAAATTGATTTAAGTGAAAAGTTACTTATGCAACGAATTCACATATTTAACTTAAATCAATTTTGATTGACTCTTGCACATTCATAATGGATGGGTAATATACGTTGAATATGATCCTTTGTGATATACATCTTCCCTTAAGCTTATCAAGGAACATCATTAGAGATCTCAAAGCTGACATTAGAAAAACATTGAAAGACATGACAAGGAATAGGTGATCATTGAACTATAGAGGTGGAGAGCCGCCTAGCCGCCTAACACTCCCAAGACCCACATACATCTCCTGTGACTGAGGCCCATTCTTCGGAGCTGGTCCTTCTGGGACGAAATCCTAAACTCTTATAAATCTTATGAAAATTAATTTTTTCCAGTACTGGTTCCAGAAGCCCTTTGGTTTATTGATCATATTTAAAGCACGTGTGTGGACAGTATCACAAAGAGCTACGTGTTCAAGGGGATTTGAATTCAGACATTATGGATTTCTACATAAATTGTACGTATTTTCTATTCACTTGAGTTAATTATTAGTTATCCTATCCACATCTATTTATGTCAATTTAAAACATTATATTGAAACATTTCGACCATTGGAAGTTATGACGAACCAAAACATGGGATCCACAGAAAAAAAAAAGGTATGATGTAAGAAAGTATTTATCAAATTATGATAAATAAGTAAATTAGTGTTGATCAGTCAAACAGTTACTATAATTGCTACTAATCACATTAATTTGGTAAGTGCTTCCTCACTACATTATCAAGAGATAGTGCCATTTAATATTTTTTTTCCTTTTATACTGATTAGTAATCCAAGATTTCGAATTCGAGTCCCTTCAATAAGTTTATGCCAAAATTTTATAGAAGTTTACTACTTAATCTGAACTTGGAGGATATTTAGTTCTTGAACCATAAAACTGCACTACCACTTTGGCAGTGCTACAATAACAGATTCATCTCGAACATTGGTTATTTAGTATATCTTATGCTCATGATTGAAGACCAAAGTATAACGCAGTGACAAGATAACGACTACTACTGCTTTTTTTTTAATCAATATGGAAAAACCAAAGCCTGGGGAAGGGAAAAAAAAAAAAAGAACATAAAGAAAATAAAATGAAAAAGGGCCCCAAAAAAAAAAGGCAAAGAAAAGAACAAAGGAGAGGAGGCCGCCTACATTTCCCCGCCTTTATATAACGCTTCCTCTTCTTCCGTTGCGTCGTCAAGAGATTTCGTTTCCGCTCCTTCTACTTCACGGTTAATCAGTGAAGAAATTTTTCTAGAGTGAGGTATCATGGGAGGCTGCGCTACGAAACCAAAGGTGTCTACGAATGGCGATGCCGGAGAGCCACTGGCGCCGGAGCCGGCCGATGAGGAGGCTGTTGCTGTTGCGGAGTCAGAGGCTAAGGCGGTGGAATCCGCTGTAGCGGTGGCAGTGGAGAAGAAGGATGAGGCTGTGGCAGCAGCGGAAGTTGTGGTGGCGAAGGGAGGAGCAGAGTACACCAAGCGAATGGAGGAGATTGTAGTCGAAGACGACAAGGTGGATGATCAAGCAAGCAAGCGCCGGTCTCTCAGTCTCCTGTTCAACAAGGAGGTAATTTTCGTAGTTTCCGATTTGCTCTCCATTGATGCCAAGAAAGATTTTAAGCTCGATATTTTATTGAACAAGCCTAATCTCCCTTGTTCGGTTGATTCTCGAGTAGAAATGACAAATTTCAGCAGTTTAATGGAGTTCGGAGTAATCTGATTCGAGAACATGGCGGGACAGGCTTGTTAGTAATCCTCAGAGTTTTATGAACTGCTGCAGAAATCGAGCTATCTCAGTACAGAACAGTTGAGAAACCTTTGCAAACTTGGTTAGTAATTGTTGGCGATGTAATCTGATGGGAAAAATAAGAAAACGAAATAGAAAATAATCCGATTAGCTTAAATTTTAATGTGGGGGCTAGTCGTTGGAAACCGGTGAGAAAATTATTCCGGTAGTCAGTAGTCCCTTCGCCGGCCGGACATGGAAGTGATTTGTCCCCTCGGTCGGTCAATTAATCAACTCCTCTGATCATGTCCTTAATTTTCACTATGACTAATTTTATCCATCCCTTCTTCCTGTAGTTTCGTAAAAGTTATTTCTTTTTCTTCCTACAGCTGCCATTTCTTGTCTTTTCAACTGAATGCATGTTCTGCCCCTTGTTCTGGTTCTGGTTCTGGTTCTTTTTTATGAACCATAATCAAAGCAATATTAATCCAGTTGATTCCTGGTCCTTTTTCCCTTCGAGGGGTATCAATGACCTTATACTTGGCATGCTTGTGATGTTTGTTTTGAGACTTGGAATTCCGTCAGAATCTACTCCTAATCAGCAACCACTGTTATTTATCGACAAACCAAATGATTGTCTGATTAAAATCAGTGGGGTGCTCGTAGGATTATGAAATGTTATTTAGAACATGAGCATGCCAAACCTAGTTTTATGCTGGCACGTGAGAAGTTAGTTTATGCAGCCAATGACATCGTCAGCATCCACAAACATTTTTATCCGTCCAAAGGTCACTCGATCTTTGTGCCGCTTTTTACTGTTTGTGCCGCTTTATTGGGATTTGATGAGCAACAAAGGTTTTCTGGTCCAGAGCTTTGGCTGAATCCTTTTCAAGTTGGGCTGGGATTGCAAGGAATCTTCAGAAATTTATTAGACCGATCTGCTTGACAGAATAAAAAATGAAACCTTATCTTTGGACCCACCAAACCTTTTGATCTTCTTTGGCTCGAACTCCACCAACTTATACATCTGCGGTATTGTAGATTTTT
>CM075294.1:10556151-10899918 GCA_037672795.1 Lagerstroemia speciosa | reverse complement strand
GGGGTATTTTGCTCGAGTGACAGTGTTGTACTTTGCTCCTTTTTTTCCTTTTATCTTGTGATAGGGCTGTGTTGTTCTGGCTAATAGTTTCTCGTGTAAAGGCCTTTGGGCCTACTCTGGCCCAGAAAGTGTGGGCTTGTATACAGATCTTCGATCTAAATAAATAAAGAGCAAAGCTGAATTTGATCGAAAATAATTTAACAAATAAAAATAAATAAAACCGGTTAATCGAATTAGTTACACTTATAAACTAGTCGATCCATTTTTATCTTAAAAATTGAACCAAAATCTTTCTGATTCAGTTTCCCCAAACTTTTTTTTAGGGTGCTTCCCTTAAGGGTGTGCACAAAAACAAAAGAAATTCCAATCGAACCGCCGAACTACACTGAAGTGAACAAAAATTAATCAAACCACTCAAATTGGTTCGCCAACGGCTCAGTTTTTTCTGAGAAGATGTTTGATTAGTTAAGATTAACCAAACCAAACCGTTTTTTAATTAATAATAAAATAAAATAAAATAATCAGATTAAAATTAAAATGCACACTTTTAAACTAAAAGATATATTTACTTTTATTTTTAAGCAGTTCAGTTCGGTTAATTTTGAACCGAACCGAACCAATTGTGTTTTCTAATAAATTTTGTTTATTTACAAAAAAAAACTAGTTAATAATTTGACACTAATTCAGACAAGTCAACTACAAACTTCAAATCAATTAATGAATTGTTCAACTCGATTTTAAACAATTCGATTTTTTCCCTCCTAAAGTATTATGGTTCGAATCTATACCGTCCAACCGAACTGGAATTGTAATTTAGCTCTGTTTTTTGAGCACCGCCGGTTTCCCTTGGTAGAGGTTACGGTGGCGGTGGAGCAGTATTTTTTCCCTTTGTCCTTCCAGTCGGTGGGATAGCGCACTGCGCCTGATAATTATGAGGCAGCCCGTGAATGCCGGAATTTTCGGTGAATGCTCGACGAGGTTTCCTAAAACTTTGGGGACTTTGACTCCCGTTTCCTAACACACATGTGGGATGCATCATGTCAAGAATGTACCATACCAAAATAAATAAATAATTAATGCACGCACCTCCGAATCGATCTAAAATCGATAAGTTTTGGATTTGATTCTTGTCGACAAATTTTTATGCATATTTATTTCTCCTTTTTCAGATCTTTTTTTTTTTTCTAAATTTGCGAGCATCTTTACGACCGATAAAAGCTATTGCCTCTTTTTCGTTGTGACTGCTTCCAATGTACATCGATAACGTAACGCGGTAGAGCCTGTGTCTCCTTGGACTAGACTGCGCTATTAGTCTGCAAGGACCACAAAGCCAGGCACAAGAAAGCCGAACCCGAGTGCCAATCTTGCGTCTAACACGGTGCAACGCCATAAATTCAAGGATGGACTTAGGGAGCTGAGCTCGGAAAAAATTGTAAGGCCTTATTCAAGATTCACTAATTTTACCCATTTTTTTGTCAATTATCTTATTGATCATCGTGAAATCCGTCCTTTAACTCTCTATTTAGTTTCGCATCTGCATGGACTGCAGTGTATATTAAAAAGAGAGAGGCGGGTTCTCAGCATCGACAGGAGTCGGAATCCATACGTTCTCCAATTTCAAGGTCTTGGTAAATGATGGGGCCCTGGTCCCACTTAATAGACCTAGCTCATCCTTGGTGTCAAGTCATGATCCCTTCAATCATGTTAAATTTTGGGTTCCAACTTACCGGATTCGAAAATAAAAAATTAATGAACGGGTTGATATGGGATGAGCTGGAACCGTACATGCTAAAAATCAACCCGCGACGGCATGTTAGACCGCACCAAGGCCCATCGGTGATCGAGTCTGGCTGGCTATCCAAATGCCTTGTATAAAAAGACTTTAATGTATTCATTTATTTGAAGCCTGCATTCTACGTAGACCACTCCCAAATGAGCGTGGTCAGGTCATCCAAATGCCTGAAAAAAAAAAAAACTTAAATGATCTCATTTCACCAAAGAGTCTTATATGCAACATGACAGTATTTACATTGTTATACACAATACTCTCTCGTACCTCATAGTGACGTGACGAGAAATGACATCTTAAATTGCTAGTAATAATTGAGACAAGTGATCGGATAATTAACACTGATTTACTCGTTTATTACAATATTATTGATATTTTATCATACCACATGTGAGTTAGAATCTTTTAAGAATTTCCTTTATAAAGTGACTCTATCTAATGTATTCATCTATCTTCTCCTCTGTGAAGGACTTTACCTTTTTTCCTAAAATCCATGAACATACTTCAAATATATTAATTTCAGTCCACATACCCTGTATGTCCATAGATGGCAAAAAATTGTTATGTGAGCCGAACTCATAGATGATATGGTAAATATAGCCAATGAATGCTCAACAAGTAAATATAATTGAAAAAATAAATATTTTTAAATGAATAGAAAATTGTGGCGTGACAGTTAATGATGACATGTTAAATATTTATTGATTGAGTTCACGGATGATATGGTGAGCTGAGCTCACGAAAGAATCTCTCATGGATGGCCCTACCAAGAATTACAAGCACAAAAAGGAACCGAACCAAGGATCATGAACATGAGCAAATTCTGGAAACATTGCACAAATATTCTAAGCCCACGTAGATTTATGGGTTATTGGTTTAAAAAATCAAGAATTATTTAAGAATTCTCTAATATATCGCAAACTTTTTTGCTCAAAAAATCGCAAACTTTTTTTGCTCAAAAATCACAAACTATTCAAGAATTCCCTAATTTACCACAAACTATTTTTTGACTCAGAAAATCACGAACTATACTTTTTTTTCCTAATCTACTATATCGTTGATTTTGTCTGTTAATTGTTGATTTGCATAATTAATTTTACTGATTATACAAATGGAATCTAACTTAATACCACATATGGCGTCCATCTGAACATAAAAAATACGAACTATTGTTAAATTCTCTATTTTATTACCAGAATGGATGTGCAAACTATTCTCAAATTCTCAATTTTATTGCAAGGATGAATGTGCAAATAGATTTTCCATATTTTTTATGACCAGTGAATGTCAGGTGTGATGCCACGTCAAACTTCATTCGCATAATCAATAAAATCAACTGTGCATGTTAACAATTAACAGTTAACATTAACGGTGTGGTAGATTAGGAAGATGAAGTACAGTTCGTGATTTTCTAGGCTAAAAAAATAGTTCGTGGTAAATTATGGAATTCTTGAATAATTCGTGATTAAAAATAGTTCATAATAGATTAGAGGATTTTTAAACAATTTACCCTAGATTATATATAAAAGTAAAAGGAGGGCAGTATTACTGTAGAGTACCCATTCCTCACTGGGTATAGACGCGATCAGGCCTGGCCACGGTTCAGGAACCGGGCGGTTCCAGTTCGAAACCGCTGGTTCCGGTTCCGTGGCCCCCTGGAACCAGCCCTGAACCTTCCTTTGGACGATTCAGGGGCGGTTCGGAACCGGCGGTTCGGACCCCTGCCAGCTGGGGGTTAGACAAATTTTTTTTATTTCTTTACGATTCCGGTTTGGAACCGTCGGTTCCGGGCCGGTTCAGGTTTCGGTTCGGAACCGGCGGTTCCGATTTCTAAGGCAGCTGGAACCGGCCCTGAACCTTAGCCCTCACGGTTCGAGGGCGGTTCCGAGCCGATTCCGGTTTAGGGCGGTTCCGGCCCAAACCGGCCCGTGGCCAGCACTAGACGCGATGTTCAGTTACTCGATACTAGTTCCATCTCCGCCAAATACACAATATAGTTAAAAACAAAAAACGAAAAAAAAAAAAAGGAGTATTCCAAGTTTTGGCCCAAATAACGTAAAGTCTTATGTATAACAAGTATATTATGTGACAGTGATGACATAGTATTACGTGTAAATCAAATCAAATTATTTTTATGGTTGTTGTTCTCCTTTTAGATTTTCTTAAGAAAATTATAGGAACAACTGAATCTTATTGACTCGTGATACTACGACAATATTACCATGAGGTGTACCCATTACTTATAAGAGGCTCTCCCAAAGTACACACATATAACATATATTTTAACATAAATACATAGAAGGAATTTAAAATTGAAATATTCTCTTTTGGACAATAAAAAAAGAATTGGAATATTGAACTTCTTTGGTCACATCAGAATTTAACTGTCTACGGCTAGGCGCAGCTAGAGTGGTAAGGCTTTGGGATGGCCTCCAAGACCTCCCAAGTTTGAATTCCCAGGGGTGTATTTTCTCCTGGGGGCCTCCAAGACCTCCAAGTTTGAATTCCCAAGGGTGTATTTTCTCCTGGGGTGTACCCGTGCACACCCCCACATGTGATTTGCAAGCCATTGCAACACCGCTAGTCGGGGCCGGAAAGTGCTCGAATACCTTAGTTATCAAAAAAAAAAATTTGTGTACGAGTTAGAACACCAACTTCGATGGTCGAAGCCCACTGGCCAGATAAAATCATAAACGAAGTTCACCCCCCTCATTCTCCATCTCTCCCCTAAAATAAATGTATAAAATCTGCAAATATATATAATGAAGTTATACAAGTTTTCTCTCGGAGATTAATAGGCACAAAATCTTCACAACTTTCAAAAATCAACCTTTTATATATATATATCAGGATCTGAACCAAAAATTACTTGATGAAATTGTTAACTAATACGAAACTACTGCCCAGGCTGTCTGTCGACATCGTCCCATGTGTCTTTAGCTCCACGCGAGAGGGGACGCCGGAAGAAGACATTTCTGCCAACCTGAGCATGTTCTTTCCACTTTGTCCACCGATGAACCTGCTGCTGCAATATCAGCAACAACCACCTCCAGTTTTTGTCAATTACCTCACTTCGTCATTGAAGAATATATGAACGCCAAGTAGATTAAGTGCATGTTGTATAAATAATAAACTATAAATATTTTCTTAAAATTAGTCCAAGGAGAATTATTTTACACGGATCTTGAGAATTTTTAATTAATGTTTTATTAAATTAAATGGGTTTTTGCAAAATTTAATGGATTTTTTCCCGGTCTGCAACGCTGATTTCAAAAGTTCAATGGGCCCCTGACTAATCTAACCGCGTGAGGTTGGCTCCATAAGAAGAAAGCCTCTTTCAGGATGAGTTTTTCAAATTTTCATGTAAATTCTTCTAATTATGAATTTTTTATTTATAATATTCTATAACCTTTGATCTTACTTAAATAAAAAAAGTACGTGGGACCGAAACAACACACGGCTTTGTCCAGGAGATCAAGTTATCTTTACATTAGACCGTAAATGTCGTAAGAGAAAATTGGGAATCTGTTCCTTTTTCCTCGGGACGAGCTGCCACTGTTCGTTCGAACATAAAGTGGACTGAAAAGAAAGAAAAGGGTTGGTTGATTTCATCGAATAATCCTCGACTTTGAATTAGTGAACTTTTGTTCCCATATCCATAGACTACACTAGACATAAAGATTATAATAATAAAATCTCGATTATGATAATTTTTTTTATTATATAAAAACTTTAGATTATTGTGTTAAATAAGTATATCGGAACATTGGTTGCAAAGCTTAATAACTATAAGTAAAATAGTGGTACATGTGAATGTCATTCAAAATTCACGTATTTTTTTTATATAAATCATTGATATCCAAAAGTTCAATGGACCTTGACTAATGCAGTTTAAGGTGAGAGGGCTGCTAAGGGATAAAACTCTTCCAATGTGAATTCTCTCCATTTATAAGACTTGAATCTAAGACTCTACTTAAGGGTATGTTTGGATAGGGGTGAATGAATGGAAAAGGAAGGGAGCGAAGGAGAAATATTTATTTTATTTTATTTTGATTATTATAATAAGGGGAAGGAGGGAAAAATTAACGTCGTATGCATATGACTTATTAATTAATAGATAAAAATACCCAAATCTTCATATCAAACTTGTCTACTACTTTTTCTTGTACTCGCCTCTCAAACGTGAATGATTCAATAAACAAAATGAAACAATTACAAGATCTAATTCAACCATATAATCAAAAGAGTGAATACTCTATATGATTCTAAAATAAGGTGTCATGCCTCAGATTGGTAAGGAAGGTGTTCGTCGGGAGTTGAGAATAGAGAGACAACGTCCATTTCTAATTTTATGTTAAAAAATTGATATTGGGTTTTGTATTGATTTCATAAAATTAGTAATTCAATAATTTTATTACATGAATTGTTAATATCCGTTTCAACCCTTTCAACTCCAAATCAGGGTGAAAAAATGTGGGCTTTGGAGAGAAATCAGAGTGAATAATTTACCTCTGTTTTCATTCCCTACCATTAAATAGAACTAACTAACTACCAAAACAAGAAAAAAAAAAAATTTCTCCTTCATTCTCTTTCTCCTCCATTCACCCTCTATTCACCCCATCTAAATATAGGGTAAGGGAAAGATACGTTATACTATCTTAATCAACCAAAACACTTTGGTAAAATTCACGTATTTGGAACGTAAAGAATTTACCCTATTATAATAAACTTAATTAAATATTGTAATATGTGAAATAAGATTGCAATAAAAATTATTAAAAGAATAAAAATAGACTACAGGAATAAAAGCACCTACTGAAACATTTTTTATTAGTATATCTCTATGCCCATATTCCAATCTAGGGACAAAAAAGAAAAGAAAAGAAAAGAAATAGAGTACAGTTGTCAACATGAATGTCAGATTGAGAAGCAAAGAAAAAGCGCCTTTACCTTCGAACACTTACACTGGATATAGCTGGAAGTGGTCCCCATTTACCCACCCCGAAGAATAAAGCATCCACCGCCCTTTTTTCTTTTCTTTTTTTTTTTTTTTCCATTCTCAAGTGATATAAAATTAACTCACCGCATTATTTATAAATTCTATTAATTAATATTTAATATATTATTATTACATGCCATATTACCTTTCATTTATTTTTCTAATCATAATTTGAAATATTTACTTGTAAGACCTTTATTGGTTAGGTTCACTATATTATCTATGAGTTTAACTCATCCGAGAATGTCTCCCCCATCTATTTCTACCACCAATTGTATAAATTTTTTTTACTTAAGAGCATAAACAACGAAAAAACGATACTTTTCATCTTCAACATATGCTATTTTATTATTTTCATCTTAAATTTTTATTTTTTATTAATCATATCTTCAACCTTTTTAAATTTTTTATATTTTCATCCTACAATTACTTTTTTTTTTTCATTCAAAACCATATTTTTTTATAGGTATGCATAGGTACTGGTTAGAACCAGAGCCAGTTAGAATCTACCTCATAAGGTAGTTTCTAGGTTCCGAGTAAATACTAGTAACTTTCGGGTAGGGTCCAAGTAACGAATTGAGAAACTCGTTAGAATAGATTTCGGTTCTGATTCTAATTCCAACTTCCAACCTTATAATACCCTGGAATCGAATATGTACTTCAACGAGCAATAATTTCCTCACTTCGAGTTTAGTGCTCGTGTTATTTATACTATTAAATTCATAACTCGATAAATTTTTATTTCACATAATAATTATCCATTTGTTATATCAAAACATTAATATAGTTTAAAGATGAATAACAAATATTAATGAAACATATTAAAAGTTGGCATAGTTTTAACTAACACTTATCTAATATTATACCATTATCCTAAATTAATAAAAAAAATTAAAATTATAAAATTTATCATAAATTTGATTTACTTAATTATAAAACCGATGAATTTTAATTATATATTCTTAAAATTATCGTAACGAAAAAAGAAAAAAGATAAGTTTCCACTGGATAACCAGAACTTGTGGTATAACACAGGTTCTGCGTAGGGTATGGTTGTTAATTCCACAAGGCAGGGTTCAAATCCATTGTTTAGGAACATGTCTCGTCCTATATAGTGTAGGATTTCATGAAAAATATAAGGTACCCTACCCAATCACTCCGTATATTTTCCAAACAAAAATAATTTTTATAATAAAGGTATTATTTGCAAATAAAAAATAAGGCAAAAACAAACGAAAAAATTCATAAAAAAAACAATTTTCTAATAAAAATATTATTTGCAAATAAAAATGCAAAAAAAAAATGACGAAAAGAAAACATAGTGGTGGAGCACAGTCAATGGTCACATCCCTTTAAATGAGAGTCATACCTTGTTAATAATTGTTAGTCATTGCCACCCCTATAAAATCATAATTCATTTTGAAATAGAACTAGTCCTAATTTAGAGAATATACTTGTCAATATTCAACGCTAACTGAACCAGACACGGTTCTCCTTCCCGTCTGTGCGACTTTTCTTCACTTCTTTTCTTAATTTTTATTACAATATTTTACCTCTTAAAAATTCTTTTTGAATGAAAAATTAATGGTAGGACCAACGTGATAAACTCCAAAACTTGAGGAGTCAAATGATAAAAATAAAAGTTTAGAAAAAAAAATATTGAGAATTAAAAGTGTTATCTATATTACTTTAAATAATATCAAAATAATTTTAGCCTTATTTTCAAATTCTAAAAATGCGCTCAATAAAATTAGTTTATTAATTTCTCGTATTCAGTTAAATAGTTTCTATCTGTTTCCTACGATTCTTTTAATAATACAATTTCATTTCACACTTTTAAAATTTATCCAATTTTACAACATTCGTAACTTCCACAAAAAATCTACGTTATTTGCTAAAAACTCTTCAAATTCTCTAATTTTACTTCATTTTTTTGAACAACACCATTTTTATTTACTATAATATTAAATTTTATGCATTTATTCAATTCGATATTTTTTATCACCTTAAATTTTATAATTTAATATATTATTGATAATTACGAACCGATCACTTTCTAATTTATCTTTAACTAATCTAGACTTGAGTCAAATTGATCTGTTCAAAGAATAAACACTCTCTAAACATAAATTTTCTTCATTATTAAAATTTAACGAGAAAAGATATCAAATTACCTCAATCATCGGTTGAGTTTACCGTTTGCAAATGCACAGTCTTTCTGAAAGAGCAAGTAACATGGTCTCCCACAAGGAAAAAAGGAAAAGGTAACATCATGCTCTTCATCATATGATATCATGGTACACCCAAATGCCACCGGTATCTACATCAATCATACACAACATGGACACCGAAAGAACCCTAACAATCAAAAAATAATTCCTATAAAACACCGTCCATTACATATATATGTATACATATATATTATAAAAAAATTGATCAAAATTATTAGTCCAACCATGCAGTTTGGAAAAATCAAAAAGGTCTCATTGCCGCGTCTTCTGTAACCTGGGCCCGATCATCTTGAGCTCGAACAACTTCACCGTGCCCGCGATGTCCCGCATCGTGGTGTCCTGCACGTACGGCGTGTTGTCCTCGGTGGTCTCAGTGTAGTTGACCAGGACTCGGCAGGGCTCCCTCCGCTGCGCGATCGTGCCGTGGTAGTGGAAGTACTTGATCTGCCGCTCGGTCTTGTGGGTCGTCTTGCCCGCGATGTTCTGGGACATGTGAACTCCCGCGGCATACACGGCCCGTGGCTGAACGGCGTACTTCCGGTCCCTGCGTATTCCCCTCTTGACGTCCCGGTATACGAGCTTCTCGAATCCCCATTTCCTGAATCAAACAATACAAAAATTAGTCAAAATAACATGAAAATTTGTTGTGAGCCTGCTCCAACAGACCGACTACACCAGCAAAACGACCGTCCACCGAGAAATATGGAGTTTCACCGATGAGAATTAAATTCGAGAATTCTGGGTACGTGATCGATGGTGCTGCCACTACGTCAAGTACCCTCTTGAGATTTAACTACGAATACTTGTAAAATGAATATTGTACTCAATTAATTACTAGCCTACGACCAGGGCAACGCGATTCACCTAAACAATAATAAGCTGCGGCCATCATGAATAAAGAATGCAGGATGTCCCTATTCACTATCGAGGAAGTAGTTAGCATTCGCTTTAAGACAAAGATCAAGGCCACCGCACTTCCACTTGCCGTGGTGCAATTCATTGAAGGGAAGAATCTATGCTCTCTACACATGATATCAGCAAGAACCATTCCCAAGCAAATAACCAGACCCACAGATGAAATTTCTCCGACAGAGCATCCGACAAATATGTCCCTGAAACGCGGGTTCCCATCACAAGCACCAGCTGGCACACATCACATTTCTAATCATCGAATTGTTTAAATAATGAAGCATGCAGCGGCTATGGACCTTTCATCTCCTCGACGAACTCAAATCAGTAATTCCGTTGAATCAATTAACCTTTTATATGTAATTAATGATGGAACACCGACTAGATTCTTCGGCAGGGCAATCTAAATAGGTGCCAGATCTTATCTGGTCTTACGGCTGCAAACTGCAATCACCCATTTGAGTTCTTGGTCTCAAGTTTCTGATCTACAAATGACTCCACCCAGCAAGTTTCTCGTCAATCAGTGTCAGTCAGTCAATCAATCAATCAATACCAATTGTGGAAAATGCATGGAACTGGAAAACATTACTCAACAGTGCCGGAACTACATCATGTACCTGTAGGTCTTGCCGTAATCGTCGGAGAGACAGAGCTTGCTGCTCATGGTCATCTGCTCGATGGTGAACTGGTTATAGTCGGAGAGCGAGTCGAGCACTGATTTCAGCGTGTTCTTGGGCGCCACGTAGATGTACTCGTCGACGTCGAAGAAGAACATCCACTTAGCCATGAACTTGTAGCGGTGAAGGCAGTCGTTCACCACCATGAACTGATTGTGGTAGTACCCGTCGAATCTCTCTTGCTCTCTTATGTCCTGCAACGTCACGTACCCAAGCTCCATCCATGGCTTCAACACCTCGAGCACCTCCGGGTGGACGCCGCCAGCGTCGTGTATCACGAAGTGGGACCGGCTCCCGAACAGCCGTACGTGGTAGGCGAGCCACTCCCTCACCCTCTGCGGGCTCAGGCTGCCGTACAGGGAGGATCCACAGTAGAGGTAATCGTACTTCGGCGGGGATGTGAAGAGGTCGAAATCGACCTCTCCGGGCTGCTCCGACAGGGCTTCGATCGTGTCCGTGAGGTTGAAGTCAGTGTCACCGGCGCCGGAGGTGGAGGCGTGGAGGACCAGACTGCCGCCGGAGTTCTCAGAGTTGACGGGCTCGGGGAAAGTACAGTTGACGACCACGACGGTGTAGACGCGCCCGTAACCCCAGTCGGGGAGGATCCGGTAGCCGACGGAGGAAACGGGCTGCTCGGAGGTGGAGTTCCGGTGAGGGACCCACTGGCACTCATAGGTGGGCTTGCCGTAGACGTGAAGGGGCTTGGAGGCGAGGCCGACAATGACGAAGTTGTTGAAGCCTCCCCTGTAAGCGCCCATGTTGATGAAGTTGTAGGCAGCGGAGCCGTAGGGGTTGAAGGCCCGCTTAACGATGCCGCCCTCCAGGAGCCTCTCCTGCGGCGGCGGGGGCGGCGGCGGGGGAGGTGAGAGGGTAGGAGGCGGGGCGTCGGTGGCGGCGGCGACGGACGAGGGGAGCGGATCGGCGAGCGGGGCCACGGGGGCGGAGATCTTGGAGATGCAGAGGCGGAGATCGGAGGTGGAGACGGAGAACCTCGGGGGCAAGAACTGGAGCAGCGTGGCGACGGTGCAGAGGACAAGGAGGGAAGTGAGGAGGAGCTTCAGCTCCGCCGCACAGCTACCGGGAACCCCAATGAACAGCTTCCCGCTGCCCCTTTCCTTCTCTGCTTTCTCCCTCTTCTCCGCCATTGATTGCCGGTGGGAGAGAGCAGGGAGGGGCAGGGAGAGAGAGACAGAGAGATTGAGCTGCTGGCCGGGGAGAAGATGATTGTATTATTTTAGACGCGGAAAGATTGTGCCCTCCTTTCTCTCACTCACTGTTTTACCTTTGCTCTCTTTCTCTGTCACCCCCATCTCTCTTTTGCCTCTTTTTTAACTTCCCCTGTTTGGACACACCACCTCTAAATTGAGGTGTTTATTTTTCCTAAAAAAGAGTATGTGCAGTTAGCGAGCCTTTCCTTCAAGTAAAGTATTTAATTTATATCGTGCAAATAAAAAAAATTTATTTTGAGAGTATTCTATTCTCTTGTGGGAGAAAATCTTTAGTAGAGTAATTATACCACGTAAGTGATGCTGATATAATATATTCGTCAAATTAGAATTTAACATATATTCATTAAGTATATAGTTATAGTTATTAAATTTTAAAAAATCCATAAAATATAAAAATTAAATAGATGATCAACACTAATTAGGAAAAATATATATAAATAATAACAAAATACAAAAAATCTAATAAAATGATGGATTGGACAAATATATAAATGTTAACTTCTAATCGGACGGATGTACCATGTCAACATCATCTGCATGATATGACCGCTTCATCAAATATGTTCTCCTCTAGTGGGGTCACCAAACTCGAACTGAATTAATTAACAATGATTAGACTTTTAAATACTAGTTATTAGATCGAAAAAAAAAAGAAGATTTGCATGGCAGCATCATTACATGTAATTGCAGGAATGAATTTTGATATTTAATACCATTAAAGATATAGTGTAGTTGAGAAAGGAGAGGCGTGCAATGGGATCTCTATTGATATGAGTCAAGAGGCCTGGGCTTAATTCTTACATTCATTTATTCTCCCTTTCTGCTATTCTATTTTAGATTTATATGTATTATTTATACACTAAAAAAAATATAATATGGTTCAAAGAAGTCAATATCTATTAAATATTTTAACATAAATACGTAAGAATGATTCAAATCAGAGATCTTAAAGCTACCAAACCACCTGGGAGTAACTTTGGAAACACCATGCTGTTGTCTTAGGTGGTGCAAGTTGGGAGAGAGTCTTCGGTGGTAGAGAGTTTTACGTGTAACAGTTATACCACATGATAGTGCTAATATGGTATTATAAGCCAATAGAAGATTCAGTTATTTCTAGCATTTTTTGATAAAATCTAAAATGAAAAAAATAATCCTACAAATAGTTTGAATTGGTTGGTTCGTGATACCACATAGACACTGTCACTTGCTATACCATTTACATACAAGACTTTCTTGTTCAGTGGAGCAGTCGTACCTCGTTAACGATATTGACGTGGTACAATCATCCAATTAGGGCTTAATATGTAATCAATAATTATATAATTATAGTTGTATTAAATCCTAAAAATTCTTTAAAAAATATTTAAAAAATTCTAATAAATGATGAATTCTAATTGGATAAATATATAAAAAGTGAATTTTAATTAGACGGATATATTACATAAATATAATATAAGCGTTTCATTGACGTCTTTCTCGCAAATTGGAGTGTTTATACTAAAGATTTGGGAGTTGTGGGTCGGCACCGGATATTGAAAGGTCGCAATTTATTGCATCACCCCAGATGAAAAATCATGCAGTGGAAATCTAATTTGACAAGTAATCGAAATTCAAAGGGTTCTTATGTATGTACATGTACACGTGTACGTATTTACGTACGGTAACCCGAGGTTAACGCACACGGCGCCGTCTGGATCGCAAAACAGCGTTCATCATGGTGGATTTTGTGCATGGTCCATCCAATTACAAGCATGGTGATACGAATTGAGCTTTCCATGCAGGCTCGGTCGACACGGTGTACTTGATCTTAGATTGGCATCATAAGTCGTGAGTTGTGCTAGATTTACGGGCCGTGACATTTCTGCTTTCTTTAGCATCATACAGACTTATTATTCGTGAGCTTCCACGACCAAAATTAGTAGTCATTGAGGATTTTACTGCATAGATTTGAGTTTTACATTGCTACCCGAAGAACGGTAAAATCTTCTAGAGGCTCGAGTATTTGGCACGTGTTAGAATTTGAGCATAGTTGGAGGAAGATTCCTCGGTCACATACGTATAGAAAATTCAACATCGGTGGGCAAATACACGACAAGTTTGGTGTGGAGATAATTTAAGATTATAATGAAAATTTTAACCATGTTAAGTTTTTTTTTTTTTTCTTGGTCAGGATGTTAAGAGTTTTTAGATTAGGAAAAATCTGTAAATTGCTATATATGTTTTAACAATTTTGTTTAATTATTTTTGTGTAAACCACATTGCATTCAAAATCTGAATGAGTTCTACAAAGGTAAATTGATTGAGATGATATGACGCTCTTTCTTTTTAAGCAAGGTTTCTACTTTGAGTCATGTAAATTGAGAAAATTTATTCTATGAAAGGTTTTACCCCTTAGTGAACCCTCCTAACTCGAATTGGAATAATAAGGACCCGTTGGACTCTAAATATTAGTGATTCCGACCGAAAAAAATCCCAATGAACTCCGACTAAGCTAGGTTCAAGTGGGATCGGCCTACTAAGGGATAAAACTCTCTCCGCACAAATTTTTTTACATTCTCAATACTCGAACCTAGAACCTTACTTAAGAATAAAAGATGTCAAAGTATCCTAACTAACTCATGTTGGTATCTTATTACTTCTCTCGAGCTTCGCCACCGGACAATCTTTCTGGATCCGTTGTTGGATCGATTTATGGGAGGATAACTGAGAGGACAATTGAACATTCCAATTCCACGCGACACCAAATGCAAGTAAATAGAGGTGGCAAAATCAGGTGAAGATGGGATGTCGCGTGACAAGTATTAATGTCCAAACGTGGTGTGAACAGAGCATGTCTTGTCTACCCACCGACGTCGCTCGCCCATCGCCAAATTTCAGTTCGTCACTTTAAGGTGACGGGGCTGAAAAGAATAGTAAGCCACTTCACATCGCGAAGCAGGGCTGGCATTTTCACCGATCGTCATCATCATCACCGTCATCAACATCGAAAACGGATCATTAATCTGTGGCACCGAAAAGATTATCAATGATTTGCAAAACGGCCCCACAACTTGAAAAGATGACGGGTGGGAGAAAAATGAAATTCGGTCTGCTTTGGCTGGGTCTAAAGTGAAAGATCAAGGTCCACTTTTCCATAAGGTCTTTGTACATATCAGGTATATCACGTACCAGTATTAATATAATATCACAAGTTCATAATATTAAGTTATTTTTATAAATTTTTAATATCATTTAAAATGATAAAAAAATTATAAAAATAATATGATTTGACACGTAAGCATTATTATACGATGACATTATTATATACAAGACTTTCTTCTACTCTAAACGTGGATGAATTTTAGGGGTGGGCGTGGGGACAATCGTTCTTGAAGTAAGAAAAGTCCAATAAAATATATCTCTAATTTTACACCACATATTACATTGTTTGATTGTAAACCTTATTAGGATCTATGAATAACGGGTTAACAATTTTATTTTATAATGCAATTGTTAAAATCTTTGTTACCTTCAAAATAAATGATACTCTTGAATCACAATTAATTTTATAATCATTTTATCTATTTAAAAAATTTTACTACCACTTAATATTTTTCCAAATTCAATAATTTCACATTTTTAATATATGATCCGATAGTTTAAATTTTTCCCTAGGTCTAACAATACTTCCAAGGGACCCTCAGAAGAGAAGGTTTTCCAATTCGAAACGAGATGTTGTTGTACAGATTTTTTTTATTTCAGATTAATTAAGAGATTTTAAATTCAATTTTTATTATTAATACTCTTCGTTCTTTTCACTCCCCTCTTTTCTATTTCTATTAGACCTGCGAATTTCTTTCATGGAAGGGTTATGGATCTCTCTGTGTAAAAGAAAAAGGAAGAAGAAATGAGATGTGATGCCGCTTGGTAGGATGAACTATGGGACGAGAAAAGAGATCAGATGGGTGTGATATTGCCAGAAAAAAAGATTAGATGGTTGTGATATTGCAATCTGGCATAATTTCATTCTATTTTGGGAATCTTCCATATATATAATTATAATCATGTCCTTTCTTTCATTTATAAAATAGCGCCATGAATCTTGAGAATACAGTAGTTCAGTTCAAATTTTTTTTTAAAAATTACCGAATAACTCATTGCATTTTAGTGAGATTTTGCTAATTGAAAATGTGATTCATTGCGCTTTACAAATCCTCAGTCCCACTGCATCCAAAGAAAATACAGTATCTTGTCTCCTTTACTCTACATGCTATGGAAAATTTATAGTTCTTATGTTGCAGTGAGCATCGATTGTTATTTCTTGAGTTATAGCTATCCAGGTGACCTGAAAAAACTCGAGGGATGTGACCCTAAAACAGTGTTAGATGATGCCAATCCACCTTAGGTTTGGTCCTCACATATCAATCCATTCACTGCAGCACTAAACTTTCAAATTTTATCCTTTGCTTGTGTGTCACTACTCCATGGCCATGTCCACTGTTCTCTTCTATATAGATAGACCACCTTCTTTTTAGTCCTATGATGGAAAGCATTTCTCCATGTAGTCAGTAACTAGCTAAAGGACCCAACACTATCAAGTTATCATGGCAAAATGTATATAGCTAAGCCTAGCGATTTTTTATACGATATGACAACTCGATACGATATGACACGGAGCTAGACAAGGTTTGGATCACGCCTATTTAGACATAAACCTGTTCGAACACAGATATGTTTAGACACGATAAATAAATGTGTTTAAGTGGGTTGAAATTTATATAATCCGATAAGACATGTTTAAACACGTTTGTTTAAATATATTTCATTGTTTTTATATAAATGTTTAACCTATTTAATATATTTATATGTACTAATTTTATTATATATAATATAATAAACTATTAAATATATTGCATGTTTCATTATTCATCAAATATTATGTTATATGGTCAATAATTTATTGATATACTAATTGTCTATAAATATTATTATTTTAGTAGTCGTGTTATATATTATTGGAGTATAAATATATATTATAGACATCCTGTATTTAATGAGTCAACTCAGTTTAGATATTATCACTTTACACAAAAAAATAAATGTGTTTATTGAATTTTTTTTAACTCGAGCACGTTTAAATATAACACATTTAAAGATGGCACGATACAGTTTGTGAAGCCTATGTATAGCTTGCCCATCTCCCACCATTTGATAGCTAAAGGCCACGTGGTGATACCGACCAATTAGAATAGGTTATTCTTGAGTTTTTTAGGTTTTATTGAAAAAAAAACTAGAAATACCTATATCTGATTGGTTAGTGTCAAAATATAAACACTATCATATGGTGACACGTTATAGAGAAGACCTGCTCATCTCCCATATTTCATTATATAAAAAAGGATGTATACTTTCTCCAATTTTCAACAAATTTTCCAATTCCATGTGTGATTGGTCTTTATCATTCATGGGAACATAAACTTTTGTCTTTGAGCATACATTTTCTTGTCCATGCCATCCGAAGTAACCCAAAATCATTAGGAAAAGTCACAAGTCCTTGATGACACAAACTCCAAGTCCTCCTTCCTGCCTTGGGTAGCAAAGTTGCATTTAACTTTTGCACCTCAATTGCAAATTTGCTCCATTTTCTTAATTATTTCCCTTGGCAAAATGAAATGCTGCATCCAAAAATTCATTATGTCGCTGAGGCAATTAGATAAAACCTTCCCTGCACGAGATAAACTTTTGGAAATCCAGGAGTTTATTCTAGCATAATTAAATAAATGGTGAATCGGTGTTGGGAATCTATTCATTATTACATTTGATTCGAGATACTGCACTGTTACTTATGATATCTCCTGTTAAATCATAGACTCATTTCTAGGGATAACAATAAATAGATCGAGTTGGGTCAGGTACCGAAAAATCTAGACATGCCATGTACCTTTGGCTTGTCGGTTCAATATGGTCATTGACCCATCACAAGTCAGCTCAAGCCTACCTTGCGATGACCAGTGTGAGTGTGAGACAAGTCCAACTTGACCCGTCCCGTTTCAAGTCGAATAACATAAAAGGTGAATAAATATTAAATAAGGATAATATTATTAAAATTCATACTATTTCCACAAAACAAAACAAACAATCATCTAGTTTATTAATATAAAACTTGTCACAAATCAAATAAAAATAAATTTTAAAATATGCAGTTATATAATGTAATAGGATGGACTGGGTAGGATGGGGCCGAGTGACATATCCAAACTTGTGCATGATTCGAATAGGACTCATCCAATTCTAATACAGGTCGGATCATGACTCGACTGAATTAGATTGTGCCAGCTCAAGCCCCGCGAGTCGGACATAAATTTTCAACCCTACTCCCTTTTTTTTTCCCCACGAATAACCCTACTCTTTTACTAGTAATGAGTAAAGTGTGCGATGAAAACTAAGGATTGCTAGTAATATGTATCGTGCATGGCGTGATGCAAATTAAGGATGAAACTTCGGAGCTTTCGGCAGAAATACAGTATTCTTTCAAAAGAAATTCTTAAATACCATTTTTTAAAACTATTTCCCTCACTACTCTCCCGTGATTGCATGTTCAACGTACGATCTTATTTTTCTAAAGAGATCGCACATTTGATATCCGTTGAATAACGACACGAACTTTGCATCGCTCCCTTGGTCAATGCCCCTGGATCTCTCTTAATGAAAATGAGGTCGCATGCTGAAGAGACAATATTTTGATAAATAATTTTAAAAAATAATCTTTTATGATCTATTTTTAAAACACAGTAGTTTCGCTCAAGGCTCTGAAATTTCGATCAACGACACCAAATGAAATTGGTTTAGTAGCCGCACATTTGGTGCAGAATACAAGCCGCAATGCCAACCGACCGACCACTGCTATTAAGGATTGTTTATTAAAAATTACTTATATTAAGTGATATAAATAATAAATGTCTCTATCTATTGAAGATTAATTTCTAAATAAATTGTCATGATAGTATCAGATTTTTCATTATATTAATCTCTGGATTTGTACATATCATCTATTTAATTAAATTTACTTGATTGACCTTCAAAACGAATACGGCTCACACGTGTGAAGAAAAATTAATTGATAATAATAAATTAAATTATTATCTCATAAAAATAATCTCTTAAACAAACTACAAATATTTTTAACTTCCATTGCGACCTCCAGGCTATGTACTGGGGAAGGTGGGTGAGGACGTGTGTGATTTTCCTCGGGTGCCTCTGGGTGAACGGTGCACCGGGACGGTGACAGCGATTAACCGGCAAACAGGATGCCAGCAAAAGGACAGTTGGCTCCCTTTCATTGCTCGAGGAAAAAGTTATAATTGACGGCCCCCCTCTCTCCTCTCTCTTCCCCCCTCCCCCAGCCGTGAGGGGCCCACCTCAATCATTCCAACAACGGCCAACGCCTGGAAATGCGACACGTTGCTCGATGCGCCACGTGGACCTGCGAGAGGCTCACAGGGTTTAAGGGTCGGTCCGAAAATAATTAATTGGAGGAAAAAGGGCCAAAGGGGGCGAGGATTATTAGAGGGCACGTTCCGCAATTCGTTTCCCACAACCCAATGATGGACTTCGAGGAGACTAGTACCCAGGGAAGAGGCCACGCGGTGGAGGCAGGACTGATTTGCGGGTCTCAAGGTCTGCTGTTGTTGTTGATTAACAAATTTAAAAATGGAAAAAAATATAGTTTTAGTTCTTAACTTTTTTTAGATATTTATCCTAAATTTTTTTAATATATATTTAGTCATCAACTTTCTTATACAAAAATACTTTTAATTTGTTTTATTGTTTTAATATTAAAAATAATTAAATAGTTGTATGATAATAAAATAATGCAACCTCAACAAATAAAAAATGAAAAATAAAGGTAGAATAGGATGAACCAGGGATTTATTTTATTTTTGGGTCAATTCATTCAATCTATGCCCCATCGGGTTCTTCGGATCGAAACATGAATTTCCGAGATTCATTTTTATATTTCTTAAAAATCACTCAAAATTTATAAAGAACTGTTTATACCGATTTTTCGGGTCATTTTATAGTTGTTTTTTTCAGTTTTCACTTATTTCCTAGTTTTTAGATTTCCACTGGCGGTCATCTCTCCCAGTGCGGTGAGATTTTTGCATCCTGATGGCACAAATTGAGAAAAAAGCTTGGAACTAATGTTTAGGAGAAAAGCAATGCAAAGGAACAAAAATGATTCGATCTAATGGATTAAAATGGCATAGCAGGGGGAGAGCATTGAACGTTTTGGTGATAATTTTAGAAGTAGGATTGAGTACAGTTTTTTTCCCTCAGTCAAAAAGAAGAGCTGGACTGCACATTGAACATACGATTGAGTAGGATGAGCATTCTTTTATATTTTTGAAAGATGTCTATTCCACCGAGTTAAGGGTCCGTTCGGAATGGGAGACGGGTTAAGTCTTATCTGGATCGAGACAACACGGCCCAACACCCCTTACCGAGCCTTGGGTCCAGCCATTTGCACAACAAAATCATTAAAAATTTATTATTTAATTTTTTAGACTTGTGAGAAGAAATAATTTTTATCGAGTTGTAGACCAAAAAAATTTTACCGAGCTAGGAGGCTAGTTCGGTGTAGAATTACAGTTCCTTTTTTTGTGTCAACCTGATCTGGCTTGGTTCTTATTGTGTTGAGACTAAGATGGAGTAATGTCAAGCAAGAAATTGCCACTCCTGTGGGAATATGATTGACCAGCAAAACATGATTTTTGGATATTTTATTAAAAAAATTATGTTATTATGCTATCGGACTGATTCGACTCGAAAAATATCTGTGTACGGTATGACCAAATGAAATTTCCGATAAGACACAATCGGACTTGATCTTATCCTATCGAGCGCAAACCATGCCCCATATTTACCACTCCTTGGAGTTGATTCCCTTGAGGTACGAGGGAATGATAGGGGAATTCCAATTCCATTATGATATGTTTGGTATGCATGAATAAAATAGATAAGCAATAGAATATATATATATATATATATATAAAAGAATAAATGAGGAATAGAATAAAATGATAAATAAAAATATGGCTTTTTGATGAAAGAGAATAAGTGGAAAATGTAATAATATTCATGGTACATATTAAAAATGTATTAAAATAATATTCTTTAAAAAAAATAGAAAAATGAAAAGCCAGCCACCTACCCTAGCCCCGAAACCCCCGGAGCCCCCGTTGAGTCCCTGAGCACCCAAGCCTTGCAGAGCCACCCGAGCCCCGAAACCTAGTTGCACCAACATGGGACCCCGAAATCCATGACCCACAACTCACTCTCGACTCCTAGCCTCCTTGAGCCCTGGGCCCAGGTCAGTGGGGGGCCGCATCCCTGCGGGTGGGGTTCGGCCTGGGGTAGCGTACCGAGCCCAGGGATCAATTGCCCTTGGAGAATGATTCCAAGTGCAGTTCAGGGGAATGATCAGTCCCAATCCACTCCCTAAATCCATCCCTGATCCTAATCGAGACGTCAATGCAGAAGAAACCAATTAAGCATGGTTCTACATTAATCGTAAGACACCAGTAACCTAATTTAAATAACTAGTTTGCTCTCCATGCGGAAGAATCGATCATTTCATGCCAGATTCGTCAAACCCGGTCCAATCTGCCGCTAGTGGTTCTGGGCTGACTGATGATAGTAAACTAGGCCCACCCACAAACCATGGCTGCTTATTCTGGAGAGAGCATCGTTGACAATGAATATATCACATTGAAGATGGTGATGTGGTGTGATAAACTAATAAGATTTATCTATTTTAAGATTATTTTTCTGATAAAATCCACCCCGAGCAACAACTACGTTGTGGAGTCAAGCAAATAAAGATAGTGTCATGTAGTCAGACCACGAACGATGACCATGTCGCAGAGTCAACTCAACCCTGAGCAACACTAAGTGAGCTCCGATCGAGCAGGTCATGGAGTCAACTTGACAAAGTGAAATCGACTCCGAACATTGATCTGTGTTGTGGGGTTAAGTCGACAAAGTTAAGACGAACCCAAACGACCTACGAACTGAACAAGCTTCGAGCCGACTCATGGAGTCAAGTCAGGTTGACGAAGTCAAGAGCTACAAGCTACGTCGGTGCGCTCAATGGTCGGGCGCCTGGAACCATGCATGAAGGAGAAGGAAGTCTGCTGCATGCGAATGATAAGGTGCTTCCGTGCACGCGTATGGCATAAAAATATATATGTGCATGGCAAGTCAAATTCATAGAATTGATGTGCATGCTAAAAACCGCGTATGAACGCTTAAATTTGCTTCCCTGCCCGCATGCAAAAGCACATATACCTACATAGATGCACACATTAAGGGTCCGTCTGTTTTCTGCAAAAGGAGGAGGGGAAATGGAATAGGAATGAACATTGTGTTAGATAGTGTTTGTTTTAAAGAAATGAAGTCTGATTCTCCCAAACCACCAAGGAATAGAGGAGTAATCTCATATTCTTATCTATTCTAAATTGTACGTCCCAATATTCAACATTTTTTCAGTATTATGTTTTTATTTATTTTCATATTTCTGAACTATTTTGATGTTATATATATTTTTAAGTTAATAATAATAATAATAAACAAGTATAAAAATTTTATCATTCTGTTTCTAATAATATTTTTCTCAAATGTTAATAAAGAGAGTTAAAAATTTATCATTCCGTTTCCGATTTCAAAATACAAAATAAACAAACCCTAAAATGGGAAATCAATGCTATAGGTAAATGAATTCATCCACTCTCCTGGCAGAATCTTGTGCATGTAACAGATATATTACGTGATATAGTTAATATATTGCATACACGATTAGAATTTAGTTATTTTTGGATCGTTCATTTGTTTTTAGGGATTTATTAAAAAATATTCAGAATAACTAAATCTTATTAATTTATAATACTACGTTAATACTGTCATGTAGTGTACCCATAATATACCGCACTCTCTCCTCTCCTTGATGTTGCCAATCTGCCTCTATCCTTGAACACAAAGGAATGCTGCAAGAGACGGCGATCATTTTGATTAATCCGATGCCCCGACAATATTAGAATAACGGAGAGGGGAAAGGTGGCGAATCTTGCCCGTGGCTTTGAGTAAACTGAACTTGAAACTCTTCGAGACAAGCCCAACACGATGTCGCCTCAAACACCAAACCAGACAGGACAGGCAACCGGAGACAAAGACTAATGGGCTTGAAGTATGAGAGCAGCCTGGAGCAAAGAACGAAGAGGTTCGAAGCGCGATCAGCCCAAGAAAGAAAGTCATAACTGAGACAGAATTCAATAGCACGGGATGGACATTGATGGAATTTCATTCTTGTACGGTACCTTTTGATTGGGAAAAAAAAACTTGAGTCAGCTGGAGTAGTTGCAGTTCCAAGCCCAGTTTGATTGGATTGGCAGCTTCAGAAGAGCGGATGTTATATTGACATTCGGCTGATGTGAGTTGTGCTTTCGTCAATTTCTCACCCGCTTCTGGTAAGCGTTTGATTTGAGTATTGTTATATTATTATAAAAAATTAATTATATAAAAATTTATTACTTTATGTAAAAAAAAATTATAAAATAAAATTATTATATTTAGTAAGTATTGTAAATGATAATGAAAGTAAATAAAAGTATAATATTTTAATATTTCCTTTGACTAAAATAAACCCCCCAATCTTGCTTCGTGAAGCTTCTTCTTTTTTTTTTTTTTTAATATCGCTTTTCACTTTCATCTGCAATCTCCTCCGTTGGCTTCTCTTTCTTCCAGCATCCTCTTATCTGTCATTTTCTTTCTTACCTCCATAATTCTCATCTGTTTCCTTCCCATAATTCTCATCTGTTGTCTAAATATGCAAGCAGGAATGAATAAGAGCTCCGATTGGAACCTCAATTATCAGATGGCGTGGTGTAAATGAACAAAATTGTATGTTTGTATCGAGAAAGAGAGAGGAGGGCCTGCAATGACAATACGAAACAAACTCTTCCTCCTCCTTGGGTCATTGAGCTTTTAGGCTAAATCCAGCAACAGCTTGTTGCTGCACTTGCTGTCTCATCGTCAAAAGCATCGTCAAGGCCTCCACTTGTTGCCTTCTCGTTGGGTTATTGAGCTTTGAAGGAAAGAGAGGATTGTTGAGAAGCATGGATTTGATCTGTAAAAAACCCTAGAATTGGGAGAATGGAGGCTGAAGAAGGTTCTCTCCCGATGATGAAGAGAAGGGCAGAATGGATAAGAATGGGTCCCATGTAAACTGAGACTGCAGAGCTGTAAGTCTGCATTTTGATTACATATACAATGAGCAGGCTCGGTAAAAACTCAACGGCTTGTTCAAACCCTAAAACTCAACGGCTTGGGAAAAGGAAAATACAAGGAATTTTACTTCCAAAAACTGCAAAGTTGGTATGTAAAATGCTAGTTTTCCATTGTAAAACAATTATTTTACAACCAAGCAAACACATTCTTAGCAAAAATTTTTTGGTATGATCTAGGAAGATACAAAATATGGAATCTTTGCCATGTTAGCACATTGTTAGTTTTTTTTTTTTTAAAATTAATGTGTCATACTAGTTAAAATGGTTACTTTTGATGGAATTTGTAAGGCGGTGCTATATATGGCAAACACATCGTAATTTGTGCCTTACAAGGACACACCAAAAAGTTTGTAATAAAGAGATATATCGTTCAAAATACTGTTAGAAAAATGACGTTGAATGGAATGAGAAATTGTTCTCATGAATTGAAGGAAATTATGTTTAGACTTAAGTCCAATTGAATGAGAAATTAAAGGAATTTGAATTTGGGTTACGTCCATAAACGTAATATTTATAATATGAGTTGGGTTTAGAAAAGTTCATGAAGAGGCCTAAGTCCACAGGGGCTCATAGAGCCCATCTTGGGAATGATGGAAACTCGATCAACATCAATAAGGAATGATAATTTAAAAGGATTCATAAGATAATAGTAGTCTTATAATGAGTAACCACTTCAACTATAATAGATGATTTTCTCGTGGCTCCCAATTTCCCCTTTGCTTTGCTATGTGCTAGAAAAACTGTACCAAAAAATAATTGATAACAAATACAATAATATAAAAATGTTACTGATTGTCGAAATATGGGACGATAACAGTATTCTTAAGATTTATTCATCTCCTCTAGGTCGTGCCAAGGAACCACCTGTAAAGAACCGGCAAAACTCAACTATGTGCTAGGCCCCACGACCGAGACAAATATTCGGCGCACCTGTCGCCTGTGCGCATAGAGTTCATCTAAATCGACCTTTGATTTACACCCATGTGCAGGCACGCAATGCGAGAGTAAATTGTATAATGTAGTTAAGGAAGTTACTGACCATAAAACCATTCCTTACTTATAAACATTTCTAAATTGCCATTCCTCATCAATTCGGGATTGAATAATCACCATTCCACCGTGAGCTCACGTGGGCTTAGTCTCTTTCTGGGTTTTTCTAAATCCAACCCACGTTAAATCCATGGATTTAGGCCACATCAAATTCCCTTAAATTTATGAGAATAATTTCTCATTCAATTTAATGTCATTTTTCCAACATGCTTGAGGTGGTGAAATCAAAAGGAGTCAGGAAGCGGTAGGAAATCGTTCATCGGCTTGCCATCATCATGAAGAAAGGGTTAGCGCCTTCATGAAGTGGTAACCATGTGGAATGCAATCGGAGAAGGTAAATCGGATCTGTCTATTTCAGATATCCGAAGTCCGATACCAATCTTCAAAGATAGGAGTTTTGGTTTAAGTATCAAATCCACCGTGGCTTTTGGTCATTATTTCTCAGCCACTTGACATCTCTTATTACAAGCTCGCTTTCCGGTTGTACTGTGTTTGGTTGGATCTAAAGTGAATTGTAATATCACATTATAATCCACATTACATTACATATTAAGTTCATTGTAATAAGAGATTGCATTTGTTAAAACTTTACAACGTGGTTGTTAAAATCTTTACATCCAAAAAACATAATATTATTATATTACAGCCATTTTACTTATACCCACTGAACTTTACAACCAATTTTACATTTTTCCAACAAGATGGATTGACTGAGATGATAGGACTTATTTCTCTTAAAGCAAGGTCGCGTGTTCGAGTATTGTGAATGGAGAGAATTCACATTGGAGAGTTTTATCCCTCAATGGGCTCTCCTGACTTTAACTGGATAAGTTAGAGGTCCGTTGAATTTCTAAGTACCAGTAATTTATATCGATTTTTTTTATATTTTTTCGAACACCACAATCTCATATTCCCATCCATTTTCCAAGAAAATTTTGCCAAATTTCAAAATTTCCACGCAATCTTAATACTTTTTGTAATTTGATAATATTCCAACCAGATGCCCTTAAAAGGAATGACGACGTCGGAGATGATCGGGTAATCCCATGAAGTGGACCAGGCAACTGTCAATTTGGGAAGCCCAATCACCAAATGCAAAGCTCCACATTTCATGAAGTGATGAGCGGGCCTATCATCAGAGGATGTGCACCTCGTGTCGCCAACACATAAAAATGGGCTATGAAGATGCATGTCTTGTACATGTTGATGAGCTGCGTCGTGCGAAGAGGAGAAAGTTTCTAGATATGTCCACTTGAGTCACATCTATGTCTCAAGGAGGCATTTGTAGAGCATAAAAATTATCAGCCTTATAAAATAAACCCGATACTCATGTCTCGGATTACTTAAATACTTCAATTTCTTGGCATGTTAATGTGTACAACATGTCATTGTTGACTTATAGTTGAATATCTTATGGTCAACTGATAGAATTGATATTCCATGGAATAAAATTATATATTTTTAGATAAATATTTCACACATAATGTCCTCTATAAATAAATACAAGTCATTATCTCAATAGAGATTTAGGGTATTACACATTATCTCCTCTTAATTGATATTACCTCTACATGGAATCAAATAATTATACACAAAAATCTAAACGGGTGGTCAAGATCAATTCTAAATGACCAAGATGCAAACACGAGGATTTGCCACCTCATCTTGTTACCACTGTAAGAGAGACTCCTCTTTACAAATCAACAGCAAGAAGGAGGTGCCAAGACTTGAGAAAACTGTACCAAAGTTGAGACCCCTTAGAAACTTATTGAAGCTCTGTCGAACCAAAGACTCAGAATACTTCATTTGAACTCATCGAATCAAGCTTGCAATTCTCAGTGGTTTCAGCTCGACTGGGATTGAGCTACCCAAAGCCCTCATTCAAGTCAGAAACCAGACCCAATGAATCAAGCCCACAAACCCCATTGATTTTACAACCAACTCTCGACTGAGGTCAAGCCACACAAGCCCTCATGTGGGACCACAAACCATATTCGTGGAATCAAGCTGAAAAGCTCTTGTGGACCGATAGTCTTCCTTAGGAATGGCAATTTCGCCTTGAATCGCGAGGCCTGACCAGCCTCGTGCATGGGTTGGGGCTGGTCTGCAGCCTCTCTCTTGCCTCGCCTTGCCTCAACCCTGACACGTAATCTAATTCTATATTATTTTTTTATATTTAAAAATAATTTGTATTTAATTTATGTGTACTGTGCCCTAATAAATTGAAAATTAATGATATTATTTTAAATTTATTTAATTATAATATTATAAATATGTTAATTTACACTATATTTTTGAATTGTACTTATGTAATATTGATATTTTTTATTTGGCGGACCCACACCCCGCCCAAGCCTATATGGTCGGTCCTGAAGGGAAGGCCCGACCCTGCGTCACCCCGCTCTGTTGCCATTCCTAATGTTCCCTAGTCACGAACAAGTCGACAATCATCGATTGAGAAGTTTTAGCACAATTCAAGGTGTACAATTTCCACGCATTTTTTTAGGAAATAACATTGGAAGTTTTATTTACTACGTGATTATGAGTTATGGATATGATCACTTATGGGTTAAGTTAAGGAGACCCAATGTATTTTGCATAGAATACCTAACCCTTATTTGGCTCTTTTTTTTTGTCCGCAATATTAATCCGCATGGGAAATAGATGAGCAATTGAGGGTCTTACTAACCTCATACAACCATAAGGAATAAGAATTACTTATTTGGAACAACTCTGAAAAAGTCTAAAATACTCTCAACATGATGATTATTTACAACTCAAACCTAAACCCAACCCACCTGTCATTTTCCCTCCTTCACTTCCACCTCAGATCACAATCAATGGCTTCATTGTCAGCCTCCTCTCTATCGGTCGTTCAAAGTCCCAGACTAAGATCCCCGCTGGAGCTCCTCTCCCGTACCTTCTCTAATTCAGTAGCAAGGGTTGCCATCCGACGAAGCTGTGCCCCTTGATGGTCTCGAGATACCGAGGCTACCGGTGGAGGCCTTGTCGTCGCTCAAGAAGAGACCGAATCTCGATGAGGCAGACATAAGAGATTCAAGGCATAGGTGGGCGATGTTGGTCGGTCATTAGAGATTTGTTAGCATCGTCGGAGATTTTCAGACTGCCAGTGGAGACTAAGATTGCGATTGGTGATGCGTCTTTGGAAATGCTGCTTGGAGTCTTCGTGCACCTCTTGTGGAGCCCACTACGTACTGCTGGGAGTCGTCGGAGGCTGCTGCTGGGGTCCTCCGACGACTACAGATGTAACGCTCCACTAAAATTTTTTTCCTGGGTGGGGGTGCTCGGGGGCCTACTTGATTCCCCTATGTGGAGCTAAGCCCCGATCATATTTGTTCGCCTACAAATGTGACACTTATGAACATACCCTGATTCCAATCAATTGATTTAACACTACAATCTTGAATTTTTTTTTAAATCATCTTCGTGTCACATCAATTAATTATGTGCTAATAAATAGCACACTTTTGTACGAGAAAGTTTGGAAATTATACGCGACATAGATTACAAGAAAATAAATACTCAATACATCAATATAAATAATTTCAAATCAAATCTCTTACACAATACTGTTTAATAGAAAAAGTAAAATATTTTTCCTTAAATCTTCTGATACAATACCACATGATATTGCTCCTGCTGGATGCACATTTCTTTCTCTATACAATTTGCAACTCCACACAAAAAAAAAAAAGTTCATAACAATCAAAACCTAATTGCTTATTGGTCCTCAAATCCTAAATCAACTCTTAGCTATTAGTATAACAATGTTGATTTGCTTTCTTCTCCCCTTGTTGCCAAAAGAGAGCACTGGAGATGTCTAGGGCAAGTTATGAGGTGATCGTTCGTGAGGCCGGCTGCTTGCATGAAGGAGTGGATAACCGTGGGACCGACGCACCGGAATCCCCGCTTCACCATGTCCTTGCTGATGCTCTCCGACTTGGAGGTCTTTACCGGGATCTTCTGGCATCTCTTGTACTGGGTCACGATCGGCTTCTTGTTCACGAACCCCCACAAGTACTCCGAGAACGTCCCGAATTCCTTCGTCACCTGTCTTGCACGTACAAATGATGAGAACGAGACTTGTGGAAGGAACCATGGAGTGGAGGGTGAGGTTAAAGGGGCTATGAAGGAGAATAATAAAAGTTTGACGGGCTGGAGTGTAAATGCTGAAGACTAGTTCACATTTAATTATAAAAGAGACTGCTGCCAGCTTTTCAAGAAGGCAGAAAAACCACATGGGGCGCCAGTCAACGCTCGAAAGTTCAGTCAATTGATGGATTTAAAGCTTGTAAAACTTGGAAAAATATTGCATAAATTTTACTAATTATTTTTATTTTTCCATTAAACTAGTCCTTTATTTTTTTCCTCAAAAGTTTCTACCCTTCTTAATACAAGAAATGGATATAAAGAAAAATAGTCGAGTAGAAATTAGATGAGAAATTCTTATTTTAGAATTTTTTATGATTTCTAATAAATTATTAAAACCTTATTTCTATGTTGTATTGAGGAAATTTAATTTTATAGAAGTAATTTGAAGAAAATTAGCTAACAGCGGGCAGTAGCAGTACAAGCAAATATGATCCAAATCAACTACTACTCCGAAGGAAAATTTTGCAGTTTTGATCTCCGAATCTTTTTTTTTATATCATTTTTGTCCTTAAGAATTTCACCTTTTTTTTTGTTTTAGTCCTACATATATATTTTTTTGTGTAAGAAGACATTTTTCAGTTAAAATCATTTTACTTGGTCCCGGAGTAAGTTTACCCAAAATTCAGATCCGAAAGGTAGTTCAAATTCCTCGTTCAGATCCGAAAGGTAGTTAAAATTCATAAACAGAGGATTCATCTGGATGTTTACCTCGAGAATTCGCCTGGAGTTGTCCACTGCTCCCCGGATCAGGCCCGGATCTATGCCATATGCTATGCTGAGCGACGTTATCTTCTTCTCAGTGAATTTGGCAACGGTATCTGCATCAAATCCGGTGAATACTTCCCTGCAAATGGCAGATTCCCGGGTGAATGAAATGGGCTAAATGCTGTCTATATGAGAGAAGCCCGATTTCATTATCAGAGTAGAGAGATTGACGAACCGGAAAATGTGGCGTTTCTTCAAGACAGAACTCCAGTCGGACCCGACTTGAGCCCCGGTCAGAACCAGAAGCTCTAATAGAAGCCTGAGTGTATAATGCAAAAAGAACGTGCCAATGATCAGTAATGCTCTTGACAAGCAAGTTACACTGTTTGTTTTAAGGGGTAACTTTTTGAGATAAGAGACAAGGTTGCAACAAATAACAAGAGAAGTCAACATGGGACGATGTGTGTACCTGTCATCGTGAACAGGAACACCCCATTCTTCATCATGGTAAGCAACGAAGATCGGATCTGCAGAAAAACAGTTCATTCCTCCGTGAATTTTTCACCTCTATATATGGTTGAGGAAGGTAAGTTTAATGGAGAAAATCTGATACCGGAGTTGGCTGTGACGAAAGTGCACCGCTTCTCATCCCGGTTATTGGAAGTTGCAGCAGATGAAGTAGAGGGATTGAGTGGAACGACTCTGCTCTCGAACTTCGCGGACTTGACTCTACCGTAATGTGCGATCTTCAACTTCCTTTGCTCTTGCTGCATAGCCACCTGCTCCTTCCTTGCGGCAGCTATGCTACCAGCGCCAGCTTCAGCTAAGCTAGAAGCAGTGCTGCATTTGAGGGAGTTGGCCTCCGAGGAAGACGGGAATGATAGAGCTCGGCTCATCGACTTCTTCATGTTTGTCCCGGAGCTGGCCAACTTTGGGTTACCCTTTGAGCTCAGCCCACCTGGGTCGTTTCCTGCCTTTGAGACCGGGGATCGTAGAGATCTTGTCTTGGGAGAGATCGGAGGGGATGCTGAAACCGTTGACTTTGACTCACGAAGAGGAGGAGGAGGAGCAGGAGGAGATCTCGGAGAAGCTTTCTTGGGAGGATTCTTCCGGCGGTGGTCGGGGCACGAGTTTATTTGGTTGCAGTTCTGCTGGAGGACGGGGCGGCCATTTATGTGGGCAAGGGCAATGCGGTGCTGGGGAAGCTTCGGCTTGGAAGAGCACATTGTGGTGGCAGCGCTATGAGTTGGGAATGTGGGAGAATGGAATTTTAAAAAGGAGGGGGATGGAAATAATTGAGTGAGAATGAAGTGTTCGAGGGATAGATAAGCTTTGAGGGTGGAGGAGTCTGAGTTGGGGTATATAATTGAGAAACAACGTGGTGGGACATGTTCCCGGCCAGAGCGCGGTAATATAACAGTTCAAAATTCATTCTCGTGCAATTTGGATAGTATATTTTGTATGTCTGTCAAAGTATACTATATCTGGGTTGGGATTGGAAGACACTAATTTCTTGAACTATACTATATCTTTGGTGGTGGTACCCTGAAAAGATCAATGGTGGGTACTGGTTGGTCATTTTATTCTTTTTTGTGTGCACCACTGATATTAAAAAATTCTTTAAACTATTCACTAATTCAGTTGGAGCGGGATCAGCCCATTAAGGAATAAAACTCTTCCAGCATAAATTTTCTCTTTTCACAAAAACTCGAATCCAAGAAATTCACTTAAGTGCAACAATATCTTACTACTTGAACAAATTCATATTAGTTTTTCATTTTGTCTTATACGTTTACAATTTAACACGAGAGTTCGGATATTGTATAGCATATATGACTGGATCGTTACTACTGCGGCTATACTTTTCTGCTCAGCATAAAAGCTGGTGGGACATGTTAAGAACATGGAGGGGTGGGGAGGTAGCCATACAAAGTGAGGGACAGCCCTCTTGTGAAGGGCATCAAATCAGCCTACTTCACTTTCCCAGTTTTTCCCTCCAAGGAGATGAACAAGGCAACTAAGTTGATAAATGATGATGATGATAATGGAAGGGACAGTGCCTATTCTGATTGCTCAATTATTTTTTTCCTTCCTTTTTTCCTTTCTTCCTCAGGAGAAGGAAATGGGAGAGTGCTGTGGGCACGGCATGGTGGCTGTGTGGTTCCACTGCCAGCTTCCCCTTTGGACCCCCCCTCAACCCCCCCACATTTGCCCACCCAATCTGCATCCTACTCCTGCCCTTCAACCTGTGCCCTACCACTCACAAAGTCCCGCGAGTCTATCCGGTTTATGATCCACAAGGCAATTCGCAGTTTAGGGACTCGTTCAGAATAGGAAGGAACAAGCAAGTCGAATTCACGGATTTATCCGCTTCATATCATGGACCGAGAAAGACCCTTTTGCGATCACCGAAACCATTTAGAACTAAAGGGGTAGGGTTCATATACCAGAAGTCCCGTCTTCATTCGAACTGGCAACTCGAGTACTAATAAAATTAGAGGACACATCCGATGCACTGCTACACGAGTTTTGGACTCAACGGTTTGACGAGGTAAAACATTATATCTCTAGTCGGTTTCCATTGCCCGGAAAGGTAATCAATGCGCATGTGGTCCGTTGTTGCCCCGACCCACGAGCTAGGGCGACCAGACAGGAGTGACTGAAAACCAGATCCAAGAATTCAGATGCCCACTCATCATCCAAGAATGAACAGTGAACTGGTGCAATGTTGTCTTCTTCCTCTGGTAATCGAATAGGGCCCACGAGAGGAAAAGGAAAATTCACAATCCAGTTGAGCTGGTTGATGAAATAGTGGGGTTGCCCTTGACGGAGAAGAAGGGGACAAAGTCAATAACTCCCTGTTGCTTCTGCTGTGTGACAGAGAGCACAAAAAAGTGCTTTGCAGCTTGCAACTGAGTTGGTTCTGCTTCTTCTTTTTTAAATACTCCTACTTTGCATTATTATTATTGGCAGTTCAACTAATCAAACATAAAAGTGAGCAGGCTCCGGACAATTGGCGAATCAGCTCGCGACGGATCTAGAAAATCTACTAAGAGGGGAAGAAACTCAAATAAAGAGCGAATCAATAAATTAAGGGAGGTAAAAATGACATAACTTAATAAAAGTACGATTGAAATTGACAGAATTTATATAAATTTTACGGGTTTTCTTGAATTTAAGGGCAGTTTTTAGATCTCTATCGATGGACCCATGCAGAAGTCTTGCAGAAGACCCGGTTGAGAAGTTGATTAGAACATGCAGCTGTCTTGCTTTATTGCTTTCTAGGCAGCTTTGTTGTACACTTTATATGATGTTATGAACTGGATGACTTTTTTTACCTAAACCATCGTCAGTAGTTAAAAGAGAGATATTTCGACGCGGTTCGTGTCATTCTTAATTTAGTATTAAGGGGTTTCTAGGTATGATATTTGTTAGCGAGATTTCTTGTGTTGATTTATTCCTTATTTCTCTCAAGATCAATAATCTCTTTGTTGATCAAAAGAAAGACTCTATATTTATCTCTTGAGAAAAATAAAGAATGTAAAAGATTACCGGTTTGTAGAGAAATTAAACATAAAATGAGAGAAGAAGAGAAGAACGGTCGAGAAAAATAAATGCGGTAAATTCAGGCTAATACTTTAAAATTTATTAAACTGAATAAATTAAAAAATTACATAAAATAATTGTTGAATTGATAGTCGTAGCGGACTCGTTCAGATCAATATACTTTGATTCTATTTAAAAATTTAGAATAAAACCAGAAAAATGAGAGAGATATTGGGAAATGTGAACTAACACGCAATACATCAAAACTACAAAAATTATGAAATTGAACTCTATTAAATTTTCACCTGTCCCATAAGAGGTTAAACCCATGTCCATCCCAAAGCCGATAAGAAGTTGGGTTCATGTCCATCGCAAAAGTTCAAGTTGATAAGATGGTGGTGCCTGCACTTTTATAAACCATGTTTCAATTACTTATTTATCCGATGTGGGATTGACTTTTCAACAAACTCAAAATACTGTATAGACTAGTAGCCTATTTATACACGTATAAAATCATCTAAAATAGGAAACAGGTAAATAAAAATAATTAAAATAATATTAAATAAATATTATAAAATTTCAAAGATATTACTATCTCATATAATCGATGCAACATTATTTTTAAATATTTTTTCTATCTAATAGAAATAAATGTTTCTAATAGTTTGTATCATGGAGTTAAGTAAGGGAATGAACATATAAATTCCACAAGATAAAATATTAATAGGAAATATAAATGTAGCATTTCTCTCCTTTGACTGGACATTCATGGCATTAGGAGCAAAGTCTAGACCAAACCAGGAGCTCAAAATGAATGACGAGATCAAGGTAGATGGATTGCTACTACGTACGTTTCCAGGCGGTGAATTTTCGCTCCTTCTGAATCAGATAGATATAAATGGTAAACACTAACTTGTAGATGATAGCTTGAAAATTCCCTCTCTTCTATTTACAGTGGCCCAATCTAGCACATAGTATCATCATCCTGTCGTCACTCTTAAGGTCTTCAGTCGATTGATCAGTTCGGTCTCTGATTCCGGGGAGCTCGATAGCAGAATTCTTAATATATATTTTTCTGTTGGCTTCACTGATGTATTGTCCCTTCTGCGCTGAACTCGTGGAGAATAGTTAGCCAGCTAATGAATGAAACTCCTGGTATGTCCGGTGAGAACCACAAACGTTAGTGCAGACGGACCTTTAGGCTTCTCTATTCTCGTACAAGAAAGTTAGTAAATAGTTATGAGAAATAACTCTAAGCTCAGGTGAAGTGAGATTTCAACCGCAAGATTAGTTGATATCTAAAATTTGGGTAAATTGCATATAAAAGTACGTGGTTTGCTCATTTTCTCAAAAGAAATTTAAAAAAAAAAAAGCAAAATACATGGAACATAATCTGGGACAGAAAATACCTACAATGTCATCAAATAGCAAAGGTTGCAGACCAGTTGCGTAACCCTTGATTCTATGGTGCCCCACGGGCAGAGAAGTAGCTTGATTGGCTAGCTGGTCGGCACATGCATTCCCTTCCCGAAACGTAGGTCTGAGACTGACGGGCCAGTCCCGACACGTGATGTTAACGGTATCGAGTAACAGGCCTCGATACCAGCACGTAGCAACTTTGAGACATTCTTAGGTACTAAAGTAGCTGGGAAGTTCTACGTAGCCACTTCTAGCAAGAAAAGCGCTGATACGTAAGTTTGCATGATACTGCCAACTAAATGCTTGAATTACTCTAATCATTGAGAACTGGTGCAAGAGAAGGTATGATCATTAGACAGCATGATTGATCAACACATGCCATTGCATTGACATTTATATATGTCAAATTCATTCAAGTAAAGGGTGATTCAGCGGCTTAAGAATTACATAACAAGGTTAGTTATGTATAAGCAGAGTGATACGAGGAAATGAGAAAATAGTACAACTGAAAAAGTGTTAATTCGAGTTCTGGAAGTGAAAGAACATAATTTAAAGAACTATACTCTTAAGTAACCGATGCAGACCAAAATTGAATTAGTTATAATGTAATATGTTTTTAAATATCAGATTATGCGCACTTAAAACAAAAACATTAAAGCATCTACCCATATAGGACAAAGGATGAAAAGATGGGAGTGCTTAAACGGTGGATCAAAACTGTACTTTTTTTTTTTGTCGTCAGCCACGGTATCCAAGCAGACCCCACCAGCGGTGAGACGGCATCTTTCAGCCAACCATACTTGACTAATCCGTTGGTCGCCTCGGGTCGCACGCCTGACAATGGTGGGTGAGGCTGGCAAGGGGGTTATCTGCGTACGTGAGGTCTCGAACTTGAGACCTCCTTAAACGGCACCGAACTGCTTACCACTCGACCCAACCCTTTGGTCAAAACTGTACTTTACCCTTTGCGAGAGAGAGAGAACCTACGTCCACCCAAAAGTAATTTACAAAATTTGGAGCACTTGTGTGTTAAAAAAAACAGAGAAATTGCTCTGACTATTAATAATTATAATAATTAGTCGAACAAATAACACTAATTTATCTATTTATTGTACTTCAATGGCTAGGATCACAAAAGAAAATCTCCACATTCCTCGAAGAGAATATTTCCATATTGTGCATCTCTCTTTTTGTTTCCCTTTTTTTATATCTTCGTTGATGCTTTCTTAATGATGTTTAAAAAAAGAAGGTTAGATTGCAAGGTGTCGGATCACATATCTGTGAAAGGAGAAGGGATAGAAGCTTAAAAAGATACCGACCTTTAACGGATAATTAAATTATATTATTAATTATATAAATCGGTAAAAATATAAATTTTTAGCAGATGACTAAATTACTTCACCTACCACAAAAATAGATTGTAAAATATACAAACTTTACTCTTGCTATATACTTGGGTTCCTTTGTTGAATGTCAGGTGTAAATTATAATAATTTATGTTAGATAATTAGTGATGCCCGATTCACTTGTTAGTCTGTCCAAAAACCATGTCCGCGAGTGTATTGACAAGCATCTCTTATTACTTACGAGCTCCGAGAGCCATCAGTAATGCCCATTTATACGTGACGGATTATTGTAATGAAAATGATGTCTGTATTTTTACCGACAATTTTATAACTTATGATATAATTTGATCATTTACTGAATGTTCATAGTTTTCCGAGTGATTCTTGTAGCCGGTTATATAATTTGGTAATCTGCAAGAAGTTCGTGTTTTTCCAAGCAATTTCTGTAGTTGGTGATATAATTTGATCATGTCCTTAAAGTTCGTTTCTTTTACTTTAGCGATTTATCAGTTCATATATATATATATATATGTATGTATGTATGTTAGTAGGCCCCAAATCACCATGTGCAAATGCATGTGAGCATGTGCAAAGCGCTAAAGCTGCAATATTAATAAAAGAGATCCGGAATTTATTAATTGGACTAAACTGGATTTATATGTCATCATGATTTACAATGCTGATCTCTCTCCTATAAATACGTAAAAGAATTATTATATATACCTATTTTTTTAAAAAAATAATATTATATATATTGGGCTTTAATATTTTATCAGGCAATAATATATTCAAATTTTGAGAGATCGGGGAATAGATTCAAGTAAAAAAAAACGATTATATATGTTTGGTCTCACATGAATAATGATTTTAAAAAAAAATATTATATAACAATAAATATAAATATGAGTAAAACATCGAATTGGTACTCAAATTTGTATTTCAAAACTATCAATTTAGTCCTCATTGTTCACTTCCATCAGTCAATTTGGTCAGGGCATTATGACGTCGTTTAAGGATGCTGATGTGGTCATCACCATCCACGTCAGTATCTGCAAATGATGTTATAACGTCTGAACCAAACTGACTGACGGAAGTGAACAGTGAGGACCAAATTAATGGCTTTTAAACTTTGAGGACCAGACTGATGATACGTTAAAATTTTGATGGCCGGTTTGATAGTCTACTCTATAATATCGATACAAATGGTCAGTCCAACTATGGAAGAAGACGTTTGTTTATTTGAATTACTGATATCTAGAAGTCCAATAGGTTCTGACTAATCCAACTTGAGTTAGGACGGCCCACTAAAAGGCAGAGCTCTCTCGAGATGAATTATCTTCATTCACAAGACTCGAAATCGAGATCTGACTTTAAAAAAAAAAAAGAGATGCAAGAGAAGACATTTTTTTCATAAGACAGACGAACATGATCAACTTAAAATTCGGTTGACAAATATAGCAGTAAAAAGAATTGCCACTTACCTGTGATTAATGATTCAGTGTCTCTTTTATTATAACAAAAAATTTATTCCATTTGGACCAATTGGTATCTCACTATGAGGAGTTGATTTCGCCTTCGGACAGATGATTCACAGAAATCTGGTTTATAAGATAATACGGTACCACCACTTAATAATTTAGACTTTTACGTGGATATTATCCAACTTCTTGTGAGCTTGTGAGAATTTTACACGGTATCAAAGCCAATTATCATGCGAGCTCAAAAGCTGCCAGTCCAAGGCCGGAAAAAGGATACTCGACTTGTGGTCAGTCATGTAAGCCCAATGACATGAGAGAAAGTCCCTCTCGTAGTTAGTTACTCTCTTCGCCCGAGTACGAAACAAAAATGTCCGGCCCGAAATCAGTTGTTGAGGGCTGGTAATCAAGGCACATTTTTTGAGGAGCGAATCCCACATCGTACAAATAAATAGAGTGAAATATGGTTTACAAGCGAATTAGGTGATACCATCAAACGGTTTCAACTCTTAAGTGAACTTGAGTCCAATCTCTTACGAGTATGATAAATTTATGTGTAAGCATCTGTCGGTAACCTTGTTATAGATTATGAACATGAACGTGAACACGAGGGAGGGGTTGAATGTATGATGATCTCATGAAGTACTGACAAATCGTATGCATGCTCTATCCATTTCAACTAAACTCACGAGTTATTTATCTTTGACACTTGGTGCTTTCCGGTTTTTGAGTGAAGCCGAGCGGACAGGTCTTGGATTTGGTGGAACGAATTTCGGGAAAAGGTTAAGTTAATAATAACACGCAAGGTCACAGGTCATCGATGTCTGAAATTATAAGCGGACACAGCACATGGGCAACTGCAATGTCATGTCAATGTTTTATGTTGATACGTTGGCTTTAAATTTCTATTATTATTATACTGTGTCAATTTTATCTTTTTAATTTTATAATTACATGACAGATTTTTACTGTTAAAATTACATATATTGTGTGATACGGAGTGAGGTGAGAAGATCTGAACAATTAACGAAAGATTTTTATTATTAAGATCATATACACGGAGAGAGAATAAAATGACTAAAATTATTGTTTCTCTTAATATAACAATCAGATACATATCATGAACTTTAATATGTAAATTAAATTGCGGTAAACGAAAGCAAAAAAAATTAAAACTTTCCAAAATTTGCATATAATTATATTTATATATATATATATATATATATGTCGATAGGTAGACGGTGGATTGGATGGACTTTGTGGGGGTCCAGCTAGTGTATTATGGGGTTGATTGATCTAGCGAGGAGCACTTCACATGCTTAGTGAATTACGTGTAGTACTGTCAAATGGGCATGAGCCCACTTCCAACTCAACTCCTTTTTTTTTTTTGGATTATTTTAGTTCTTTTGCCTGTCTTACTTTTATATCTTATGACTTTGCATTTTATTCCTACTTTAATTTCTTTTTTCATTCAATTACATTTAATTATTTTTACTGGTATACCTTTATCCAAGTTCCTATTATTAGTAAAGGTTTTACTTGAAAATTCAGCGGTTTCTTCGGTTAATTACTCTTTTTCCGTTGCTTCAGTGTCCTTAACTTCCAACCGTCCTGTTTCCCCTTTCAACTTATTAATCCATTTTCCATCATTAAAAAAAATTGACATTGCAGGTTCATTTTTTTTTATTATTATTTTGAAATTGTAAGTTATTGTTTTATTATTTGAAAATAAGATCGTATTTAAGTTGAGCACTATTGTCGGAGAACAGAATAGAGTTGTGGCTTCCTTCCATCTATTAACGGAATACTCTCTGTGTAGAAAGTTTTCAATGAAGATGTCATACCACGTCAGCATCACTTACGTGGTATAACAATCCAATTAGGATTCAATATTTATTAGATCCTTAAAATTTTTTACTATTTATATATTATTTCCAATTAGAATTTACTATTTATTTAAAGTTTTTTAGGATTTAATAGCCATAATTATATAATTATTAATTACATGTCATGTCGTGATTGGACAGATATATCACGTAAGCAATACAGATGTAGTATAACCGCTCCACTGAAGACTTTTTCTGGGAGAAGGTTAGTAGCTGACTTACTGTTAACCTGAACTGTGATTTAAAAAAGACTCCCACTTGAAAAGATCAGGCTTCTTACAGGATCTGCCATATCTACCGTTACAAAAGGAAAAAAAAAAAAATGTTCTGTCACTAACTCCAGACAGCCTGAATCAAGCAAATGCAAGTATGGGAGTCCACCAAATCATATTTCGGGCACAGCTTCTATAAACAGGAGGAAAGTCGAGAAAGTTGCTGGCGGTGCAAAATCATCAGCCAGTGTTTCAGGAAAAGCACACTTACGATGCGGTGGTCCTATTTCTGGAGCAAGTCATCTCTAGCTTTGGCAAATAGTACCTGATCACTAAGAAAAAGGGGAATCAATTCATCATCTGACCACGACTTCAAATGTCCACACCCCCACGTCCGGGTGAAGTTTAAAACAGCCACCCGGTCCTGGTCCCTTGAAAAAGATACACTAAGATAACTAAATGTTCTGTCAAGAAGTTTAGTTCTACGTGGTCAAGAAAGATCATTAAAAAGCACAATTTACCTCATTCTCATTATTAGTTAACTTCGGCTAATGACATAGTTCAACCTTTCTTCTACCTTTTTCTTTTGCCTGCAGAGAGGATCCCAAACTTGTCAAGAGCTACCAGAGCAGTTGTGACACCTACCGCGAACTTTCAGCAAAAATTGGATAAGAAAGAAGTGTAAAAAATATTGCCCAAAAAAAAAAAGAAACGTAAAAAAGATTTTTAAAGGCTATCGAGACTCATCACCTGCCAGAAAACATGACTTTCATTCGAAAAACGTAATAGACCAATGATCAGATGAATGGGACCATTCAATATTCACTTTTCCCCAAATTCAGATGTGAGCAAGAAAAACTCACATGCCATGTTCCCTTTTCTCCTTGCTGTGGGATATGCTTTTTGCTTCTTTACAGTAACATCACCTCGTAAACCACTTGCCTTCTTTTTGCTGAGAGAGAAAATGCTAAGTGAGATCAGTCAAGCATGTAGTTGATGCGCAATGGTAATGACTGGTGGCAAAGAAAATAATGATAGTTTATGGGTGAGGTTGAACACATTCCTCACATTGTTGTTCTCTGTCTTAGGTGCTGCTAAGAAAGTTCTCAAACTTGATGTTTATTATGGTTTTAGAAGTAGCAAAGTTAATTGCAAAGGCGTCAGAGTATTTCAATCTGTTGCCTAACTACTGTTGGAACCTTAAAGATAAGGTCTCTTTTTCTCCAAGATTCCATGGGTATGCTCACCAGGTAAGAGCAGAGCCACCACACAGAATGTAACATAACTAGAACTAATCTCAGGCAGCTACTCACCACCGCTGCGAGGAAGATCTGTTGGCCTCCTCCACCAGTACAGTCACCTTTACATTAAAAAAAAAAAAAGGAATTAACTTTCAGTGTTATAAGTGCTAGGACGACAATATAGAGTACAAAAAACCTGATGGGAGGGGGGGTATATGATGCACCAAATGATATTTAATCTCTTTACATAATGATAATCTCGTCCGAGTCCGGAGTGCAAAGTGAAAAATGAGGTTTTGGAGAAACATTAATGTCAATAATGCTCCTTAACCATATGGTAGAGGAGAATTACTCCAGCTACAGGCTATGAGCCAGTATAAAATCAAAACGAGGTTGGAAACAGTTATGCATATCTTCAATCGATGTATTTATACGTCATTCAGTTAGGTCTCTATACTTGTACATTGCAACTAGATCATCCTTTTCAACTGGATCAGTCTTTCATTAGTAAAGGAATGATGCACACCATTATCATTATAAGTGAGGGATAGGGGATGAGGTTCAAACTTGAGACCTTTAAAATCCATGGCTGGTATTGCAACCACGAGGCTAACCCCGTATCCCCCTATTCATATTAAGGTTAATAAAGCTTTTGCAAACGTAAAAATCACAAAACCAGGGCTACAGGTTTCTTGATATATTTACCCCAGCTTCCAGAGAATCAGAGCTCGGTATCTTGCAGCTTTCACTCTCCAAGCAGGTTATTTTGGAATCCCCACTACCGTGCAGCATCTGCTAACGAAGGTTACAGGAGTTAGCACAAAAGGTTGTTCAAACTCAAAACAAAAACAATTTGAAATATTGCAGAAGCTGATGACAACAGAAGTTGAAACATACAATGGAAAATAATTTTTGCAAAATATTCAACAGTTGATTTTATATATATGTGTGTTAAGCACTAAAAGTCTAGTCGCACAAAAACAAATTTGAAGGGTATTTAGAGCTTCACAAACAAGTATTCAATCCCATGTCAGAAGAATAAAGAGAAACTATAGCCATTACAATAAATATTATATCCATTTCACCTTGTTTGTATTGTTCTGGGCTTTAGACCCATCCTCGCAGCTTAAATGGAGACTGGCAAACAAAGGACCAACTTAGATAAAAGGCAAAATCGGTATTCCTATAATCGACATAATAAGGGAAATCTCACCAACTTTCGGTCGAAGACATTAAATTACTTTGCTTTTCTGTTTGCACGTGTTTATTTTGACAAATTTCCTGCGAGTTAGAATGGTTTTAAACTATGCAATGTCACAAGGGAACAAAAACTCGCTATAGCAAATCAATTTGGCTTTTTGTAGGTTGAAAAAATCAGCTAGACCTTTAAACAGTGTGGATCATAAGGCTTGACTCTGGAATGTGCATGAAGTTCGGCAGTAACAGCACTACCCGCATCAGCATTTTCTTTGATAGAAGCATCATCTCTTCCTTCATTCTGACTCTTCTCTTGCCGCAACATCAATGAAGTCATCGCAGCCACTGAATTGCAGGAAGATAAAAGGCACTCTTCTTTCTTTCTGTTTTGGTCGCTTGCAAGCTTTTTATGTTTTGGGATAGTTGGAGAATCTGGAGCAGATTCACCCGCAAGCAAGGTGACCCCTTCTCGTTTCTGACCAGAAATTACCTCCCGCTTAGCAACTTTTTCTGCACCCAAGTTTTAGCACCCAGTGGCTTGCTCCTTAAGACTTTCACTCCTCTTGCTTTCATGTCTTTAGACCGCTCACAATTTTCTTGAATCTTTTCATAACATTCAAGAGTGGTGCTTACTGACTGAAATTGAACAATGAGGGATATCAGCAATCTTATATAATCAAGCCAGCATAAGTTTAGCAAACAAACCTCTGAGGTATAAGAATTAAAAGTTTGGATTATTCTCCTAATAAATCCTTCTCCCCAAGAGTATCCTGTAAATTCTTTTGTATTTTTTGCCTGCAACATAGAAATGGATATCCAATTTAATCAGTCAAATAGAATCAACAATGCCAGATTTTATAACATAACTCATCATATTTTTGTCTAATTATACATACCTTATAGTACGCTGATGGGAGTAGAATTACATCAGGAGTATGTCCTAAGGATATGGAACCACTTCTTAGTGACCTTGTGAAAGAGCTACCAATTTGTGAAAGGACATGTAGCTTCTGCATTGGAAAGAGCCTTTTATTGGCATGAATGTAAATATTACTTGGAAAAACCAAGAGAAAATCTACCACACGTACAGGAGTTTTTTCAGCTTCAACAGCATCCTCAGCTTTTCTAATTGCTCGGAACAAACCAGCCAAGGATGAGAAAGGATCAGTGGAGAGATCCGGATCACCCTTTAAGTTATTAGCATCCACTAACGCTTGTATAAGGAAAAAGAGCGGACTACATTTGAAAGATGCCAAAGAAAAACAAAGTGTAACCATTAAGCCTTCAGTAAACTTTTTAATAATTTGACAATAAACATGAGCATGTAATGTCAAAACTAAAAATCTAATTGTCCCTTTTGAAAACATTCCTTTGCTAAAATGAAATAGTAATGGACAGAATGCATTCTAAATCACTATCTTTTCGGACAACTGGTTAACCTTTGACCAAATAAATGCTGTCATATTATTAGCCAGCCGGTGCTGATTCATAAGCAGTTAAACTTTAAATTCATAACCAGCAAATGGTGCTATGCTATGAATCTATTATATTCATTAATGCACAGATAATCTGCAGGGTCATGCATCTTATAATGTGTGCCGTGATAATGGAAAAACATAATTGGTAATTATGTGTTGGCTAAAAAAAACAAAATTTAACATTAGAGCTACCTGCAAAAATTAGCATATATCTGTTCATCCGTGCAGTCTTCCTGAGGAAAATCAGAATCATGTGCAAGCACATAAACTAAATGAATGACTATATAAGCTGGGTAGCCTGGGATAGCAAATCCTTGTACTGTAGAACTCTGGCGGATTTTATCTTCACGACTATATTCTTTGATAAACTCTGATATATACTTCAAAGACTGAATAAAAAGCACCATTAGGTTGATGATATATCTATATATATATAAGTATATATATTTCAATTAACATTGTAGTTTCAGAAGCTCATTTGAAAAGATGTCAGCATACATCGTTTTTTATGTCGTCATCGCCATCTGAAGTGGCCAATGCCAAAGCACATGCATATTGGCTGGGTATTGCACGCTCTCTGATAAGTTTAAATGTCTTCCCTAGGAATGATTTCCTAACAAAGGAAGAAGAATCCTGGAAAATGAAATAGAAAAGCAAGGTAAAACCATTAGTGACAAAAATGTTGATGGGAAAAAATTAACAATGAGATCAAAATGCAGGACAGCAGTAATAGGATATCTATAGCCTAATAATATGTTTGACAAATCAAAGGCATTACAAAAATCAGCCAGGGATGACATGCACAATAATTCTGTGCACCCACAACTTGATACCACACTAATGGCCAAGAAAAAATGCATATATGTTTGTATATAGTTCAACTAAAGAAAGTAGAAAACACAATCAAGTTGTTCCAGTGCATTAATCTTATTGCAGCCGACAGATTAAATCCACACCATTTGTTGTTCTATTCCACTCACTTACATTTACTGAAATGTCAAGCATTTCAACACACTATTGCTTCATATTCTGATTTCCCTCCATTACGCCCAAACAGAATGGCATCAAACTAATGCTTTCATCTAATATAGTTATTCAAAACATTTAAATCACCATATTAATCACAGAACTTCCACTATCTGCTCATCCAAAACAAACTCCATTAAGTACAATCAAGGACTTAAGTAGGTCTGACATAAAGGATTAATGCCTCGCTGAAGAGCGCTAATTGTGCAGAGAATTATGAATATTCACATATATATATGCACAAGTTGTAAAAGGGAGATAACTCAGTAAAACTTGGCACAATTATGTTTCACTAATTTATCAGTGTTTTTTAAGAAATAACAAGTAAAGAAGCTTCCCAAACAAGTAAACTGAACATGCTTTCTCAATTCCTCAGCACCCAAGCCAAAACTAGCATACCTTAATAGTCAAAACTGTCAGAGTGAATATATCAGGTGTTATCAGTAGATTCCATTTCTTAGAGAGCCGAAGAACAGATTTTGCTGCAGCCAACCTTATATGAGCACCATCACTTTCACTGCATGAAAAACCACAGCATGAAAAAATAAGGAAAAGTATCTGATGGATTACTCTTAACAGCTACGGAAAAAAAAAAATAAAAATAAAAAACCAAGCAAAGGCATTTAAAGAAATAACAAATTTTGCAGAATGCAACAGAACTGTGGTAAGCTAATCTAGTAAGTGATAACAATCAAAAGAGCAAGATTAATTGTACACAATCAGTAATCAGAATGAAGGAATATTGTGGGCATTGAATAATAGACATATCTTCAACCAAGGAGAAAAAATCAATATAAAGTCAGTTACAAAAAGAAGACCCTACCTAAGCTTTCCAGTAAAATAAATGCTGTTCTCTAATCTCATCCTGAAGGATTCCTAGTATATCTCAGTTTCAGGTGTATAGAGTCCAGAGAGTCTCAACAAATTCTTGATATATAGCTACCAATAACCTCATAAAACCAAAATAAGGTAGATTATCCAAGTAACTACTCTTTCATCTTGGATCCAGACCGTGTCCTTATTAAATGATGAAACTTTAGTGGCATGCCCTTATTATAATAGGTGAACCAAATTTAAGAAGCTAAATCACCTCTCATGGATACCTTAAAATTACATCCCCAATGGTATTGCCCTTATGCAGCATTTTCTTCAGAATCCCCAGCAGTTGGTCGATATTCCTCTGGACATGAGTTCCGCTATGTGGCAAGAAACTATTAACAAGTGTCTTCAGCCCATGTATCTGCAACAGGGAAAGAACAGAATCAAAACAATCCCAGAATAAGAGCCGTTACTGAAAACCAATAAGCCTTGATGAGTTTAACGTTTTAGATTTTCCTCTGCCTTATAGATTTAAGTAAAAAACTGCAAGGTTGTAAATATATTTCAAGTTGATTGATCAAAATCCAAGGGGAAAGTGTTAAAGGTGTTGCAAGGGTAAGCAATGCAGACTCATGGTAACTCGCTGATGCACTCTGACAGAACAAGCAGTATGGTAGATAAGTATGGAGCTGTAGAAAATGGGACATACAAAACCACCTCATGGCAAGCAAACTCGTCATCAACCTTAGAAATCCATATTCTATATCAATATCAACATAGTACATGAATTCCAGCTGTTTTATTTTCTAACTTCTTTTTCTTAATTACTAAGAGAACCATGTCATATTTTAATTTCTCCTTTAGGTTAAAAATCTATAGATTTAGCCTGTAACTTTCAACAAATGCCTTCCATATGAAATCTATAGCCTTTATAGTAACTTCACTTTTTTTCATCAAAATTTCCACATAGGAGAAACTGTAAATATAAATTCCTACCAGAGTTGAGCTTTCCAATATTATACTGCTTAACACTGCACATTGGATACAACTTTTACTCAAATTTACAGATTACAGTTCATATAAATGCTTCTTATATATTTCATAGAATATGCACACAATTAGCACTCAAGCCTAAACACCAGTACTCCTCCAAAATCTTTATAGGTAGGTATATGTACATGAAAGTATGAGAAATTTAAATGTTTAATTGCAGTTTGTCCTAATGATATTGGCTGGCCAAATATAGTGTCATCTTTATATTATAGTTAGTAATTTACATCATAACCTTCCATGCGACAAGGTGTTTGCTACTTTTTCTTCTTTATCTAATATCTATAAATCAGATGAATAATAGTAACAGCCTTCAAAAATCTTACATGGCTATCATCTATTCATATTATCTTTCATACAATGAACTCACTGGAAATAATCCTTAAACTTCTTAAGCCACCAATATGGATGGCAAGATCAACTCAATGGCTGCAGTAACCCCACAATGTCAGTACAAAAGAAGCACAGGTGTAGCTAGAATCGTAAAAGAAGAAAATATTCACACCTGGCTATCAGGTTTCACAAACAGTTAGGGACTTGAATAGTAAAGCCAGAACTGCATTTTGAATTTCTTTAAATATAAGCCTTTAGTTCATATAAAGGTTACGCTTGGTGCAACAAAGTTGGACCCTTCATAAAAGACTCAACACTATTTAACGAATAACCAATACAAATGCAGGTCAGCATTTTCTTAGAAGATTGAACAAGTCAAAAGCAATTCCAGATAATCTGATGCTGCAAATACCTTTAATTTGCAAAACTCGCTACATCCAGAATTCTCATTTGACAACTCCAGATAATCTGATGGTGCAATCTATCCAAGGAAAAAATCAAAGTTAGCATACATAATTTCCATATAGGAGACTGAGGATCCCATTTCCAGCAGCACATACATAAGGAATTGTAAGCACACAATATAGTGAAATGTTAGAATACCTGAAAGATCTGCTCACATATGATTGGAGTGATCTGTGAATCAAAATCTTCAAAATCGGAGATGAGATGCTTTGCAATACAACCTAGAGATTGCAACACAGTGGGCAGATTCACCCCACTATGCAGTGAATGCACAAGTTTCTGAATATGATGGTGGAAAAGTTAGAGGTGACATCAAGAAAAGAGAATCATAAACCACAGTTTCTTTTATTAGAGCTCCTCAGAAAAGAAAACTTAAAAAGAAATAAGCAGTGCAAATAGAAAAACAACAATATGACCAAGCCGGACAAACAGCAGTTTAGCTAGTTTATAGAATTAGTAAATTTGCCAAATAGATAAGCAATAAGAAAATTTTTCAGAGACCATTCATGCATAGAATGTTGACATGAAAAAGTACTCCTATAAAGTCCAGAAGAATTTTAATCCAAACATGCACGTATATTTACCTTGCATAGTTCTGAAGAAGAAAAATCATCAGAGGGTCCCATAATGGCTGCAATTGCAGATACAGCAGATTTGGCTTGCCTACGAGATCCTCCAAGGCATACCCTCACCAAGAGGTGATAAATATCACTGCACAGTGCGGCAGTCCAGTTTTGAGCCATAAAATGCTGGAAAAGGCTAAAAGCAACATGAATTATCTGGATAAGAACAATCACAAGCAATTCCCATGTCCCAAAAAATCCAACAAATGTATGTAGTTATTTCACAGTTTTTCTAGATAGTATAGTTATAGAGCCATCCCTTCTTCCAGACTTGGACTGGTATGCCAGTATGCATCAAGATGACTGCCACGTTTAGATAATATGAGAGAGGCAGAGGAAAATGCACTTGAAGGAATTTACAGTTGTTCAACTTCAAGTAAACGAATGCAATATAGGCAGTTGATTAAGAGACTTCCGACCCATCTGAATGTTTCAGCTAATAGAATGGAGCTTGGTCTCATATTGATATTTTCTATTTATTTTAGGAAAAGTTTAACGAGATATCTAAATTGAAAAGAAAAAAAAGGCCAAAGCTATACATCTAGCAAAAGGAGAATCAGAATCTGGAAAAAAGACTGTAAATTTGCTCTTTTCTTACAACTGAATGGAAAAAGGCCATATTTTATCTCCAGTAAAACCCCAGGAGTTACAATTACAATCATGCAAAACCTCAACCTACTAGAACAAATGAAGCTCAGTCAAGCACATCAAAGACCATTTCCTGTATATTGGTCTCTCTACTCCACCACCCACCAGCCTTTTCCCTCTAATCCACCTGCCTTTCGCTCTCTCTCCATGTGCACATAAGCAAATATCAAATTCACATGTTACATTTTCATGTCTTAGTCAATATTATTAGGTATGCAATCAGAACTTTATGTAAAAGGTAATCCATCCACTGTATTATAAATCTGGGTGAATCCTAGCCTTCTTACCCACCACATCAGCATGAATTTCTGTTTTTTATTATGTTGATGCGACTGCTTCTCACTCTGTTCTTATCTTCGCTCTCCCCATTACTTTTATGCAAATAGATTAAATAGGTAATTACTGTGAAAAAAACAACTAGCCAAATATTATTGATATTACATTTTTCACTTGTTAACAGATTTCATTAATTAGATTCAGGTGTCATAGTTTATGTATATTCTCAAAAAATAGAAAACAATATCCAATGTATTATTAGAGTATTACTAAAAGAATTTTTAAAAAGTAAATGTTCTGGCCAAGAACGATACTGTTTGCATATCCAATGCTCTTGTCAAGAATGAGGTGATTCATAATGCACTCACAATACACATAGAAATCCATCTTTTGGGTGTACAGCGTGTAATCACTATAAAAGAGGTTCTTCATTTTTTTAGATATAAATATATAATAATTCAATCAACAACCTCTAAATTTAGCTAAAAGGCAGGCACATCTTTTAAAACAAGACAATACCACTGCATTATGCTAATTTTTTTAGTTATATTTTCACTGCTTTCATCCTAATGTCATCATTTACAGATTTTCAAAGCAATCATTTCCACAATAAGAAGAAAATAGAAAAGATATTCATCCAATGAAATCAAGAGCCAAGTCTAGCCACCAGTTGCATTGCATGATGTGGTGGCCAAGATATGTGGAGATCGATTGCCATGTCACCAGTAACTGGCAGAAATTTACACAGACGCACAGACATATTCATATATTAGGTGTAAAGCAAAAATAACCTGAGTTTGATGGAAATCTGAGAGCCTGCTTTCGCTATTGCTTCGACAATTTCATAAGTAATTTGCTCATTCTTCTCTAATATAGAACAAAGCTTCATTTCTGAACCCCGTAAGAGGGAGGGAGAATAGTCAACAATAGCCTGATCCAGTAGTATGCCAGTAAGCTTATGTAAATGAAAACAAATTGACAGCATCACATTGATAGTATGAGGCAAGAGTAAGATCCTCTATAAGTATATAGCTCAAATTCAGTAAAGTGATCAAAGAAATTGCTAATATGCACATTGAAAAAAATATGAAAAAATAAAGAAAGCTTAGCCATCCTTTTTAAAACAGTTAGATCACTCAAGCTTGAAATAAACAAACCACAATAGAACAAGTAAATTTTCATCTCATTTCAAATAAAGCAACAAGAATACATCATGCCCTTACCAAAAGAAGTTTGGCAGAAGCCTCCCAATGACTGCGTCCAAAACCATCGGAAAAGTAGTCCAGAATATGTTGCAAATTTTCTACGCTGAATATATTAAACGAGCATTTTGAACTGACTGAACTTAAAAAGTCAAAATGCGGATGTCTAACTCCTATCCTCTGCAAAAATTCTTCCTGCAAAATGAAATAGGTGAAAGGAGGAAAGAATTTTTTATTACTACCAAGAAATAATAAAATGACATAACATAGTTGTATGCACAATAAATTCAAGATGGATTTTCTTTTTGTATGTAAAATAACCACCGAACCTATAAGAAGTTGGACCTCATGTCTAACCCAAAAACTTAATCAATTAACTCCCCAATGTGGGATTCAATCCTCAATACCCTCCCTCATGTAACAACTTGTTAAAACTTAACACTTGCCGTTACACACCTGCCCTCAACAATTGATCTCGAAACGGCCACTTTACTTTTGGTCTCGAGAGAGAGGGGACAAACGACTACGAGGCAAGCCTTTTCTTTCATCCACGGGCTAATACATGAGTCAAATTTTTTTCTCCATACTTAATAAGTTGGCCATGAGTTTCACACTTGGGTTCAACAACTAACCATGAGTCGAACATTTTTCTTCCAGTCTTGAGCTTACAAGCCACAATTTCACACTCGAGCCTGGCAAGTTGTGAGGCCACACAGTAACTCACTCTGATATCATGTAAAATATTCGGTTCATGCCTATAAGATGTTGGGTTCATGTCCAATCCAAAAGCTTAAACTGTTAGGTGAAGGTACCCAATTCTCTTATAAACCAAGTTCAATCTCTAAACTTTTCGATATGTGATTCAATCCTTAACACCATGACAGAAAATAGAAATACTTTACATATGTAGAAAAAATTTTCTTTTATAACGATACTTATAATAGTAAGGAAGCAACTAATTTTGTTCTCTTGCTCCCCCTCCAACGTCATTTTTCCCTCAACGAGCTAACAACATGCTAGTCGCTATCTCTTTGTCCTACTTTTCCTTTTCATCTCTAATACTAAATACTCTTGCTATTACATCTTCCTCCTTATCTACCTTCAAGCACCACAGGTACCCCAGATTAAATGTCTCTTCAAATAAGCATGCAAATATTTCATAACGTTTGTGTATCCAATTCCTCAGAAACCAATTTGAACTTTGCACTATCATATAGTCTGGGAATATTTTAGGTCCACGCTGCACATAAGAAACTCACCATCCACAGGCAACACCCACATGTGAGATGGGCACGGGCCGAATGCAAAAGGATCAATTTTGAAGATTCACAAGGCATAACAAATACACAAGTAAGTTGTGTATATGTCAAAAATACCCTGAAATTTGAAAGCAGAAATTGTAGAATATAGTCGCTTGTGCTTGTGTTCTACAGGAACATTGAACAGCAGCATTAATTGTAAAGTAAAAGTGACATCAATAGAGTGGCTGCATTTGGTTTGAAGACAAGAACAGGTGAACAGCAAAAAGTACATTAAGATTCAAGATGTATTCATCTTAAAATGCATATTCTAGCAAAGATGATGGAAAACTCAGGTGCTGCCTTCCTCCTACAGCTGAATGTCAAAATTTTTGCAGAAAGAATTAATAAAAAACAGTGAAAAATGTAGATTATGTAGCTTGGTTATCGAGAAGGAAATGCATATTCATAAATTTAGCAAAACTAGTGAAAAAAATTGGAAGCTGATATGGAAGCCAAGAGCATCTCAATTGCATTCCCTCTTTTTTATTAGTACATGTCCCACGAAGCAACAACACGCCAAGAACTCACATTGACATACAGGATTCTACCTATAGTCTTATATCATGCTCTTGCTCAATAAATAAATACAAAACAGACGAGCTAATGGAATTGCAGCAACTAATAGCAAAGAATGCTGAAAAACTAGAACAGGTTCAAACACCTAATTCTATATATATATATATATATATATATATAAAAAATCTGCACTACCTACAACTTGTCCAATATTTCCTTTCTTTTTTTCGTTTTTGATCAGTAAGAAAATTTCATTAATCGAGCACCAAGAAGGTGCATAAAGTCATATAAAAAGATGTCAGACTAAAGAAAGTACGTGTGACATAAAATTGCTCGTGTTTGCATACCCAGAATCCCACCACTATAATCCTGTCCATACCAGGCCAAATCATTCCTTTGATGCAGACAGGATTTGAATTTCCAATTTCTTTGTCATTGTTTGTCCTCATTATCAGCATATCAGAAGGATCTCTTGCAAAACCCCAAGAACTGGGTATTATAGTGCAATCTAGTATAACAAAATATTCAGCACAGGAAACAAAGATAACTGGCTAATTTTAATTTAAAGATAAGGAGCACCAAACGCACCCTTTTGTTCCGAGCATTCACAGATGACATTTCATCTAATAATTGAGGAAGCACATTGAAGATGTAATTGTCCTTCAATTGATCCAGCTTATAGAAGTTTGCCTCTGCTTTGACATCATCAGAAAATGAAGCTGACAATTTCTTCAATATGATTCTAACTTTCTTCTCCATTTCATTTGAATTATTCTCCTGCTTGTAAGCAACAATTATTAACCACAGTACCAAGACAAGGAAACAAATAAGGTTTTCATAAAGCAACACTGAAGGCTGTGATAACAAGAAGTTAAAAAGGAAAAAAAATTATTCAGCAACAGTTTCGAAGAAAAGGAGGCTTGGTGGAACAGGGGCGAATAAAAGAGGTGCCACCAGAGATAATATCGCCCACTGGATCAAATCATTAGGAAATAGGGTGGCAGCATCATTCTCTAATTCTAGAACAGGACAGCAGAGAATATAGCTGCCTTCAAGTATACCATGTATGACTGCGCGATTTGAGAAGGAAGATGATGAGAAGGACCAAGCATGGAAGAAACATTCAGAAGGATATCTGTTATTGGGTTAGGGTCAGTGCCATAGAAGTTTACTGAGCTACGGCTTGGGCTGAGAAATATGCATTGACCAAAAAAAATTGATCACGCTCCTATATCTACATCTATATCTGTAATTTATAATCTATAATATGTATGGGACGCTCTTCGCCTTGATCCCATTTTACTATCCAAAAAAATACCCATGATACATAAATTTCATCTTTCAATAGCCGTTAAATTAGGGAAACAATTAGGGTGTAATGGTAAGTTCGTTATATATACAACTACACTTAATACCTTTTCTCATCCGCTTTCATTTCCACCTCTCTCCATCAGCCCGTCCCTTTCCTCTCTCTTCCCTCATCACCACATATAAAATTTCTCAACCTTTTTGCCCCTAATTTATTACTTAATTTCAATATTTGAATTATTGAGAAATCACATATGCAAGTAAGACTATTTAATTATTTATGAGTCGACTTCTTTTTACTAAATTTCATCAGAAAAAAAAAATCACCCGTAACACAGATCAGCCTCCATGGTTTATTACGCGTGCAGAAAAAAGAAGAAATAGGTAAAGGTTGGCATCACAGCTATAAGATTCTTCCAGAATTGTGACTCTGGAATTCAACAAAAGATCAATAGTATATATTTGGGCACACAACTCCATTACCAGATAAGAAAATTAAAGAAAGGTCAACTCTCAAATAAAGTTGACTAGAAATAGTCCACAATGCAGTGACAGAGCATTGCAATTTATGAATTTTTTTATGAATAACCTCCTGTAAGGACCAAGCAGCCATCTCAGTTAAGAACTTCAAACAGTTCACAAAATCAAGTTTCAACCAACCAAAGTCTAGCCAAAAAACTAGGGAAGCATGATAAAGAATTAACTCCAATAACATTTTTTTTTAATCAAAACTTAATACTGATGAAGCCTCATAGCTTTCTTTTTACACTGTACAACCAAGAGAGCAGCTAAATACCTGCCAAACCGATCAAAGGTAAGCTCAACAGTAATAGAGATACCTTTTCTTTCCTTCGTAGAGCCAAATACTTCTGCAACTCCAATTGAAACCTAAAAAGAAATCCATGAGTAAACCGAGTGCTTCACAACTCCAATTGTAGCATTAATGCTAGTTACCTTCGTTTGTGAGACAAAATAGAGTTTAATGCCTTCAAATGTGGAGGTTCGAAAAGGGAAAACATGTGAATCCAATGGCGTGTTCTTTCTGATGGAGACAAGACGGGAAATAGCTCTTCAACAAGAAGATTCTCCATATTGTGGAATCTAAAGAATACAAAAGAGAAAGTGTGTGTGACATATGCATCGTACTTAGTTTGATTTTGGAGTTTTGAAAGGTGAAAAAAATTCATACCTGAACTCCTTACAATTCTTATCATAGCAAAGCATTAAGACTTTGCAAGGAATCTGTTCAAAGTGATCACTGATTGTCATGCAGCCTTTTGAGCACTTGCTGCAATACACTCGATACACTTCCATCAAATTTCTTAAGGCCTTTTTTCTAACAGAACTCTGCATTTAAGGAACCATTATTGGCATCTGGACTTTAAAATTTCATAACTTGAAAAATAAGACATACACTTTTATCTCGAAGTCTTTCTGTTGATTCAGCAACCAGTTTGTGCGTGACAAAGTTAGTATTAGCCATAGTTATATCACAAACAACAGCCACTGCCTCCATTCTCACTTGATCTTCAAAATCCAAAAGTCGAGCTTCAAGAGCCACTGCACAGTTCATAATTACCAAAAATTTCAAGTGAATTAAAAAATAGATGATATTAAAGAAATTTACATGTTAAAGTAATATTGTTGAGTTGCTTACAAAGAACTTGTTGTACTTCACTACCCGACGGATTGACCATGTAGAGACCTTTTACGCATTGTAGAGCACTAATTCTAACTTCCATTGATTTATCAGAGAATCTATTTAAAAATTCCGCAAAAAGGCCATGGTAATCTTGGGCTGCATGGTGTTCAGGCACAGCAAATATCCTTCCAAGAAGTTGTACAGCTTTTCTTCGTACATCGGCATCATCATTCTACACCAACACATATGAATAAGTAAAATCACCAAGGATAGCAAGTACTAAAAGCCACCAAAAAGAAGTATAGTATATCCAACAAAGAGTGGGTCCAAAAAATAATAATATAAGCCATACCAGCAACTCATGCATTATGTTTGGGATGACAGCAAAAAGCATTTGAGGCGCGCTGACAAATATTTTGTAAATTATTTCATGATACGACTTTCTGAGTGCACTTCTTTCCATGTCAGTGTCAAACATGCATGAAGTCAAAAACCGGTGTATGAAAGGTTCAAGCTTGTCACAACACATTTGGGTGATGGAAACAGCAAGCTGGGAGGAGGCAGTAGGCACACCCTGTAAACAAAGCAAGCATGAGTAGGATCATGAATAAATTAAATTCGAGAGGTTAATTTTACACAGGAAGCTTGGAGTGAAATCATCGAGGCAATTTTGTAACAGACTAATGCTAATTTTCAGAATGATCATTCACGAAAGTCAATGCGTTTCAGACATACGATACTGCAATAGAACAAGCAATGGGCAAAAGTACTGCCCGTTTGAAAAGAAATTCTTAAAAAAGGGCACGTTTTGAAGTATTGACAAGAATACTATTTTTAAAATGCTAGATGAAGTAGCATTTTTAGTTAAAGGAAAAACGCCAACTCAAATAGCATTTTCCTCTCAACTTTTATTCTAGTGAAAACACCAACTGAGTTGGCATATTCTGTTAAAAATACAAGTTTTCACTATAACAGAAAACACCAACTAAAGTGGCGTTTTCCATTATAGTGTAAATGCCAAACGAAGTGGCATTTTGCTAGTAAACAACGCTAAACAGCTAGAGTTTTCTTTGTGAAAATTAAGAGTAAATATTTAGTGTGTAATACACAACGATCTCGTTTTGTAAATCTCTTTCAAATCTTTATACATAAAATTTTTACAAATTTTCAAGAGTGAATTTTATAAATTTTAACACCTGAATGGTGATTTACACATCGAATGCTAATATGTCGTACATTGAGTTTCTACTTTTTTTTATCTGTTTCTCCAGGAAAATGGATATCTCCTTAAAAGAGTACAAACTCAATGTATTACATATTAGAATTCGATGTATAAATCACTATTCATGTGTTAAAATTTATAAAATTTACTCTTAAAAATTTGTAAAAATTTTGCATATTTAAATATGAGAGAGATTTATAAAACAAGACCGTTATGTATTACACTATAAATATTTACTCTTAATATTCGCAAAAAAACCTGCAGCTATTTAGTGTTGTTTACTAACAAAATGCCACTTTGTTTGGCGTTTTCACTGTAATGGAAAATGCCACTTTGTTTTCTATTATAATGAAAACTTGTTTTATTTTTTAACAGAAAACACCAACTCAGTTGGTGTTTCCACGTTAATGAAAATTGTGAAGAAAACGCTAATTGAGTTGGCGTTTTCTCTTTTAGTAAAAACACCACTTCCTTTGGCTTTTGAAAATGGTACTCCAAGAAATATTTTAAAATGAGCCCTTTTTCTAGAATTTTTTTCCTTTAAAATGGACAATACTTTTGCCTGCTCCTCGGAACAAAACCAATTTATAGTTTCTCCATTTACCTATTGTAAACATGTCGTAAACCCAACATAGCAAGAGAAATATAGCACTTTCTCAAATTCTGTTGGCTTACGCCTTTGCACTTACGATCCCTCTTTGTCATATATCCATAACCAACTTGATGATCAAGGAGACAACAAAAAAAAAAGAGCATTTGCATGACATTGTGTTGCAGGCTAACATTCTTAATCCAAACTCAAAGATGTTACAAAGACGAACATTAGGAAAGTTAAAAGCAAAGGTAAACAATAAGTGCTGCTCAGCCCACTCCCTTATAACAATTTTCATTTTCTGTTTTCCTGTTTCTAAATGGAAGGAATGCTACAAATAGATAGAGTTAACTGGCAATCCATTTGTGTCAAGGCATAAAACTTAAAACTGCCAGGAGGCATGATGACTATCTTGATGAAGTTGCAAAATTTCCTAAAACAAAGAAGTATCATAAGTTGTCCATGACTATGTTATCTAACCTACCACAAACTATATAACTGATCTTCATCTTCCAGAGATGTTGACCAAGTAAATTGGTATTAGTTAAATTGAAAAATAGTATACACCAAGCGCTCATAACTTAGAAACCAGCAGAACCAAATAACATACATGTTCCACTAGCAAATACCTTTTCCTCCTTCAGAAGATTCTGCAGAATTACTTTCAGGAGTTCATCTGAAGCTTCCTCGTTAATGACATGTTTCAATATTGACAAGATATTCTTAGTCAAACTCCACTGATGTTGCTCTCTATTTCAGGAAAGAAAATTATGTCAAATAATGTTTACTAAAAGAGAAGATTCCGTGGAAAAGGAAGGGGAAGTTCATTTCTTTAATCAAATATATGTCGCGAACATAGTTGGACAAAGTTTTGATTAATCTGTTCCAGACTAGCAGGAGCACCTTTAATTGCTTAAGAATAATTAGGACTCACTGATGTAAACCAGTGTTTACTTTAAAATGTGAAATAATTCATTACGTAATAAAATTCATCAGATAACTTATTAATATGATAAAAAGATTACTTGGAAGAAATTTCCAAATGCACATTTGACATACAAAAAGTGCTTAAAAAATTATACTTCTGCAAGAACAAAAACAACTGACACAAGTTCATGCCCATTAGCAGCATGAAATAGCTAACTACAACTTCATTCACACACATAATTAATGTTTGGTTTATACTGATCAAGTTTTGATACAGGAATGCAAAGAAAAGATGTCATTTCAGCATTTTCGTTGTCTTCAGTTAACATTACTAATAGATAAAAGAAGAAATGCCCCAACAATTTCAGCCAAGAGATGGGCAAACAATATCAAACATATATTTGACAATTAGCAGAAAATTTTGAAGCAAGAGTGGGTGTAAAAATAATTATTCAAAAAGAAAATAAAGAGAGAGGGAGAGAGACCTAACCTAGCAATAGAAAAAAGAACATTGAACATTTCAACAATTAGATTATAGCACTCGATATCCAGCATTATCACGCACAATCCAAGTTGTGCGAAACTCTCTAAAAGCTTAACCCTTTTTGAAAAATATGGGCTCTCTATGTCCGCTAGCTCCGCAAAGTTGCTGATTATGAGTTTAAATACAGCCTGCGTGGGGAGAAATGCATGTAAGAACTCAGAAAGTAAGTTTAGAGACAACAACGTAAATTAAAATCATTATTATTGGGACAATGACCACCAAAACTGTACCCAAAAAAATAGAGGAAGAAGATCGCATAGAGGTTAATAAAACATTTACCAACAGGCAAACCCCTTCAAATGGTGGTTCAGGAGCCATGATTCGGAAAAGTTCAGTCGCACATACAGCCACCAAAAGTCTCACATCCTTGTCCTTATGCGAAGCAAGATCATGCTTAGCAAATGACTCTGTTAGAGGTTTTAAGGCCATTTCTACCTCTTTTGACCTGTCAGCAGATTCCGCTGCTGAAGATTGCTCCACTTGCGACAATTCATTGGCAGCTTGCTACAAAAATAAAGCACAAGAAAATAAAATATATATTGTGCATTTCACGTGCAGTGGAGTGTTACAGTACAGCTCTCCAGTCCCTAAGTTTTCTCAATAATAACCCTGAGATGTGCCATATACAGTTGCTAGTTATATTGGCAGGAAGGTGGATAGAAGTGGAGAAGAATACAAACTAATTCTTTTGCCATAATTAACTAGATAAAAAACTTGTAATGATACGAGGAAGCGGGATAGTTACGGAATTACATGTTATAAGAGATAAGGTAATTTTGGCAAGCTAACATCAATACAACAAATTCTAGAAAATCATAATTCGTAAATTCACATTTTATGAGAAACAATGTTCTATCTATATATTCTGAGTCAATAAATTTTTAGTGAATAGAGATCTTATCCATATATACTGCATTTTAATTTCTTACAAACATCATAATGGGAAACCCAGCTTAGATAAGAAACTATACGCTAAGTCAAAGAGGTCTCCAAGCTGTTAAGCAAAAGACGCTCAAGAAGAGTAACAGACAAACAAGACTGGGTAGCAAAACGTTCTCCACGATGGTCAGAGAAGCAGGAAGCAACCACAAAACGCCTAGAAATGCTATCGTTCACTCAGCTAAATCACCAGAGAACCCAACCGCGTGGAAGAATCGGCTGAAACATCTAAACCAACATCGCCCGAAAAACAAAATCAACCGAGCACTTCTCGAGCAAACCTTAGCATTTCAGCCGACCGGATCCCTTCACTTAATGCACAAACACCCAAGAAGATTAACAAAAATCTACAAGCGAAGGAGCAAGTGCCTGAACAAATACCTGCTCAAGAGTAAGACACGGATTTGGGCTTACCCGGAGATTCCTGACAAGGAAATCCTTGCTGAGGCGAGACTGCCGGAGGATCTGATTTCCGATTCGGGAGATGAGTTCGAGAGTTGAGTCATTCATCGCTGCAATTCGGACTGGAGGCTGGAGAGATGGAGAGAGTGTTGAAAGTCAGTGTTTCACTCAGTGGAGACTTGAGGGGGAATGGAAAAGAGTTCTCAGCCACTCCTGCTCGCCGGTTTAAGCGAGCGTTCTCCCGCCCTCCCCGCGCCGCTTTATTTTTTTATGATTATTATTCTTAATTCTTTATATTTTTCTGAAAAATTTTTAGAGTACTAATAAAAGAATAGATTTTATAACTAAATTAACTTGAGTTGGCATAGTGGTTCTCTCACTAAACTCCTAATGGGTGATCGTAGGATCGAATTTCAAGTTGGGAGAGTGGATGAGAATTTTTTCAAAGATCTTGGCCTGACCTCTACGCTTTGGCTGGCCCAAGAGCTACAAAACAAAAAAAATATTTTATAACCGATACCATATTATAGTCCTTTTAAAAATTAGCACCATTTTATAAGAAAGATTTCAATTTTTTTCAAAAATTTCATAAATGCCCCTCATTATTTTCTCTTCATCTTGCCCTAATTCTCAAATTCTCTCTTTCCTATCTCCTCCAGCCGCCTCCATCGTTCCCACCCCACCACCACTGACAATCATCTCTGGTTGCACCACCACCGGCCTCCTCCCTCCCATTTCATCTCTGACATCCTTCCTCATCGTCAATGTCATCGTAGCTCCCTTCATACTAGTGAGTTGTCTGCATGGTCGACTTCGCCATCTCAGTCACCATTGCAATCTCCCTCTCTCCCCTCCTCCTTTTGCATTGATTCCTTCTCTCCTTCCCTTTTCTATTGACTTTGGGTCGTGCCATCTCAGTAGATATAGGTCCTAACACAGTTATAAAATAGGTCCTGATCCACTTCTAAATAGGTGTCAGTACAGATCCTATTATAGTTATAAATAGGTTTTAACGCAATATGAATAGGTCCCATCATAGTTATAAATATGTCTAGATACAAGATAAATAGGTCTCAATAGTTGTCTAAATCACCACATATATTGTAAACTTAAATAGGTCTCGATTTATTATAAATAAGTCCCAACTGTATTATAAATAGGTCTCAATACTTAATAAATAAGTATTCCAATGTGGTATGTTATAAAAAGGTCTCAGCCTTAAGTTGATGTTCGATTATTAATTATTTTTTTCTAAGCAAGTCCCGTTGTAGTGTAAGTGGGTCCCGATATTTATAGATATGTCTCTGCTAAGTATAAATAGTTCCCAATACAGTCATTAACCTAGAAAATGTCCACTAAATTTTTTTTGAAAGGTATGTCCACTGAATTAAAACATTCCATTGATACAGTTGAGGGGTAGAAGTGTCGATGGTGTTGCTTATAGGCAAGGAGCAAAAGGGCAATGCTACTCACTACTCATTGGTCGTGATGGTGCTCGATGCTCAATATGCTCGATGGAACCCGTGCTCCGTTAGGCTTGCTTCAGAGAAAGGGAAAAGAAGCAATTGAGAGAGATCAGAGGAAAAAAAAAAGAGAGATAATGGATCAAAAGAGGGAAATGATGGAATTTGGATTCTTGGAGAGGGAAATGGCTTGAAAAGAGTGAAATATGAGTAAATGAGACATTTAACCAAATTTGGTGATATTTTTAAATTTTGTTATAAAGTAGTGCTAGTTGTGTGGGATAGGAGAGGAGTGTTATATTTCACCATTAAAACTTTATAGTCATTAGCTTATTTATTTTTTATGGTGCCGATGTCCCATTTTTAAAATTAGTCGTCGACCCATAGCATGAAATTATTAAATATATAATCAAATATTAAATTACTAAATTATATTTTAATTTTGCACTATGTTTTTATAAAAGTGTATTAATTTTTATAACATGTTAAATTTTTATATAATATAATTTATCGTAAATAAAAAATATATTATTTAAAAGAAAATTAGATAGTAGTTAGTGGTAATTATAGTCTTAGAAATGATTTTATGATTTTACCCGATTTATCATTTTTATTAATTTACTTATTAAGGGTACTTTTGAAATTTCAAAAGTTAAACAAACTATATTTATTCCCATATAAAATATTTAAACTTAATTTAAATTTTTATTTAAATTTAAAAGTATACTGTTTTTAATACTTAAATTCACTATCATGTGGTTTGGTCAAATAAATTTAATTAAAATTTAAAAGTATGCTTTTGAATGCATTCCTAACCACAAAATTGGCATAGTAGATTAAGCAACTGCTTCTAGCAAAATATATTTTCATTAGTGGATAACTTGTCATGAATGGCCAACCAATTGATGAATGAAGCACGAGGGACATGACCATGAAATCATAAAGTCTATACCAGGGTGCCCTCTACTTCTTGGGTCGAGTAGCATCCAGAAAGTCAAAGATTCTGACATTTGATTTGGAATTCTAGCAAAATAAATTGTGGGTGGATAGAACTGCTAAATTTTGAATTTGGGGCAAGAGTGCCAAAAGCACTAGGGTCAGTACTCCTTGGCCAATTATAAGACCCTAAATGTAGACCTTGGAGACCTTATCATTTGGTTCAATAGAGGGGAAAATGGGCTCCCTCTTGAGCACGATTAAGGAAAGTGGCCTAGGCTCTAACCACTTATCCTACCAGAAGTATAAGGACTCTTTGAAACCAATCTTGTAGGTGATGAATTCCCACGGCAACACCTCTGAACTTTAGTATTTTCCTGCAGGTCCATGAGCAAGGAGAGTTAGGAATATTAATAGACCAAATATATTTGGATCATAATAAGTACTTATGAGCCCACGCCACCCATATTGTTCCTACATTTAGAAGGAGCGACCATATGATTTTGATGATACAAGCGAGTTCCATGAAGAAAGATCCTTGAATCCTAATCCTCTCTCACTTTTTGGAAGGCATTAGTCGAGCCACCTAATCCTGGCCCCTTTTGATAAGAAACTATCACTTATCTTATGTATTTTAGTAATCACTTTCTTGGGGAATATGAAGTGGGCATACTAGAAATTTGTGATGGTCTAAAGGACCGAAGAAATAAGTTGAGCTCTGTAGCATAGCAAAGAAATTGGGATGTCTAGCTTTTGACTCTATTAATTATATTATCAATAAGTCCTTGGCAATCCTGGCAACTCAATTTTCTAGACATTAAGGGAACGTCGAGGTATCTAATAGGAAAAGTGCATGGTTGGAAGTATAGAGCTTCAGCAAGTGCAACTGTGATTTTAGCTAGTACTCTTGCTAAAAACACTTAGTTTTTCCTAAGTTTCAGCCCAAAAGGCATGTAGGTTCTCGCAAATGTTCATGTAAGAAGAGAGCCAACAATCAGTAAAAATATAATGCCATTAGCAAAGCACAAGTGAGTGATCCCCAAGCTTCGACATTTCAGATGAAAGCCCAATTCCCCTCCTTTGCCAAATTAGTCAACAAATGTGATAGAATCTCCATGGAGAATATAAATGTGTAAGCTAACAGTGAATCTCCTTTCCGAATCCCTTTCCTCTCTTGAATGACACCTGCTAGGGAGCCATTAATTGACACAGAGAACTAGGGAGTGGTAAGACTACCTTTTATTCACTTTGTGAAATGCTGCTTCAAACATAATAAGGATGAATACCTAATTTAGAGAGTCAAATGCTTTGTGATGGTCAATTTTTAATGGCACTCTTAGGCGATACTCCAATTATGTGGTAGTTATGAATGAGTTATGGGCCAAAAGTATGCTACTCAATATAATTCAACCTTTGATGAAAGCATCTTGATATGGACTAATGAGCTTAGGAAAGACTACTCTCATTCAATTAGCTAGAAACTTGGCAATACATTTATAGATTACTGTGCTACAGGAGATGGGCCTATACTCATATCGATGACGGGTTTCACTCTTTCATCAATTGAACCCAATAAAGTTCAGAAATGATGTACGATAGACCATTTGATTCTGGGTTTCTCAATATACTGACCTTGTTCATTGTTCATTGATTTGATTCTCTAGGCCTTGATGTGATTCCTGCATTGCTTTGTCTTAGTTATTTTATGGAGATAGAAGGTATTTTAATCTCCATTCTAAAGTCATTGAACTCAACTCTTGACTTTTGCTTGAGCATAACCTCTTCTCTGGCAGTTTTTGTATAGAGTTCCTCCCTTAACTTTTGCTTGTCGTATATTAGTGAGACATCTGCATTACCAGCTAGAATAACTTTTTGAAGGTCACACAGTTTCCTTTTGAGCTCATCAATTGTGATTCATTTTGGATGAAAATGCTAAGTTTTTTCTTCAGGCACCCGAGTCCCTGAAATAATATAGACATGGCATTTCTAGTTAATGGAGATGATTTGACCCTCAATATCACTAATTGGAAGCCAAGGAGGTTGCTCCGATGATTGAAGTTCTTAAATGGTTTTGGCCTTGAATCATGAGATGGTACTTATTTCAGTAAAGCATGAGAATGGTCCAACAATCCCAGTTCCCACAAAACGACCTTTCATCCACATAGTTGGAAGCATACATAAATGTAAAATACCGTTGTCTCAAATCATTTAGAGTAGTCTCACGGTGAATTAGCTAGCTGCTCTTGTGGAGAATAGACAATTTGATGTTATCCCTCTAAAATATCTTAGTTATGTCATTCCTTGATATTGACATATTGTTGATGTGATTCCACTAACTCCGTATAATTGCTACGATACTCTATTGTTGTCTCTCACTCTTGCTTCTAAAAGGGCCATAACATCAATCTTGTGTTGCAGTAAGCAATAGTTGGTGGGGTCATTGTAACCCCTTATATTCCATCTAGAGACAATCATGAAGATGAGGTTTGGGCTTTGTACCCCTTACCTATTTTCTTACTTTTCTTGCTCTTATATGGTTCTCCTTTAAATCACACAGTGGATTGCTTGAGTTTAGGAATGGATGCTTCACAATTTGGCTTAAAGGGATGCGTAGATCACATCACTTTCACTATCATAAGAACCTTCAAATGTAGGTTCTTGTTTGGTATGAGGACAAGTGCTTTTGAAGTTACATTATTTTGTTCAGCTAATTCTGTGTAGAGGAAGAGTTGTCGCATATGGGGAACTTTAAGGATTGGTGCTCTTAGTAGTTTTGTTATTATGCTCGCTTGATTCATCAGGTGAGCTATCAACAAAAGAGGAATTTGAGCTCCCTTGAGAAGCTTGGAATCTTGGAGGGGTTTATTTTGTGCTTTAATTAGCAATTATCCAAAGAGTTTGTAGAGGTAGCATTTCTTCGATAGCCAAGGAACTACTACATCAACCACATCCACTTGGTCCTCTCCAACCTCCATTTCAATTGAGTGAGGTATTTCACCTTCAAAATTCACTTCTATGAAAATTCTAGCAAAAGCTAAGTGAGAGTGAATAGTTGTGTCTCTATCCATATATAAAGGTCTCCCAATGTAACTTCTTGGTAACTTAAGCAGTTGCTGCTATAGAGGTGCATAAGGGCATTTCAAGTATAAACCAAAGTGGGATCTTCCAAAGATTGATGCACCCAACAGTAAGGTCAGGGCTCCATTTCTATACAATTGGCAACTTTTTCCCAATAAACCAAGGATTAGAGTCTAAGACCCATCTTAGCAGACTTTTATCATATTATTGAAAGACAAAGAAGTTACCTTTTTTTAGCAACACCGATCTTACTCTTTTCCCCCGACGCTTGTTGAACATCGATATCACTATTTGAATGCCTAGCACCTCGTTAATGAACCAACCTACTAGGCAGTTATCCCATTATTTTATGCCATCAAGTAGAACCTTTGGTGATAGTTTGATAACTTTGCTCCCAGTGGTTTTCGCCTGGGGATGGAATTGCAACTCTCTCCTTCTCACAGAATAGGATACGCTAGGATGAAGTTGGAGCTAGCTTTGCATCTATTGAAGGACTCACTTCAACATTTAGCCTAGGGCTCTATGGACTGATTGTGATCATGTCCATCCTGAATGAACTCTCTCACTCAGAAAAGTTTCCAAAAGAGGGAACTGATCAACGATTGAGAATGATTTAGAGAACCTGTGGCTTCCTAAGAGCAAGAGCGAAGAGATTACCGGGGGTGTGTGCGGGGAGGCGCTAGGGAGGATTTTCTCTCTCTAACCCATCTCTTTCCTCTCAGCTCCCTAGCATCTCAATGCAAATTGAAAATGGAAAATCAAGATCATTACTAAAGACATTTTGCCGCTTGTGAAATCATTTGAGTAATTGTCTTGTATTTGGTTTAGCATATATAAGAACCAAAGAGCCTGCAAAATAGTTCAACTAGGAAACAATATCACCGAGTACGGGTGGATCGATTCCTAAACTCGAAAAAATCTTGGAAGTCATATATAAAATTTGCTAATTTTATCTACATTTTTACTAAGTTGTCTTATCTGTCCCTTAAATCCATCTTCAACCCCTTTTTTTCTGTTTCACTCCCCATGATTGAGTTTTCTAGATCCGTCCCTATCATTAGGAGAGGAATTCAACCTTTGGAGTGTTTTTCTATCCACCAGACTAATCCATTTTACTTTCTTGAAGTGACTATCGCTTCGGGTACTTAAACCAATTTCACTACGTTTTGGTTATTCATTTGAAAAGAACAAAAAAACGACATGCATGGATTAAACTTTATCAGCAACCCCTTCAGTAATACGTAACTGAACAGAGACTGGCAAGTTTCGTTCAGAAACCCCTTCTACTCAAAAAGTGAAAATCAAGAACAAAGATAAAGTAAAAAGACCTCGTCACATCTTTCAAAGGCCAAACCTGATTTTGATGCTAAGGTAGTTCATATACAAAAAAAAAAAAAGAAGAAGAAGAGGAAACCATCAAGTCAAAACATTATTCCGATATAATATACACTTGTGCTGATTCCAACCTCATCAAGTTGATTACTATGGAACGATCCGAAGGGTGGTCCTCTTGAGCAAGAACACGTTTATGCGCGACCCCTTTTTCTTTTCATGAATCTTGGTGCACTCGCACGACATCCACGATTGCAGCTTGGCATGTAGGACACTTCCCGCTGTTCCACTGCAGCTCCTGTGCGCACTTGAGACAGGTGCACATGTGCCCGCATCTACGAGTACAGGAAAACGTTCGAGAGCATTACTGAAAAAGAATCTGCAAGTTGCTTGATTGAAATTCAACCAAGAGAAAGGGGTTAAAAGGAGGCTGTGCTTTGAGGGTCCAACTCCAAGTGCAGAACTTACCTGTAGAGCAGCGAGTCGACTTGCTTCTTGTAGCATATTCGGCAACGGCCTTTTCTCACCACCCCTTGCTGTGTCTTCATCCTTTCACCTCTCACTGATCAAATTAATCCAGGCTAATCAGTTATCATCAGGAAGCTAGTGAGCTTTACACATTTAATGAACAGAAACAGTTTAGAAACCGGACTAGGACATTTAGTTGAACTGGTCAGATCAGGACCCGGATGCTCACTCGTTGTTCCAGCATTTTAAGAGCTGGATCTGCACATGAACTCATTTAACAGCCCTCTTTCCCTCGATTTTTTTCGTCGAATGATCAGAGCCTTCCCTCTAAAAGTTTGCCTGATCAATCCATGTACTATAGCAGTGAAAAAGAAAGATTGCTTGGTAGTGGAAAACCAGGGTCCGTGATGACTTTACATTGTCGGCTTATGTTCTTATATAGTAGAAACCAAAACTGGAAGATGTCAGCAAGCGATTTCCAGAAAATGAGTGGGCTAACTTGTTCTTAACTAACCAGAAAAGATCTCCTCCTTGATGGAGTCCTGCAACTTGACTTGCATGTCCATGCAGCAGTTTATCGATTTCCTGAGCTCCGACATCTCCTCATGCAATTGCTTCATTTGGCCCCTCAGATCATTTATCAGTTCCATCTCCTGCAGTTCCAACAATACCATAATAAAACAACTTCGAATCAGAAAACTAACAGTCCACGATGACGGAGTGGAACTGGAATGCAATTCGAAGAGAGATTAAAGGCCCCATTTGTTGTGATTAATGAACTAATCCTCTACCATTCCTCTGCCTGTATGGGCAATGTGAGTGGATAGCAGGGAACAGAAAAAATGAAAAGGAAGAGGGAATCTCACAATGGACAGGCGATCGATGGATTTACAGGGCTGCCAAGCATCATGGTAGTAAGGAATCGCGTTGAGTGTCTCCCTCGAGGATGTTGATGCCACAGGTTGATGATCGTTGTTATTCATCTCGTGGCTTCGATAGCTCCAAGATCTCATGAATGTTAGTGGCATTGTGATGGATGACGGGTTGCTGTGGTCGAAGTACTCACTCGCTTCGTGATATCTCTGCCCTATCAGGCTCTCATCCTCTCCTTCCACCTCCACCTCCTCCTCCTCCTCCGCCATATCCTCATCATTGTGATCTTCCCTTTCGTAGTCATCTTCTTCTATTATGATATCCCCTTGCTCCTCATCCTCTTCCTCTTGTTCTTCTCGTTCCTCCTCCTCCCTTTCCATGTATCCTTCTTCTTCTTGCAAGCCCATACCATCACCGTCTTCTTGATTTCTGACTGAGGCAGCATTTAAGTGTGATGGAACTGATCGGTCCATTCGCTGCTGACCGGCCAAGTAGATCTGTTCTGCTTCTTCTTCAATCAATTGGTCCCTTCTTTCTTGACTCCTCAAGAAGATCTGTTCTTCTACCTCCTTTTCTTGGAATGCTTCTTCTCGGGTTACTCCTTCCACTTTCTCCTCTCGCTCTTCTACTTGCTTCTCTTCTTGACGATCGCTCGAACGAGAATGGCTTTGCAAAAAAGACGAAAGAAAGCTATTCATCCTCTCCTCATTGCTCATGTCATCTTCTTGTTCACTCATTTGATGTGTCTGTCTTTGCAAGTGATTCACCATCAAACAGTTCATCCTGTCCCGAAAATCACTGCTGAGAAAAGTTGATACCTTTCTCCTGCAGAAACAACCGCACGGATCAATAATCCTGAAAATGCTGATTACTGGAAGATACTTTTTCATATGGAATTTCGTTCTACACTGCTATAAAGAGTGTAAGGTCAAGCTTCTTAGCAGCTGCTTCCAAGTCACGGGGTTGTTCAATGTAAAACGTAACTCAAAAAAAATTGTCGATCTATGCTTAATGCAATTACTTTCAGGGTCAGAACAAGGTTTCCAAATTCTGCATGCTCATTCTACTATTAACAGTAATAATGGGAACAATAGATATCTAGACAACTTAACCATATGGAAACAACAGGATAAGAGTAGTTATGCCATTTACCTTTCCAGCAATCGACGAATGTCCGAATTCTCGGACTCGGTCTCCAGCATTTTCCTATACCACGCCTGCCGCAGGTCCTCCCAGTAACTCCGAGGCCGGCACACACCGAGGAACCACTCGTACCCGCTCTCACTGGTCACCAGCTCCTCTTCCACGTTACTTTCTTGTCCCTCTTCCTCCGCTCTCCCCTCCTCGTACCAGCAACCATTCATTGAAGTAAACGACTCCATTTGTTCTTGCAGCTCAAGGCAGGTAACCCCTTGTCCTTGCAGCTCGAGGTTGGTGACCTCCTGTTCTTGCAGCTCGAGCTTGTCGGGCTCAGGCCTCGTAACTTGGAAAGTGATTTTTGAGGTTACGCTCCTCTCATCTGGGGGATCTTCAGCTATGGCTGGCTCCTTTTTCTCAGGCACTGGGTCCTGTTTCAAAACATCATGATCTCCCACGTGACGATTGTCTCTCACGATGGTCTGATCACCAGTGTTGGAAGAATAATCCTCCGAGCTGGGCCAGTTGTTCATAGACTGAGTCTGAGGAGAGCTCGGATTGATACTTGCATCACTCTGAGCTGTCCCTGCTACTTTACTCTTCCCTACCGTGAATTTTTCCCTGCTTGAAATCGAGCCTTAGTGTTAGTTTAGAAGAAAATTATAACCAGACTCTGTTTTATCTCAGAGTATGAGCAGCAGTTGAACAATCTGTTTAGTATCTTGCAGATGGAACAACAACAACACAAGCCAGATGTAATACCTGAGATGAACAATGGCGGAACTGAGGGATGAGGTGCTTCCTTCAGAAGAACCAGAACTCCGTGGGCGCTGTTGAACTTGAACGTGAGCCCCTATGCCGCGCTGCAGAACCTTGAGCCGTAGATGCGACTGCAAACACACAAAATGACAGCAGCGAGATCATTGATATTCCTCCTGAACTGTGCTTTGCTTAGACACATCTTGGGTATGGAGACAGAAAGAAAGTTCTCATTTTCTTAAGGAAAAACAAATCTCCTCTACTTCAATCTGGCACTCATTTCCTTTTTAAACAAAAGATATGACACTAGCGCGCAATCAGAATGCAGGAAGTCTAAGTGTTGCAGACATTTATTCGTCGGCCGCCGTTGTACAGTTTTCCAAGTTCAAGTAGTCTGTACTCTCTACATCAAAGATTCAATTCATGCCAATAAGGAAAAGCCATAACAAAGTATATTGAATGCTGTTAAGTGGCAAACCTTTGTCGTTTAGATTCGTAAAAGCTTTAAAAAAGGTTAAAAATTGCTCTCTTTTCCATGGTGCACTGGTAGCAACATTACCTGGATCCGACCTTTCTGAGAGAACCGTGAAACAGCTCGGCGTTCACCTAACGAGTCCAGTTCCCTCTGCCGGTCGCGCTCCATGCTCATCAGAAGGTCATTGAAGGCCTGTCGCCCTCTCAGCCTCGGAGAATTCGTCACGGGCATGACAAATCCCCTCTGCTGCTCCGAGGAATGATCCGGCCCTACAGACCGGTCCCGCTCCCGGGATGGAGACTCGGTTCCGGCATTGCTAGACAGCTCGTTATCGTTCTCATCGCCGGCAGAAATCAACCTCCTGATGATATCCGCGACGCGGGGTGTCCTCAAACTCTCTCTGGGATCGGAGCTCCGGTCCTGGGACATGGAAGATGATGTCGAAGAGGAAGAAGAGAACGGATCCGGGCCTTCATGGATGGCTCGGTCCGACTCCCAGTCACCAATCGACCCATCGTGGCTCGGGCTGTTCTCTTCCAACGGGTCCCCTGCCCCGGACTTCCTGGATGACTCCTCGTTGCTGCAGCTCAGTGGAGAGTTGCTCCGGCTGCTTGAAGCTGCGGTCCGGTTCATGCTATGGGACTGGCCGAGCCTGGCCTCCCATATTTGAACCAGAGAAGAGGCTCCAAGGTTTGAGGGGCCTGCTGGAGATTGATCAGAGGAAGCTGAAGCTGCTGATTGATCAGAGGCCACGAGCTCAGCGTCATGGCTCTGTTTCTCCACCGTGGAGGTCTTATCTCTGGTTGGCCACCGTTCGAGGACCCTCGAGGACTGCCCCGGACTCACAGCGGATGGCGGCTCCTCGAGGACGTCCTTCTCTTGACCGCCGCCAGTCAATTTAAGGTTCTTCCGGTCAGGTCTCTGTTCGGTGTCGTTGGAGTCAGGGGAGATGTTGATGCGAGTGACCAGGTCCTTCAGGTTCTTCCGGAACGCATTGCTTTCCCTGCTGCACCGGTCTCTCCGATTGTGGTCCCGAAGGATACAGCCAAAGGGGGCGGAAGACGCGATTTCCACCTGGGAGGAAGCCATTCTCTCGTCGAGCGGAAATCGAATTCAACCGAGAACTCGGGAGATCAGATCAATTACTCGATCCATTTCTGAGATCCTGCGATTGGTGCAGTGACAAGAAGAGACATAAGAGGACCCATTGGGTTGGAGAGAGTGAAAAGAGATCAATCTCACGAGGAAGCTCGAGAAGAATCGAATCCTCTTTTCAACAATTGTCGCGAACAGAACAAAACGAAAGAGGGAGCCCAGAAAAGAAAAACCACGGAAACCTCTTCAACGACAGAAACAGAGGAAGTTTTCCTCTCTCCAAGAAAGTCCTTTAAAATCGCCAGTCCTCTGTCATCAGCCACCCGTCGATCCCATCCCCTTGCCTATAATTAGACCTTCCATTGACCAAACTAAAACGCACGGAGTGGTAACAATCGCCTTAAATGGGATACGAATTATATTTGGATGGATCAACAGAATCTTGGCGTTCCTAGATCAACAGAAAACAGAGGACAACGGGATTATCAGAAAACAGAGGCGGGAGACGTTGCGCTAGAGGGAGATGAACAGAGAGAGAGCCGTTATAGAGAAAGGGCTGCGGCTCGCGAGTGAGATTTTCTCAACGGAAATGACGAGAAATACATTACAAGTCAAAAGGATAAATAAATTTTTATAATTTATCAAATATTTATAAATAAATAGCAAATACCATGCTGTATATTCACATTTTTTATATCGATAATGTCCGATACCGTAACAACCGACTAGTTTACTAGACGATGCATTATACAAGATAGGGCCTGTCATTAATCTTCAAATACCGGCCCCGGAAGAGTCGAACCTTGTACCGGACTTATCGCACGTCATCAACTTACTAACGAATCTGTCATCGCAGAGGTACGCTATATATTCATAATACACGAGACATTCCAGTGGTTTGAAGTTTTTTGTGACAATGTATTATCGCGTCATCAATTAATAAAATTCAATTATTCGTATAATTACTTTCAGATTTTTTAGATTTTATAAAAAAATTAAAAAAATAGTTAAACTTCATCATTTTATATTATTAATTAGACACAGTCAAAACCGTGATACGACGTGCCTTCCCCTCTCATGGCATTTAATTTTTTTGGGAAGAAAAAGCAAATTGCATGGCTGCCTTAAAGAGCGGGCAGCCGTTTTGCACATTCCAATTTCCACGTTGCCCCCATCGTGATTTGACTTGGACTTGATTTGCTCCTTTGACTTTGACCCATTTTGTAAGTCATTAATTGTGTTACCAAATTCGCATCACTGTCTTGGATTCCCAAATCCCAACCATCCTTTATCTGGTTTTGTTTCCACTTTTTATGCTTTGGAAGTTTTATTTAGAGGATTTCCAAATTGGTCTTTTATGATAAGATAACTGGATACAAATACGTGCAATAAATAGACTCAATTATTTTACGATTTTATTAAAAAGTGATAATTATACGCTATCGAATTAAGAAAAGACTCTTTGTTTTTATTTTTAATTAAGAGTTCAGAGAGTTACATGCCAGTAGCACACAAAAAAATTGGGAGAGAAAGTAGGGAGTGAGAGATGACAGAAAGTATTCAATATATAATGCATAATGATTTTACAATATAAATTACTATTCAGATCTTAACATGTGTAAGACTGACAATCGAAAATTGTAAAGATTTTACATGTATCAAGATCTGAGAGAGATTTACACAATAAGCTCGTTATGTACTTATTATACACTATACACTGTATATTTACTTGAGAGATGATGAGAAAAAAAGTAGGTAGTTATCATTTTATAAATTTACCACTGTAATCTTACTAATTTTTACTCCAACGGTCATAAAAATATTAGCCATCGCTGTACAGTGAACATGGAAATCCAAAGTGGATTAAAAGGGTATCCAATTCATATTCAAAATAACAAAAAATATAATATTTTTCTGTTTTAATATGATTAATCAAAATGGATGAGAAGAGATAATAATTTATCAAAATAACAAAGTATAATTTTCTGTGTTAAATCTAATGAATGTGGCCAATTCATGTGAACAATACACGTAGTTAAAAAAAATCCCAAGTTTCATTGATAATTAAAGCAGCCTGGTCGGAATCAACCTATTTTAATACCATATAAAAATATCGTACAAAAAAATTAAGAGAAAAATATATAATAAATAAATACCTTATTTAAATATTGAGAGAGGAAAAAAGAAATATACTATTATTCATTTCGTAATTTGCATACATATTACAAAGGTTCATAAATCAATAAGAAACCTCGTCAACTAGGAAAGGATTGGATGCACTTTTGATACTATATGCATGTAATATGATTACCAAGTATAGACTAATTTAAGATTCCTCATTCCCGTAATACTCATCCTCAAGTTGGAGATAAGGATCCTGAATTACTAGCTAACTACAATCTCATAAGAACATATGCGATGGTAATCTAAGAGATTGTATGATCACAAATAAAATAATAATTAATCTCAATATACTTTATTTTCTAGTGAAACATATGATTAGCGACAATGTAAAAATTAAATTAATTATCGCAAATAACTTTAGGAGTTCTCCAGTGCAAATAACAAGTGGAGAAAGTAGTTGTCAGAGCCATAGTACCTTGCTCACTATAGTAGCAATGGCCCGATACTCTGCTGCAGTAAAAGATTGTGAACCGCCACATGCTTGTTAGTTTTTCATCCCAAACATAATAAAGCATATGGTTATAAAGCATCGAGTGAATGAGCAGCTTGTCTAGTAAGAATCGCAGTAGGTAATGAGTTGCAAGGGCACCTTGTCTGGATAATTGCATAAAATAACAAAGTTCTTGTATGGGCTGCATCACAATATATCTTTGACGAGGATTGTGTATAAATTGAGTAAAATATGTACCGAGTAGCTTAGCTCGGTTAGATGTTGAGTACATATTTGCTCTAATTTAAAAATGAACCTAAATTGAGTTAGGTGACCTCAATTAATTTCAAGAAAAAATTGAGTGTCCCCAAGTCTTTAATGCAAAATATTGATTAAAATAATTCTTTAAGATCATACGATGTAAGAAGTTATTACCAAAGAAAAGTATGTCATCAACATAAATCTTAGCCTAAAAAGACATGAATTTCAGTGGATGATCAATTTATATCATAAATTTTAAAAGACGTGGCACCACATAGATATATATATTTTTATGATTTTTGACGATTTTATCCCTTATCAGTGTATGGAGACAGCTATCTCTCGAGCACAGGTTTAGGCTTGGCCTCAACTGGAAAATAAAATGGAGCACCTAACAACATATCTTTCCCTATAGTTCAATCTTGACTGTGTAATGACCCTTTCGATTAGGCATAGTTTGAACTTGGATCCCTATGGAGTTGCCTTATATGATCCGGCTTTGCTTCTACCTGGGCTGGTAGGATAATAAGCCCATGAGCTTGGTCTTACAAACTTCATAGCTGAGCTGCATCCAAGTTTAATTCAGATGTAGCTTGACTTCCTCCTCTTTTTAGGTGTAAAGTAATGTCTAAAAAAAAAAAAACCAACAAGCATCAACTCTCTGTGGAAAGGAGGTGATCCAGCCATACCTTTTGGTAAGGCTACCTTGTTATGACTTCACTCCAGTCACAAGCCCCCTGTAAAATCTCAAACTTTGCTTTCGTTACCATCATCAATCACGTGGTTGACTTGGTAGATGACGAAACTAATGCAATACTAGTGGTGTTAATATGTAATTAAAAATTCTAAATGGTTTCAGAAGTGTTGGTTTCTTTTGCAACAAACTTGATCGTCTCCTCCACCTCTTCATCTTCCATATTTCAGTACTAGAGAAAGATAATCTTTCTTCTTCCTTCTCTAATCAATGTCATCACTAGTGAAGTTTATTTGATTTTTGCTTGGAAATCCATCAATAAAGTAAATAATTAAGTAGTACATCTTCCTTGCTCAAAGAGGCAATTGAGGTAGACAGGGACATCGTCCTCATTCTTACTTATCTTGGCTATAACCATTTTTCGTCCTTGCCATTGAACATGGCATAGGGGCTATCAAAGCAATAGGACTTTCTAATAGAGTAGCGTTTGCCAGAGCCTTCTGGCATCCAATTTCATTGTAGAGGAGGGGTCGAGTTGTTTAGCCATATTAGTCATTAAGTAAAACATTGCTTGGGGTGAAAAAATAGAAAATAGATTGTGGCAAAAACACAATGTTGTGGAGGGATGGTCGTGCACATCTGATGGCAAGGAAAATTTTCTCAATTAATTCATATTAGATATATATAAATATATATAGCAATTTCATTTAGTCGTTTGAATAAGTAATTCTCTTATATATTTAATGAAATATTTTTTATAGGTATATATTGGATGAAACTTAACAATAAAAATGACTAAATCAATATCTAATATAAATTTAAAATGTTTTGCTTTAACACATGAAAATTGAGTTTGTACAAGCAATGTTAGTTATATATATATATATGCACGATGATTTCAATGCCATATGTATTATTTGCATAGGCAATATTATTTGCTATTGATTGTTATTGTTTGTTTGCATTTACATAGATGGAGATAATGTCACCTTGAGGATGATATAAGACTAAAATATGTGTCACATGAAATTCTAATTATACTTCATCACAATCAGAATCTCTAGGCGAGGAAGATGGTTCTACTCGTAAGAATGATAATGTTGATGAGAAACTCATCAATGCAAAGGAGCAGAAAAAGAATTATAGTATGAAAAAGAAAATATGGGAAAATAAAGATGACTATAAAGGGCTTGTGGGAGTAGAAATTATTGGGTCTTCTCATGCCCTTGCTGAGCTTAGCTTTTGTGAAGAGGAAAACACTTCTTAAACCTTTGATACTGAAGATGCAAAACAAAATATAGTGAGAAAGCAGAGTAAGAAAATATTTAATCTTAAAAAGATTATTTCAGGTGACCATTTTACTCTTAATATATTATTTGAGTCTTCTTTGCAATTCAAATATGCTATGCATGACTATGTCATGTCTTGTGGATTTGGAATCACATGGAATAGGTCTATTGATGATAGAATGGAAGTTGCATATGTGAGGAATTGTAATTGGAGAATCCATGCATCCTGGATATAGGATAAGATTACTTTTGCAGTTAAGAGGTACTATAATAATTATAGCTGTTTGAGGCCATGGCAGGCAGAAATATTCAAGTCTTAGTTCAATGGATAGCAACACTATATATGTACAAGTTCTCCCAAAATCCTGATTAGCAAATATTGGAGCTGATGAGAGATCTTGAAAAAAAAATTTGCCATAAAGGTGAGCAGGAATACCCGTTATAAGCCTAGGAAACATGTTCGTAAATTGCTTATAGAGAATATTGCTAATCATTCCAATTTGGTGCCCTCTTATACAACAATATTGAAGAGGGTGAACAAAAAGAGTTATTTTGACTTGCTCATTAATTCTGATAGGACTTTCAAGAGGATGTATGTGGCATTTGAGCGTGTCAAATTGGGTTTTGTACATGGGTGTAGGTCAATCATTAGTGTTGATTTTTTTTTTTAAAGACTAAGATTGGTGGACAAATTTCAAGTGCAATTGTCAGGAATTAGAATAGTCAAATGTTGGGCCATAGTTGAAGAAGGGAACCAAGAGACTTAGATATTGTTTCTAGAAAGACTTACTAGTCAATTGAGAATCACTAATGGTTTTGGGATGACAATCATTAGGGGTGATGGGGCTAGGGTATCTTGTATTTATGGTATCATGACTCTACCCTATATTAGAACGGTTTCCAAATCTTACAATCAGAACCTACCTTGTTAAATCTTTAAAATAGACCACTACCCTAAACTAGTGGTACCATGTTAGAACATGTTTATTATTTTGCTTAACCTCTATAATGCAAATTATTTCGATATTTCGATATTTTGATATGTATATTCTTAATATATTAAAATATGGTTATAGCCCCTTAGCCCTCCACATAGAAACCCGTGTGAAGTTTCATTTTTTTTTTCATTTTTTTGAATTGTTTATGTGCGGTGGAGCCCACACAGACCCTCTATGCCGCCTTCCTTTACTTTTTATCTGCCTTTCCTTTTTTTTTTTTTAAATTTTTCTTTTCATTTTTTATTTTCTACATGAGGATATCGGGTGAGATCTTTTACTTTCTACAACAACTTAAAAATTAATTTGTCTTCCCATACTGTACGATCTATGCTAGAAATATCCATACTCTTCACATCATCGTATATTATCTTCATCATCATTTTATTTTAACAAACTATAAATATTTATATTCTTAATAATCTATATCCTGTCGCGAAGCACGAGTTTTACACTAGTATTTAATAAAAATAAAGTAATTACATTTGAAAGATTTTTCATAGCTATCATTATTCGTATAGCTATTTTATCTTTTTCTTTTTTGGTAGAAAGAATATACCTATTTTATCATATTGTAATTTTAAGCGATAATTACACCAGCGGTACAAAACTTTTTCAAAAATTTTATATTGTTACAAAATCTTTTTTTCTGTCGCATTTTGGTCCAAAACCTTTCAAAAGTGTGTCAGTTTGGTACCCTCCATCAACTTCACACTGACGATGTTAAATTTCACTAACATGGCAATCTGACGTGGACGCCACGTATGCCTAGTTGCTGATTTGGCTTATCAATGTAATATTTTAAATAAAATAACGTAAAATTTTTTAAAAATATAGAAAAATATTAAATTTTTTGAAAAAACTTATAAAAATAGTAAAGCATTTTGAAAATATTAATAAAAATTTTTAAAAGCTAAAAATTTTAAGAAAGTTTTAAAAAACTTAGAAAAATATTAAAATTCAAAAAAATAATTTTTTTAAAAAATTAGAAAATGGTAAAAATTTAGAAAAACATTAATAAAAATTTTAAAAATATAAAAAAACTCTTAAAAACTTGTTAAAAATTTAGAACTCTAAAAGTTTAAATATGTCAGATAAATATAAAAAATAAAATTTTTTATAAAACATATAAAAAATAAAAATTTTAAAAAGCTAAAAATTGTACGAAATTTTTTTAAAATTTTAGAAAAATATAAATTCAAAAAAATTTAAAAATTTGTAATATCAATAAAATTTTAAAAATCAATAAAATTTTGTAAAATATAAAAATTCTAAACATTTATTAAAAATGCAATAAGGCGGGGGGGGGGGGGGGGGGGGGTGGCATTGTGGGGTTCGGCATCGGGCAAAGCAACTTAGGCGGAGATGAAAGGGGTTGTTGGGTGCATCTCGGGGGCAGGGGAGGTGTGACTAGGGGTGTGGTTCTGTGGATGTGGGCGTCGAGTGGGGAGCAACCAACATTGGAAGGTGTTTGAAGAGAGTGTTTTTCTTGATTGGAATATAAGGAGGAAGACGATAAAAGGGGTTCGAGATTTAAATTGAAATTTATTATTATTATCATTAAGAAGATGTGAAGATATATAACAAAGGGATAATTACACCGGCGGTACAAAACCTTTTCAAAAATTTCTTGTTGGTATAAAATCTATTTTATTGCATTTTTAATAAATTTTTATATTTTACACAATTTTATAGATTTTTAAAACTATTATTTTAGATTTGTAAAATTTTTATTAATATTTTCTAATCTTTAATAAAATTTGAAATTTTGAATTTCAATATTTTTCTCAATTTTTACTATTTTCTATTTTTTAAAAAAATTAAGTTTTTAATTTTAATATTTTTCTATTTTTTTAAAACTTTCTTAAAATTTTTTACTATTTTTCTAAGTTTTTTTAAATATTTTTATGTTATTTTATTTAAAATATTACTTGGACAAGTCAAATCAGCAACTAGGCATACGTGGCGTCCACGTCTCGCATGTCAGCGAAATTTAACGTCGTCAGTGTGAAGTTGACGGAGTGTACAAAAGTGACACACTTTTGAAAGTTTTTGTACCGAAATGCGACAAGAAAAGATTTTGTACCAATATGAAATTTTTGAAAAGGTTTTGTACCGCTGGTGTAATTATCCATAATTTTAAAATATTTACATTACATTTAATTATCATTTATTATCAATTTTTAAATTATAATGATATTTTAAACACGATAAATTCATCAAATATACATAATTACTTTATCAAATAAAATTTATTGAGTTAGGAATAAATGTTTAAGCGATTCAAGAATCAGAGTTCAAACGAGAAAGTTACGAACAATTAAAATAAACTACGTAGATATATAATAGATTCTAGTCTCGGTTTTGGATACTTTGTGTGATGAACCAGAATTGGAATTAGAATCGACCGATTCCTTATTTTGTTACCAAAAACCTATCCAATTTTTATCGATATCTACTCGGAACCTACCCAATGAGATAGATTCTTGTGTCTTTGGGTTTATCCTACATCCGTGCACACCCCTAACAATCATTAGTGATCGATAGATAGTATTGACAATAGGGTTTTTATCGAATAATACTTTATCACATCATTAAGTTTTTATGCTTCATCTTATATATGGACTTGAGAATGATGTGCATGAATTGACGTTGATTGTTGAGCATTTTAACTGTTAGACATATTTACACTAACTAGAAGAAGATGTACGGCGGGTATGCATTGAAAGGTATGTCCGAAAGGGTGCTTAGGGATACGATAAAAGTCAAATTTAAGAAGTATATGGACCAAATGAAGGTTGAATGTGAATCGGTTCTAGGGGGCCATGGAACCGGAAGCTGGAAAGGGAATGGGGGGCTGTCAGGTGTAGGTGGCTCGAAATGATGGGGGCGGGGGTTGGGCGTAGATGGGGATAAAAGCTAGCCCACATTCACACCCATACACACACACACACATTCACAGAGAATTGTAAGGAAATACCGCATTTTATAAAAATAATTCTTTAAAAACAGTCCCGAGGAAAGTATTTACGTGAATACCGTCAAGAGATCGCATGTTGTACACGCGATCTCATTTTTACTGAGATCGCATGTTGAACATGCGATCTCAGCTGACAAGTAACCCCCTAATTTCCTCGTGCGATCGACGAATATCCAACCAATTAACAATAATGAAATTTTGAAAAATATTAATATTCATTAGAAGTGAAGTATTAAATTATTCATCAGTAGTCAGAAGTTATCAATATACTGTTCTAAACACAATATACTTAAAAAAAATCTACGACGGACTTCTCCTCCTCTTAAGTCGCCTCCTCTGGAAAACTTGTGTGGGCTCCTGTGCCGGTGGTCGCTCTGTCCTACTCGGACCTGCTGCCTAACTTGGTTCTTGTCCTTCGTAGTCTGGATAATGTGATGGCTCATACGGTGAGTGTTGAGATGGCTCCCGATATCTCTGAGGAGCAGGTGGAGTCGGCATTGTCCATTGTGATGAACCCATCGAATCAGGTGTGTGGAATGACATAATATCAGGCAAGTCCTGCTAATGCAGAGAAGGGGAGCCTGTCGGCTCCAGAGTAGGCGAAGGGGAGCATGTCGGCTCCAGAGTAGGCGAAGGGGAGCGTGCTGGCTCAGGAATGGGAGAAGGGGAGCGAGGTGGCTCTGCAACCTGGCGTCGTCCCCTACCTCGACCTCTGCGTCCCCTACCTCGAGTTGCTTGAGGTATATCTGGCTGCTGTTGCTGTCCTGGAGGAAACATCTGCACACCTTCATAATCTTCAGCAACATGCAATCCAATGTCAGCAATGCTCCAAGCATCCTGTAACATGGCTGACTCGAACCGGATGCGTCGAAGAGAATCAACCTAAAAAAGATAATATTTATTCATTATGTAAGAAGTTGAATATAGGAACAGAAATGTAATATTAACATAAAGGTAAACAATACCAGAGTGCTAATCATTGCTCCTGTACGTCCGATATATCGTCTGGTGACTCCATGGTACCAGTTGTTGTAGTGATGATCAACGCCCATCGGTAATGTATCGTCATAGTAAAGCTCGACGATAATATCTCTTCGCTGCATCCACAATTGGATTAGAGGCCAATGCCTCCTAATCCAGTCCTCGTCTGTCCTCCCTCTGAGGTCGATCTGATGAAGTACAGGGGAGGTATCACAAGCAGGTGGGATACTCTGAATCCCCCCGAATTGACGTATCACCCGATCTGGATGGTGCCACTCAACAATGAAGAAGCATATGAGAGGCACTCGAGCTCGCCATACATCACTTCCAGCTACACAGTACGGTGGTAGTAACCCGAGAATCTCCTCTGTGTAAGGCATCCATACAATCTGTACGAAAATTGACATTACATTAGTCAGTTAATATAAAAATTAATGCATGTTACAGAAATTACACAATTTAAAGATAGTACCTGGCGTGTTGTCTGTCTGTCGAAGGCGTCTCTGTACTGTCCAAGGACATGCGTAGAGAGCTGTGTCACATCAAATGAAGCATGCCATCGACATGCCAGAGGTCGACCACCTGTCCAGGTAATCTGAATGCGAGTGGGCGCTACATGTGGAAATCGATCCCATGCCCAAACCTGAAGCATAATCAATGCCCCTCCGATCTCATTAGCCGAACTATCTGTAGCAAGACAAAGCTGTCTGTATAACCAGGCCAAGCATGCAGCTCCCCAGCTATATCTCCCAGCAGCGGCAAAATCTTCCAGTAGCGGTAGGAACATAAGATGAACGAAACTGAAGGTCTTGTCCGCAAATAGCATGCCACCCATCAACTGTAGTATATAAGCCCGAGTAAATCTCATCACGGTGAACTCATCAGCATCGGCAGGTAACTGATGGAAATGCCTCTGCAACCATGACATCCGAAGACGTCCACCTGTGATACTGCGAGGATCAGGTCTAATACCCAACAGACGCTCGCACTCATCAGCCCAAGGCATGTGAGTGATGCCTGTCACAACATCTCCGTCGATAGGTAAGCCCAGCTGAATCACGACATCCTGCAATGTGATGACAACCTCTCCATGTGGCATATGAAAAGTGTGCGTCTCTGGTCTCCACCTCTCAACTAATGCCGTGATGACGTGCCAATCTAGCTGGATGAAGGGGATCCGAGAGACGCCATAGAAGCCAGATTGCTATAAGTATGGATCCAGACGATCATCATGCAGGACATCCTCCTCGCGTCGTAATGTCGCCTCACGTCGACGACAAACAAGTGCTACACTGTCCCGCCCGTAAACCCCCCCCCCCCCCGACTGCCTCAGATCGATGTCTATCCTGCAGTCGGAGTACTGATCTATTTCTGGGTCCTGGGTCCATCTGAAATTACATATATAACATACTGTTAGTTGTCAAAAAAATGAAATGTAAAATAACAATACATGTACTATAAATATAACATCTTTTATATTATGAACCATGAACCATGAACCTTGAACCTTTCTGCGCTCGGGACAACTTCTTCGATTATGCCCATTGCGTTTGCAAAAACTACATGTTATGGTGAATGCAGACTCCCTAATATCCATCTCATTATGATATCTTTTCGACCTGGGTCTGCCTATTCCTCGAAGGAGATTACGATCTGCAAGAACCGTCGGAAAATTTATCTGAGGCCATCTGACCTTGTCTTCAATTGGATGGAACTTAGCTTGATAGCATAGTTGTTGATGCGTCAATGAATACCAGGGGCCGACAAGTTGGGAGCTATCCATATGAATTGATGCCATGGTGGCCATCGCATGAGAACATGGCATCTTGTAAGTCTGCCATTTATTACATGTGCACTCTCGACTACTGACATTAACTGTATGGAGATGGCCACCCTTGCTACCATTACGTGTGCGTCGCTCACCCGTCATAATCTCAAACTCACCGGTGATTCGATCAAATGAAATGACGGTATGAGCATTCGATGTTTGTCGCCATTTTTGCAATTTCTTAGCAACCCACGGAGTGAACATTTCTCCCTTACTAATACCGACGGCTGCCTCCTTAAGACGAGATTGAAAATAGTGAACACAATTATAAAATATCTTCTTAACAAGCGCTGCAACTGGTAAGGACCTTGCATCCTTCAAAACGGCATTGTAACTCTCACTAAGGTTTGTTGTCATAAAACCATGTAGGTAGCCTCCATCGTATGCCCGTGTCCATCTCTCCACATCCAAGTTCAGAAAGCAATCAGGTGCCGATTCTTTCCTTTTCTTCACTTCATCCATATACTCCACAAATTTTTTAGGTTGGCATTGCATCGCGGCTGTAGTAACAAGTCTCTTCAATACCTGGTTATTGTGGATTTTGTTAAAATTACTAGCCACATGTCTAATGCAAAGTCGCCATTGAGCAAAAGGTGGCTGCCATCCAACCCTCTGATCTCTTATTGCACTAACAATGCCAGCATGACGATCAGATATAAGACATAAAATCTCTGAACGACGACCAACAACGTAATGCTTTAAGTGCATCAAAAACCAAGACCACGAGCCGTATGATTCTTCATCAACTAATGCAAAAGCCAAAGGGAGAATATGGTTTGCACCATCCATAGTGCATGCAATTAATAATTTATGTGAATATTTTCCACACAAGAATGTCCCATCTATACTAACAACCGGCCTACAATATGGAAAAGCGTTCACACATGGACCAAATGTCCAAAATACTCTTCGAAAAATTACTTGACCATCAATATCTGTTGGAGTACAATGCCAAGCCACTTCGGATCCTGAATTAGTAACTTGCAAAGCATTCAGAAGACTTGACAATTCTGCATAAGAAGAGTCCCAATCACCATATACCGTCTCAATCGCTTTCCTTTTACCATCCCATACTCTTTTCCTTGTTACCAAGTAGCCGAATGTATCGGCTATAGTTTGCCGCAATACAGAAACCTTCACATCAGGCAATACCCTAACTTGATTTAAGAAATACCGACTCATTAAGTTACAATCAAGCTGTGGATGGTCTTGATTAAGGACAAGATTTACACATGTATGAGGTCCTACAATTATAGTAACAACAAATGCAAAATCCTGACGTTTTTTACATGCACGAAGTCGCCATTTACATCCTTTATCCCTCTCAGTGCAGAATACCGACCATACCCTCTTATCAGATTCATCAACATAAAAGTTATAGTGATTGTTGATATGATGTACCTTCACAACATAAATCAAATCAGCTTTTGTTTTAAATCGCATTCCCTTTTTAATCTCGTCACCAAAGTTCAAATAGTCAAAACATTCTCCATCTGCTTCTTCAATTATTATGTATCCATCACCACCATCCCTTCTGTTAAAAAAAGGAATTGGATCCTCAATGGAAGTGTCATTATGGTCAGGTATCGAGTTCTCATCCAATACATTATCAATCATCACAATTTCTGCACACTGTGGGGGCAAGAGATCAATTGATGTATCGAACTCAAAATGAGCAGAAGTGCCACCGGTCTCAATCTCTTCATCCAATAATACTTCATCGATATCAATAGACAATTCATGTAATGCTTCATCAACCTCTCTTTCATCATCATCATCATCATCCTCAATATTATTTCCTTCACTTATGTTGACATCATTTTCACATCGATATGCTTCCGAAGTTGAAGGCATTACTGAGGTAGTATTTCTAACATTTTGCTCTAATCCCATGCTAGTGGTACCTTATACTTGAACAAACAACTCTGGAATTTGCAATTCACCACCAAGTTCAGTAGCATCCATAAGATTCTCTACATCTTCATAATCAGTTATAGGAATCAAACTATAACGCACACAAGTTGACTGAAAAACTGTTGCATGTCTGTGAAACACCTCTACTGTAGACATAGCGTGATCAACTCTTACAATTTTACAGAGTCTGTCCAATAATTCATCGTATCTTGTGTCACATCTCACTTTGATTTTCTTCACTGGTGGCTTATCATAATATGGTCCATCTTCACCACATAAAATATTTCCATGGGCGTATACCACAAGTTTAACATGATTCACCATTTCCAATCTATTGAAAATATCAAACTACAAATATTAGTGTATAACACAAGTGCTATATTGCTCAAATACTTCATTCAATAAGTTTACAAATAAACTGACAACCAATTCAGTTTATTTTATTTAACCAATTTCATAATCACTTCACTTCACTTCACTTCACTTCACTTCACTTCACTGCACTGCACTTCATAAACTGACAACCAATTCAGTTTATTTTACCAATTTTATAATTACTTCACTTCATTTCATAACCTCATACTTGATTCACTACATTTCACCACCAATTCACTAATTTCACCAATTTCACAATCACTTCATTTTATTTCACAATCTCACAATCAACTCACAATACTTTATAAATTTCATAACCAACTTCACTTCATTTCACTACTTCTCAAACAATTAATTATATTTCACCATTTCACAACTAATTCACTATATTTTACCAATATCACAAACACTTTACTCCATCAAATCCTAAATCAATCCCTAATTTATACAATCAATAAATAACTACAAAATTATCAACAAATCCTAAAATTAAACCCTAATATATACAATCAATAAAAAATCACACAATTAACAATAATTATATATAACAGTTCGTTACTCATAACTTACTTTCAGTAAATAATTCATTCATTAACTCAAAATTGCACTTAATCAACACAATTTTAACAAACCCTAAAATTAAACCCTAATCTATACAATCAACAAAAAATTACAAAATTAACAATAATTATAGCTAATAATTCGTAACCCATAACCTACTTTCAGCAAATAATTCATTCATTAACTCAAAATGCACTTAATCAACACAATTTTAACAAACCCTAAATTAAACCCAAATCTATACAATCAATAAAAAATCACAAAATTAACAATAATTATAGCTAATAATTCGTAACCCATAACCTACTTTCAGTAAATAATTCATTCATTAACTCAAAATTGCACTTAATCAACACAATTTTAGCAAACCCTAAAATTCTCAAAACCTTAAAAACTGAAGAAAAATTAGGGCAAACTAAAAAAAAAACTTCACATACCTTAGGAAATGCAGCAGAGATCGCAATGAAATGCCGAAATAGGGAGAGATCGCAACGAAAATGGAACCCGGGGGCAGAGATCGCAATCAGAACAGAGGAGAAGAGAGGAGAAGAAAATGAGAGGAAGAGGGAAATGCCCGGCCACGGCTGCGCGGGGCAGTTTATAGCCACGAGAGATCGCAGGTTCAACCTGCGATCTCTCTTGCCTGTAAATGAAACGGTGCGTTTTGGGCTCAACCTGCGATCTCTCTTTGCCCAAAACGCACCGTTTTTGGTTGTGAGATTCGAGATCGCATGTTGAACATGCGATCTCAGTAAAAATGAGATCGCGTGTTCAACATGCGATCTCTTGACAGTATTCACGTAAATACTTTCCCCGGGACTTTTTAAAAAAAATTATTTTTATAAAATACAGTATTTCCGTACAATTCTCCACATTCACACACAAACAAATATATATATATATATATATATATATTTTAGGCCGGTTTTGGTTCGAAACCGCCAGTTCTGGTCCTGTTAAGGTTTTGGTTCGAAACTGGCGGTTCCAGTTTTAGAGACCGGTCGAACCGGCCCTGAGCCTTACATCTCACGGTTCGAGACCAGTTCGGGCCCGGTCCGGTTTGACTGATTCCGGGCCGGTTCCTGGCCCAAACCGGCCCGTGGCCACCCCTACCCATGGCTGTCCGAGCCGCTGCCAAGGGACTGAAGCGAAGAACTCCAACCCATTTCCACTGAGGAGAGGAGAGACAGAGAGAATGGCGTGGAGCGCGACGATGATCGGAGCATTGCTGGGGTTGGGCACTCAGATGTACTCCAATGCCCTCCGCAAGCTTCCTTACATGCGCCGTACGGTCCCCTTGCTTCAAAACCCTAATCTTTTTCATGTCATCTTCCACTTTGTATCCTCTGATTCAAATTGCTGATTAGCCGATTGGCTCACCGTTTCGTCTCCTCTGGGTTATCTAGAATTCCCCGGTTTCGTGATAATTTTGAGCCACTGAGTCAGCTCTTTGTTGGTTGTCCTGATGCGGCAGATCCGTGGGAGCACGTGTTAGGGATGGGGCTGGGCGCTGTGTTCGTGAACCAGTTGGTGAAGTGGGACGCCCAGCTCAAGGAAGATCTCGACAAGATGCTCGAGAAGGCTAAGGCTGCCAATGAGCGGCGCTATTTCGGTGCGTTCCTCCCATGTTGCCATTCATGCTTAGATTTTAGATTGATTGTACACAGTTCTTGTTTATCGTCTTCTTATTATCAAGTTTCTTTCTTTTGGGGCAACTTGTTGTACTTAGACCACGGGTGCTTGACGATGGGGTAAATAAAAAAGGTAATCCATTCCATGTGTTTGGGAAATGAATGAACTCCAAAAGTTCATCGACTGAAATAGTTGAATGTATTTCTGGTAATCGGGAGGCTTTTTTTAGAAAGAGAAAGAATTTGGTAATCGGGAGGCTTTTAGGTGTTGTAAGTCAGTTGTTTCTCTAGATAAGAGGAGAGGAAGCCTACGAGAACTTCGTTGAGGAAGAAAAGATATCCAAGAGAGAAATGGGATGCAAGGAGGATATTTGGAAGGTGTGCAATCATTTAAAATTCAGTTGCTTACTAAACAATGAGAAAGAAAGCACAAAGGGATTGAATTTGGTTGGTTTTTTGCAACCCTGGATCACGGATACTCAAATCTACCTTCTCAAATTGAATCTTTTCTAAGACCTATGATTAGTGAGAATTTCAAAAGCTTGTTGTTATGATCTCAAAAGATTAGTTCTTTGTGAGTAGTGTGCAATAGCACTAGATGGGACTTGCAGTCAAGGTTCCAATATTACCATTCATCCGATAAAAATATAAAAGAACAAAGAATTTCTGTATATTTAGCCATGCCTGACCTCCCAATAATGCTGCTATAGGTACTAGTTATCTGAAAAAATTAATTTGGAGAGAAATAAGAATTTTTTTGTTGAGAAACAATAAGATTTATGGTGATTATGCAGGATGGTAAGTATTTGATTATAGTAGGATCAATACTGGTATAACTCATGATAAGCTATGCCGAATACACGAAATGTTTGTCTATATTATGATAAAAGAGAAAAATGTTACAAGTATGAATTGGTAGTCAGCACTATAGTGCTTTTCATTATTGTTTAACCTAGGATTAAATTCTCCATGGTTGTGAAGAACAGGGTGCTAAAGAGGGTCTTTTCTTAGATGAGGATTATTACCTCATCTCAGAGATTGAAGAAGATTAAAGGCTCTTGGTACATGGTCCATAAATGAAGATAAATGCTTGCTTCTTCTTAATCAAAAGATTTGTATATGAGCATATGCACCTTCTTGGTGTAGATTAAAAAAATTCTTTGTTTATCTTAAAAAAAAAATTACTTAAAAGATTTAGGATATTCTGGATTATTATTGTTGTATCGGAGCTCAATCAGCCATATATAAATTTTTAATCTTCCCTGACTGCCTCTCCATGAGCTGAAAGTTATAAAAAGCAGAAAAAGAACCAGGTGTCAAGCTATGACTAGTGATATAAATAGGGTAAAGTGACAATTAATATTGCTTGAACAGGCTTAATCATTGTCACTGGAACCACAATGAACTGGAAAATACTTCCTTGCAACATATTCGCGAATAACCAGCACTTGAGCATAAAAAATCGGTTCAACACTCAATTCATAACATCCTGATTATGACACGTCATCATCAACATAAAAAAGCTTATGAATACATAAACTTCACCCTTTCAGGCAGCTCTTCCTGTCCTGGCAGATCTCCAGCATGATTCATGAAAGGAGTTGGATGACCAAAAATGTAAAAGATGATTGAATAGTTTTTTCTTAATTTATATTTATGGGATTTGCAGAGCTTTTATAGTTGGTTTAAGAATTCTTCAGAGAGCTATTGGAAAATAGAAGGGCTGAAGTTCCATGCATTCAAGCCCCTAGAGACTTTATAGAGGATGAGGCATATGACCTCCACATAAGGAGTCCATGAAGGTTCGCATTTGTTCCATTGCCCTTTTGTTAGTGTAATGAAGTACCATACTGGACACTGTGCATTCACTACAGAGGGTGGACAGAAACGTTTGCTTTTCTGGTGATTCTGCACTCTGAAACGTTTGTTGACTTGGTAAAAATGAATTATGTTGAACTTCAACATTGCAGCAGGTATAGCTACCTCTAGGCTACTCCTAAACTTTTTTCTTTTTGATGAATTACCCTTAACCTGGTTAAGGGACCAAATATCGCATGTAGTAAAGAATTTCTCAAAGTAGTTAAACCCATTTAAAAAAGTACTCACAAAACTCAGACCAGTTTTAGAAGTTACGAAACTCCCTGAATCCTTTCATGCATTTCCAAGAACATCCTCACCCTTAACAATCTATCCAAATTTGATGTAAACCTGGTGAGTTCAAGCCTGGCTTCACAGGAGCTCCTTTAGGTCCTAGTCTTGCTAGGTGTGGCCTCAGTCCTGTTGAGGCTTGCCTGACCTTGTCGAGGTCATAGTTTGGCTTAGCCATTCTAGCTCAAAGAGGCCTTGGTGAGCTAGGATCTAACTTCACAAGATTGAAGTGTTGTTTGTTTGAGGTTCAGGGCAGTTCTGATATGAATCACAAGATCGAAGTTGATGTATGTTGATGTAAACTTTGATAGTAGGTTGGCATTTGCACTTCTGCCAGTATTATGGGAAGGCATTATTATGCAGTTTATTTAAGGAACCAACGGGGATAAAGAGGCCAAAGGCCACGGCTCTTCAATTTTAGACATTACCAATATGCTTCTGCTTATCAACAAATATAAATAGATCAATCAAAGTCACTTGAAAGTATTCATTGTATAAATTGAAACTTTATACAGGACCTGTTTTGTAATGTCACGGATAGAGTTTGGATTGGAAGTACTAGAATGACCATATATGTAGGAAAATAATTATGTTTTGGTGGAAGTTATTCTTATGCTGTGAAACATGAGAGCTGATTCTTTTATAAAGTCTTTACGGAAGTTGACAACAACTGTTCTTTCCCCTATTTTTGCATCTTTTGCTTTTTCTGATAGTGTGCCTTTTCTTAAAGTGAAATATAGATCTGCTATCTGATGGTTGGTGCAGTGTTCACAAGACCAGGTTGAAACTTTCCACCTGCAGACTATGGTTCTATACGTTTAACCTCTTTGTATAGTTTTCAGTAATATCTGCATTTGACCTCCAACTCACGATTTAGTGGATTTTCCAAATGTAATCTCAACAAAAAGGAAAAATTCTCTTTGCATAAGAATGAAGATTTCGGTGGATACTCTTTTATTATGAGAAGTTGCAAGATTTCATTTTTGAATGCATGCCAGTTCAAAATTATATTTCAGAATGAAAAGATTTTCTATTTTAGAAGACCAAGTCATTCGCCTATTAAATCTCCGATTTTTATTAGTATATGGATTTGGCCTATTCTATTTTTAAGATTTCCTGATAAACGAGTGTCTGACTCCCTGTTAAACTGGCTGAAGTGCCTGGACTGATCTGGCCTTAGCAATACTAATCTGGTGACTTTTTATTCTAGTCCTTAAATGCGAGAAGTATGCTGCACTTGTCATCTCATTGATGACTTTCATTCTTCCTTGTATTAATTGCTTCATCTACCTTTATCTGCATGTACCATGTAACATTATTGCTGTTTATTGTTATATCCTCTTCTGCTTCTTATCTTGTTTCAGTAATTACCTTACAGTAGTTGTCTTCTCAGTTGATCATTTTTGTTGCCCTTGCTTGCAGATGAAGATGATGACTAGTGAACATCTCATCTTTGCGTAATTGTCGACCTTGTAAGTTTCGGCCTCCACTGATGTGAAGCTGGGAGATGGATGCATGTTTCCTTTTCTCTGAGTCGTGGTGTTCTGTTGCAAATGTTTTTTTGTTCCTAAGTTCTGATTTGGATTACCTTTTAATTCAAAGAAGAGGCTCGAACCTTTTATTGTGAAGCACAATGGCATCCTTGTTATCCCCAGGGATTCTTCAAATTCATCAATCAATAAAATTTTTGTCAGTGGGGACCATGATCCCTTGAGTGGATGCACTTTGCTTTGTGCCTGAGTAGTTTTTATCGGATAGAAACTGAACCTTTCTGGATGAATTCAGTGGGATATGTGCCTTCATGCCGTGCAAATTTACATTGGACTCTGTTAGCTCCCCAGGAATGTGTTTTAAACTTTTCTTCCTTCCGTTATGTTGGGCTGGAACAAGGTGTGCGAAGGTAGGGAACTGTTCCTTTGCTCTTCCCACTCGGTACTAATGGGGACTCAGCTGCTGTAGATCGTGTCGACAAAGTTCTGTGTTTCATTCACTGCGATTTTGCTGTAGCATTCCCTCACAAGGTTCTTACTCTGCAAACTTCGTAATTGAAGATGGTCATTTCTCAATGGTGTCTGTAGTTAGGCAACTTTTTTGCAGCTGACGTCACGCTCTCTCTCTATGGCCACGGAGATCTCTCTGTGGGCATAATTCTTGACCAAAATACACAGGAATGCATCGATGACAGATAAAGAGCATTCACCATTTTACCACTCTCGGCCTGGGAGGGTCTCCCTCCCTGTGCTGTAAATCGCGATTGGTGTGTGGCCCACGATGACTGTGCTTTCAACAAGATATTTGGTACTGGGGTACTCTATTCTTGACAAGCTAATTAATTGCGAGGAAGGGTTGATGTTAACGTTTGTCTGACTCGAGGTTTGTCTGGAAACGGTTGGCTTTTCAAATCTAACAGGATCCTCTTTAAAACAAGATTGCATTGTCTGTCTGCATTCCTTGTCTCCTAAGACCATGGCTTTGTTTTGGGCTTTTGTCCTTGACGCCTTGCTTCTGTCTGTAGCATCTCAGCTCCGATATCTCTCTCTTGGTTCTGCTGGGCTCCGCCTGCCTTCGTAACACACACTCGCCTCTTCTTCTCTTTGAATAGATGACAAGGTTCTAACACGGCTACTAACTACTGCTGCCTCTCTCTTGTCTGATTGCCCGTCCTCTTCCGAGCATCCAAGGGTCTCGTTTTGAATCGAAGAAACGTCGTGAGCCTTTTCTGTTCGTTTCTTTCCTATTGTTGGTTGTTTGTGTTTATTCAAACACAACCGTGAAGAAGGGGCAAGTGACTTGAATTCGAGATGCATTGCCATGCATTACTAATTATTATTTTTTATCTGTTGACACTAGCTAAAACATAAAAAATTCAATAGATTTTAACTGATTCAAGTTTATAATGAATTAGTATATCATTGTTAACTGTTTTCTTCATCTGTAACATTTGCACTTGAAGGCTTTACCCAAGTGAAGTACCAAAGTATATCAACCAAATTCAAGACAGGTCATGTATTATCGATTTCCCGTGTTAATTAAATATGGGTAAAGTGGTCAACCAAAAACTTGTCCCCCCAACCCCAAGACCCCCCTGTAGAGTAGCACAAGGTATCTTTGTCAAAGTAAAGCGTTTCTACTGTTCTCCTTTTACTTTTATAATCTCGAAATCCGGGCCCCCTTCCTTCCACAAAATTTTTTTTTTTTTTTTTTGGTCGCCAGCCACGGTATCCAAGCAGGCCCCACCAGCGGTGAGATGACATCTTTCAGTCAACCATACTTGACTAATCCGTTGGTCGCCCCGGGTCGCACGCCTGGCAATGGCGGGTGAGGCTCCCAAGAGGGGTGTCTGCGTACGTGAGGTCTCGAACCTGAGACCTCCTTAAGCGGCACCGAGCTGCTTACCACTCGGCCCAACCCCTCTTGGTCCTTCCACAAAAATTCAAAGTATAAACTCTACATGTATGTGTATGTATATGTACATGTTGTATATGTGAACCCTTAAGGACTAAGGCAAGAGCTATAGGAGGAGCAGGGCTTGAGAGCTATTCTCTTCTACCATTTGCATGGCTACTGAAGGAATCCTCTTTCCCAGCACCTCTTCTTCTTCTCCTGCTCCTTCTTCTGTTATATCCATCCTGCTCCTCCTCATCCTCTTCCTTTCTGTTCCCTCGAGCATGGCCGAAAAGGAAGAGAGCCTGCCATCTTCAGCCATGAGAAGCGGATTCATCGACCCGAATCGCCTGAGAATCAGTTCTTCTAGGAGAGACAGGTTAACCCCAACCTTGGGTACTGCAAGCTCTTCATCGATGAGTTGGAGCAGTTCGCCACAAGTTAGCTCGACTGGTACGGTATTATGGGTGCGAAAGGGTGGAGGCGGTAGACACAGGCCGAGGGTCCATCGCCGTTCCCGATTCCCGTGGCAAGAGAAGATCTTCAATTCCGGTGAACACGAGGTCCCGAGCGGGCCGAATCCTATATCGAACCGGTAATCTGGTCAGGGAGGGTATACCGATAACCCATCCGTATCGTATTTAGTACTGCGCTTTCTCCTCTTTATTGTTGTGACACACACACATATGTATAATAATGTACATGATTCTTTTCTTCCTTTTGGGTGGGTTAAGTTAAAATCAGGTTCTGCAGAAGGCAGCTGAGCTGAGGGCCATGGAGGCCTCCCCCGTTTGTTTTTTAAATTATTAGACAGGTTCTAATTTTTCGTTTTTATCGGTCAAAGAGGAGGACAATAGTAGTATCGACCAAGCCACCCGCTACGTAATATTTGGACTTTCGTGTTCAACTATGAACGTATAAGACAAATTGAACAACATGTACTAACATTGGTTTTATTAACGTAACACTATCAGAGGCATAGTACAGTATAAGGAGCCAGTGACTACTGAGGTACAAGCTCAAGAGTCTGTTTCTAGCAATATATTTTTTGTAATGAGACTCGAACCTGTAATCTCGATCTCATCAAATCGACGGGTGCTAAGTTATTGGAGTGTATTTGGTTTCTGAATATTGTTGGATTATAAATAATATTAGTATTATAATGGAAATTTGAAGCCATAATAAAGAAGATTTTCTTGGGTCGTCGGTCAAAAATATGAGAATATTACATTTGATAAGTACATTGAATTATTGGGAAATTAAACGATGAAAAATTTAATAATTGTAAAGTTGGTTGTGATTTGAAAATTTCATGCATCTCGAAAATTGAAAATTTTACCCACCATGTTTATAGACTTTTTGTAAAATTTCAACCAATGTATTATTATATTATAATCGAACTTATAATAAAAAAACTGTAATGTAAAGTTCGGATTTTACGTTAGAAAGTTGGGAAAAAACTTCTCGCTCAATTTTCATTCAAAAACCAAATTAAAAAAAGGAAATAAAATTCGGCTATGAAATCTTGAAAACCTATTCCCCTGCCAGCTTCGGACTCAGCTCGTCTTCTTTTGCTTTTTTCATGATTGCATGATCATGCATACTATCGATTGGATGACGCAGATAATTTCAGACACATTTGCATTTTTCTTTTTTAATGAATAAAAAAGAGAACAATAATAATAACGATTCATAATTAAACAATAAACTCCTACATTCTTTTCTTTTATCTTTTCTCTATCTTATTTATTTTATAACGGTGATCGATTAGTATCATACAAACAAATGGACCGTGAATCTGAATAAGTTTATATTATATAATTATATGTGTGAATTATCCCAAGAGTTGCATGTAGAATAGAAAAATTCAATGTACAATCTCGTGGAGTAACTCTTCGGTGTAACAGTGTTATCACGTAACGTGCTTAAGTGGTGACATTAGTACGAACTACGTCTAAAGTATTTTTTTTATATATAAAACTTAGAAAACCCAAAAAATAACTAAAGCGGATAGGTTCAGGTGGTAAATCGCCTCTTTCCCTAGAGTAATGTCTCGGTTCGCATCCTGTGAATGAAAAAAATCTATATTAGGAGAGTTTTACCCTCCTAGTGAACCCATCGGTTCAAACTGGATTAATTAGAATATATTGGACTCTTAAATATCAATGATTCGGATAAAAAATAATCCTAAAAATAAGTAAATTATGTTAATTTGTGTCACAATATAAATACCGTACCATAATAATACCCCTAGATATGAGAGATTTTCTCAGCCTCGTAAGCCACCCATGAAACGTTTGGATGTTTTATCAGTGTGAATTAAGCTGGCGAGTGTTATTTGTTTATTTATTTTCACTTGAACAAGTATGCCATTTTTTTTTTTTTAATATCAAACACAGCGAGGAATCGAGCCACTCATAATCTAGCAGTCATTCTGCACAGGGTGGGTAAGAAATCAGATGAAATTTAGTAAGAAATAAATTATTCTCCTGGCAAGAACAATCCATGAGAGGAATGTCATCGGGTAAGTCCATACACGGAAGCAAGATTGCACACCAACAAAACACACGCATGTCCGATCCGCTCGTGCTAACTTTCCGAGATTATGTCTCATAATTCTATTCTATAAAACACGACCCAATACGATTGCTTAATTGATTAATCGATTAACTAATATTGAGAGGAGAAAGACGCGCGAATGGACCCCCACCTCCCTCCCTCTCGTAGATTTTACCTGCAAAGTGCAAAGTGATGGGAGGCAACCCACTCCCAAAAGCAGCCGGTGAAGGGCCCCTTTCCTTTCTCCACTCTCAATTTTCCCCCTTAACTGTCCCCCGTCTCTCTTATGAATTTTTTTGTAATAATGTTGAGAAATAAAAGTTTCACATGGGAAAAAATAATAAAAAATTTTAATTTATAAGAATAATTTGATACTTATAACCTATAAATTTAAGTTTTTAGGTGGATGTAAGCCTAATACTTTATAAACCTGGTGTATATTATACATGGTATTGCAACAGACTGTATGAGCTCACATCTTGTCACGCTTGAGCACGACGTTCATGGTAAGTGAATTGAGTATGGAATAAAAAGGCTTGACTTGTATTAATTGTTAGTCTGAGAACAAAAGAGAACATCCACCTTATAGTCAGTTATTCCCCCCATCCATTCACAGAAGAAAAATGCCCAAGTAGAGATCCACTGTGGAGAGCTAGTGTTTAAGGACTCGTGGCGAGTATGAATCATGTTATCAGATGAGAATAAGTGTTAAGAAATAAAAAGAGGGATTAATTTTAATAGCACTATTTGGGGATAATATTTCAAAAGTAGCACCATATTGTGAGTAGTGCTAAAAATAGCACCAATTTACCTCCCCTTTTAACCACTTTTTTGCAAATGGCAAAACTACCCTCCCCAAAACCCTAATTTCTTCTTCTTCCTTCCTCCTTCCTCCTTCCTCCTTCCTCCTCCCTCCCTCCTTCCTTCTCCAGCACATTTCATTCGTAACTCCACCACTCTCTCTCTTCCTTCTCTCTTGCCCGACCACCGAGCCAGAACCCGAATTGCCGAGCCCGAGCCCCGGAGCACCGTGCCCGAGCCCGAGCCCCGAGCCCCCCGAGCCGGAGCCCCAGCCCCAGCCCCAGCCCAGAGCTCCCCGAGCTCCCAGACCCGAGTCCGAGTAGGAGCCCCTGCCCCGAGCCTGCCCCGAGCCCGAGCCACTGAGCCCCGAGCCCGATCCCGAGCCCCCCGAGCCCCAGCCCCGAGCCCGATCCCGAGCCCCGAGCCCCCCGAGCTCCTAGAGGCCGAGCCCCAGCCCCAACCCGGAGCCCCTCCGAGCCCCCCGAGCCCCCTGAGCCCCCTGAGCCCGAGCTCCCACAGGCCGAGCCTCGAGCCCAAGCCCGAGCCCCCGAGTCGAGCTGCTGCCCAAGGCCCCTGATCTACTGCCCAGGTCCTTCAGCCTTGATCCCGCTGTGCCCCCGTTCTCCGTTGCTCCCAAAGTCGCTTCCGGCCTCAATCCCGCCGCCCCCAGTCAAAGGTTGGTATGTTTGTAGATTGAATTTCATGGTTGATTCATACTTATGCTAGATTAGATTGTTCTGTGAGTAGAATGCGTGATTTAGGGTTTTATCGGGACCTATTTTTCTCTTTCCGGGACCTATTTTACTATTACCGAGACCTATTTTCTATGACCGGGACCTATTTGACTGAGAATGAACATTGAGTTCATGAAATCTGACTAAGACATTAGTTACCGGGACCTATTTTTCTCTTTCCGGGACCTATTTTTCTATTACCGGGACCTATTTTCTCTTACCGGGACCTATTTGACTGAGAAGGAACATTGAGTTCATGAAATCTGACTAAGGCATTAGTTATTGGGACCTATTTTTCCCTTGTCGGGACCTATTTTTCTATTATCGGGACCTATTTTCTCTTACCGGGACCTATTTGACTGAGAAGGAATAGTGAGTCCGTGAACTCTGACTAAGGCATTAGTTACTGGGACTTATTTTTCTATAACCGGGACCTATTTGACTGAGAAGGAACATTGAGTTTGTCATGATATTTGACTAAGACATTAGTTGGCGGGACCTATTTTAATCTTACCGGGACCTATTTTTATCTTTCCGGGACCTATTTTCTGATTTCGGGACCTATTTGACTATGCGAGACTTATTTGTTATATGCATTGGAATGTATTAGTTAATAGATTTACACTTTAGTTTTGGTTTATCAGGACTATTTATACTATATAGGGACCTATTTATAGTTTACAATGATCTTTTTATATTATGTCGAGACCTATTTAACTATGTCAGGATCTATTTATTCTTCATTCGGATTTATATTTATATTAATTGAGTATCTTAATTGAGACATATTTTACTTGTGCAGATGGAACGAAATTTAAGAATTCCTCGTGCCGAATGGTTCTATCCGAAGTTGAATAGGCATAATCACATGGATGTATTGGAGATTATTGAGAATGCATTGAGCAGTCGAGTAGAAATGGTGGTGCAACTTGCGTGCCTACTTGAGGTTGATTGCTTCCATGGAAGGATGCATCACCTATTTCATTAATACCACCTTGTTGGACTCCTTCATTATCTCGTCGGTCAATAAATGTCACACATATCTGAGGTGGATATCTTTCTCACTAAGCACGAACTCTAAATCTTCATCATTTTCCACATCCATTTGATATGGAATACCACCTCCTCCGATATTTGTGGAATGCAACTCCATCGTAGACCTACTACTATCATAAGGAATGATTGATTGCACCTTTCCATATAATTCATCATATGTGATGCTCATTGGGACAATTAATCCCTTTGACTTTATTTGACTCCCTATATATCGAGAACCTCCATCCGCCGTGCACTCCCATTTGCCATTGAACATAATTACCACCCGAACACGTTCCATAGTACCTATTCATTCATATAAAGCAAACATATATTAGTTACACTCTACAAAATGTAATATTATCATCTCTCTTCCAATTAGCCTCATTGTTCAAAAATAGAGTTAAATCTGACTATGCCATTATTTATCGAGACCTATTTTTCTATTATCGGGACCTATTTTTCTATTTGTCGGGACCTATTTTTCTATGCCGGGACCTATTTAACTGAGAAGAAAACTTAATGAAATCTGACTAAGGCGTTATTTATCGGGACCTATTTTTCTATCACCGGGACCTATTTACCTGAGGAGAAAAATCGAATTTTTAATGAAATCTAACTAAGGGAAGCTGTGATCAAAGGTGGCCTGGACTACCTGGAGTTACTGGGACAACAAGGTGGACGGACGGGAGCAGCAAAAGTAGCTCGGTTGGGCACCGGGGTGGGGGAACTCGGCTCGGCACCAAGGTGGCCGGCTGTGGGTGGCTGGGGCTGGCGGGGCAGCTGGGAGGCTGGGCGGCTGGCTTGGCGGCGGCCAGATGGGGTTGGGGCTGGCCGGGCTGGGCTGGTTTGGTCGGGCGGGCTGGGCTGGGGCTGGTCGGGCTGGGCTGGCTCGGGTGGGCGGGCGGCCGGGCGGGTGGCCGGGCGGCTGCTGGAAGGGAAGGGGGGAGAGAGAGAGGGAGGGAAAGTTTTTGGAGGGAAAGTGGTAGAAAGTGTAAAATTTAAGTGGAGGAAGAAGACAAATAGAGGGCAAAGTTGACAAATAACACAATTTGGTGCTATTTTTATACTTTCTTATAACCTAGTGCTAGTCTTGCAAGTTGGGGGGAGAGTTGTGCTACTCTCCACCCTTTACACAAATAAAAATCCCAAATCAGAAAGATCATAAAAATAGATCTTGGTTTATAGAAGTAATGGGGTACTAGTACCTATAAATTTAAATTTTTAGGTAGATATAAGTTCAATCCTTTATGAGTAGTATTGATATTTTAAAAAATAAAGTCATATTTCATTCAATGGAATTAACCAAATCTTCATACATAAGGGGATTATAATAACTAGTTCACTTTTCTGGGTGAGACGAGAACCCCATAAAATCAAATAAAAGACTTCAATCAGTCATGTTTATGGGTGTCAGATCAAAATAAACAAGATTGGCACATATCTATCACAATCCAAACTAGACCATTTGTAGTCATGTTTGCTTCTCGGGTATAAAATTTCATCTAACCCTGCAAGAGTAGCGAACCCGTTTTCACACAAAACCCTAAGCTGATAGATAGTGATATCCAATTCTCTTATAAATTGAAATTTTTTCTTTAACTTAGTTGATGTGTGATTTAACTCTCAAAATCGAGGAATTCCAACCAAGTTTACCTTTATAGAATACCCACTAGACATGGCACACGAGAGGTTGCAGTCATCTTAACCTAATAGTCTACTTTAACATCACATAAAGCATGCATAGAAATTACAAGAGATTGGACCTATATCGACTTATAAACTTATAAATCGGGTCTACAAGAGGTTGGAGCTTGGACCCATATCTAGTTAAAAATCTTAACTTACAGATAACGGTACCTAAATTTTCTTATATTCTATGTTTTAATCCATTAACTATCCGACATGAATTTATTTCTCAACAATCTTCCACCTCCTCCATGATACCTTGTGCTCAATAGCCACTCTTGAAGATCCATAGAAAGTCTCCAAGAATTTCATCAGCAATTAACAATTAAAGAATCACTGCTAGTAGCACATAATTCCTCTTGAGCAGTAGATGCATGATCATATTGGGCTACCAGCCACCCATCCTCCTTCCTTTCTTTGGGTCCCCCAAGCAAGACTTCCTAACAAAGCAAGGTTTTGACATTCTATCTTAACAATTCCAGGACCTGCTTGTCCTTTAGGAATTAAATTTGTTTCCCAATTAACCCACTATGTATCTTCCTAGCTAGTCAATTCATTGGACCCCAAAAAAAGTTTTATATTCATTTAGAAACCTCAGGACAATAGTGCATATTGCATTATATGCCATGGAATAGTAGATATAACCAAGTTAATGGAAGTAACATACCTCACAGTTTACAGTACACTTATTATCATTAATCTTATCGACCAAAAAAATATTAAAGGAGCTAGATGAAGACATATTCATCAGAAAGCCAAGGTACATATGGATGTTTGGCAGACCAGAATTGAATGAAATTGGAATCACCATTCCTACCATCATTTTCTTTCCTTCGTTTGGCTATCCAAAAAAGTTTTGAAATCATCATTCCAATGGAAAAGCCATTCCACCACCTTTTAAAAATCTATTCCATCTAATTTCCTATAGAGTTGCCATTTTTTACCTAAATTTCTAGGTAAAAAATCTTGATTGTTAAATTTATCATTCACTTTTCATTAAAATTATAAAATCAAACAAAATCTAAACTTTCAAATAATCTCTCTTTTTCACCATTAATTTCCAACTGTACCACCACCATAACCCAATATGTGTGTGGTCAGGGCACCCGCATGTGCCTTGTGGGTAGGGCCTTGATCGATGTGAACCCTATGATTGGGTACCCGTCGTGGTCATGTATGTGGCTAGTCAAGGTATCCGACATGTGCCCTATTGGTGGGGTACCCGATGTGTGGTTGGTGGTCAAGGTATCTGATGTCTACATTATTGTCGAGGCCCGATGTTCTTGACGCCTCATAGAGAGAATCAGGTCATGCATTGGTGCCTAGTCTACCTAATATAGCCTTAGTAACTTCCATATTAATAAAAATGGATAAGTAATTGAGGCATAATGTGAAAACATATGGGGATAATGGCCTTGTTTCCCAATACCTCTTGATGGCAAAAATAGTCTATTCTACCCCCATTAAACAACACATTGATCTTATGAGTCAAGATGCAATGCATGATATGATCAAACACGATATATGTGCAAGGAAATTAAAGAAATGTAGCATGTTACCAACAAAACTCCATTCTAAACGATGATAAGTTTTCTCAAGACGCATCTCGCTAACCCTAAGTCCCCCTGCCATTTTGTAACTTTTTTCTGTGTACAAATGAGGTAAATAAGCCTACAAGGAGATAACCCACGAGGGGGCAGCTGGGGTAGTAAGGCTTTGGGAGGTCCTCTAAGACCTCCTGAGTTTGAATCTCCATGGGCTGCATTTCCTCGTGGGTGGGGGCTTTATAACTCTCGAGCCCGTTAGGTTCACCTAACTTATCCGGCACACTTGCTTTGCAGGCTATTGTGTGTATCTCGAGTAGGAGGTGTCGCAACCCTTGCTAGTCGAGCTCGAAAGGCACTCGGATATCTCGGTTATAAAAAAAAAAGCCCGCAATGAGATAGAAGGAGGAGAGAACAAAAGTGGCACGGGGAACCTTACGGTAATAATTTGTTCCAGGTTGGGGGTGGTACCAATTGCACCAAGCGTCATTTATTCATTTTTACATTTTAAAACATTGATGACTGTTGCGAATTTCAAGAGTAGTGCCCCAAGTGTACGTGTCACAAGCAAGTAACATAGAGTAAATAGAGTATCGCTCCCACGAGAATTCTCCCGCCAATCACTAAAACTAGCACAATTAATTTCAAGCAAAGTTACTCAACTATTTGGAGTAGAATGCAAGTAATTAAAGCAGCTAATAAACAAGGAGAAATCAATCAAATTGAATGCTCCTAGGTTTCACAATTTCACCTATTCTAACCTTAAGCAAAATCTCTCTCTCATGTATTCAACTCTACCATGTTATTAACATAGGGTTCTAGGGTTTCTCCACTCCTATCTTACGCACCTCTCGATGTCGTAAGAATGTACCTAAGTGGAGACATTGATCCACTCTATGTCTAGGCGATTAATGTTGCAAGGTCAATTAAACCAACCCTAATTGGCTATCTAGGATGCTTACCATCTCTCGATATGCTTGCACGAATAACCTCACCTCTCGGTATAAGTTAAAATAGATTATGCAATTTCTAGCGTGACTTTAATTTCCTCTCTCGAGGCTCCTCTCTGTCTCAAGATCCTCCCCATGGGTGGCCAGTCCCAAAAGAAAGCATGAAGAGCGAAATAACACCTAGGAGGCGTATCTCGATAGAATCATTTGCATGAGAGAAACAATCTTTACTTAAAATATTGAAAAGGTTCCATTGATCCCCTTAGGAATCTAGGGGTTTAGTTCCACATAATAGAATAAAATATAAGAGTTGGAAGAGAGGACAACATCATGAAAACAGGAAGAAAAGGGATAGAAGGAACTCTAGGAAGTGGTGAATTCTAATTTCTCGATCCCGCCTCCACGATCTTTCAGCACAGCCCCTTCTTCGTGTTCCACGACTATGGCCCTCCTCTATCCTCTCCAACCTTCTTTTTCTAACTTGTAGGAGGTACACCACTATACATAGAGTATTTATATTTCTCCCAATCTTGGTTTGGTTAGTGTGGGATAGGGAGTTGTGAGTCCCACAAGTCTACTCAGTGGATCGTGGTCCATAAACCGTGGTCTAAGTCTTCTTCCCTCACAGCTTTCTATAAACTGCGGTATGAGTTTCTACGCTAATCCTTGCTGTAGACCGCAGTCTAAACTCTGTTCTCAGCTTCTTCTTTGTAAACCGTGGTCTATGGATAACGATTGCTTTCTTCTGCTTAAGCTAAGCTTGAGCTTCCTTCTCTGGGAATTTGCTCGGTCTTTCTTTGATTTCTTGCACATGGAACAACTCTCGGTAGTATCTTCTCTACATTCTTGGAATTCTCAAACACATTAATTGATTCTCCACATGAAAAGTTATGCCATTATTTGCAAAATGCATAAAAAGTGGTCTAAAACTTGAATATCTAAGTCGAGAATAGACACATAACTTATACAAATCACCGTATCAACAATGACTCATCTTAATATAATCACATTAGGAATTACACATAATCTCATTACAATTCTCAAATGAAAACCAGGGCAAAGAGCAATATGTAACTATACTTCCAAATTCTAACATAAAATTAATAGTTAGGACTAGCACTTGTAGCCAAAAAAAAAAAAGAGAGAAAAGGAATAGCAATTTCAAAATTCATACTTCCACAGGCACATGAATTTCTTGCTTTGGTGAAATTCTTATTATGTAAAAGGTATGTCGTCTGACAGTGCTTACATGGTATCTCAGACTGTTAAGATTTAATTTAATTTTAGAGTTCTTTTTCATTTTATTTATAATTTTAATATAAAAAACGTAAAATAACTGAATTTTACTAGTTTGTAACACCATATAAACACTTTCAAATGAAAAGTCTCTCCATGTTTTGTAGACCCTCACATAGACAAATTCCCCCCCCCCCCCCCCGAAACACGTGAAATACTAGCAGAAATAGATATTTTAGGCGCAATAGAAAGGAATGCTGTAACAGGGGTAGAGCCACTCGACTGAAGGGAGAGGAGCGAGGAAAGGCAACTAGAAGACAGGCGGGATGCTCTGGCCCTTAAAAGGCACAAATGCAAACAACTACACCGATGGGATCCCTTAACTGAGGACATTACTGTTAAACGTATTTGGAGATATCCAAAAGCTGGATGCTTGAAGCCTCTCCACTATGGTAAGGGTAACCTGTCCACCACTCCCTGGCTCCCTCACCCTTGTCTTTCTACATCCTTGTCCCAGTCAACACAATTATGCCAAGACAATGAGAACACACCACATCCCTTACTGTCTGTTGCATTCTGGTTCTGTAGGCTATGATAATTGCAGAAGAGATTATTCAGGTGGAACTTTGTTGGCTCCGTAGCATCATCCACTCGGTTTCCATATGTAGTTAAATGACATTATGGACAAGTCTAGGACACTCACTGGATCCACAGGTGGGATAATAAGCTTATATGCCCGTTGAGTTGTGGTGATTCCTCAAACGAGCCAGGGTAATACCTCGCATAAAATTATTAGTCTCAGCTCTATCGGGTAATATTGTGTCAAAGAACCTTGCTCTATAGGAGAGAGTTTTGTGTGTAATTGGTACACCACGTGACAACACTTACGTGATGCCATAAACCAATAATATCTGATTATGTAAGATTTTTTTAATAAAATCATACAAAAAATAGTCTTAAAAATAATTGAACTTATCGGTTTTTGATACTATGCAAGCACTATCACGTAGTGGACTGATCGCATGCAGAAATTTCTCGCTCTGTAGGGAGATCATCCTCCTCTTATGTAGCAGTTAGCTTGACCCATTTGATCAGGATCGAACCCCATTCTCGAGGCCCATGAAACTTGTTTGGATTCCGTGTGTGTAGCCCACGGAAAAATCAACCCGCTTCCCTCTTCTGGCCCGACCAATGTCCATGGCTCGTTCATTTGAATAAGTGTCCAGAGCCCAATGTTTTGAGATCTGTCCGCTTCTCCACGTCCCCTTCTTGTCAGCAACAGTTCTGGTGCAATTGTAGGTTCCTAGTTGAAGCTCCCAACATGTTTGGTTTGATTCGCATTGGAAAATTTTTCAGTTAATAATCTTGGTAACTATATGTTTGGGTTTCTAAGTAGGTCCGATTTTATTAATTCTTTTTATGTTTTTATTGTCTTAGAAATAGACATCTGTATTTTGTACTAGAAGACATTGATTCGCCGGGCTTCGGCCCAGTATTCGACTGAAAAGAGGAAATTGATCTGTTGTATAAAATGCCAACGCGAAGAGATCTGAAACAATTCCTATATTCATGACTTTCCTATATATAAGAGAAAAATAAAACAAGCATGTGTGAACAATGGCTCAAATACAGGGGGTAAATGTCTCGAGTTAAGGTAGTACGATATCTCTTTTTCTTAAGTAAGATCATCAAAATCAAGTCTTATGAATGGAGAAAATTCACTTTGATTCTTAGGGGAACTTTAACCCCTAATAAACCCACCTGACTTGAATTAGAACAGTCAGGACCCGTTTGACTTTTGCATACCACTGGTACATGCTAGAAAAAATATAGGGAGTTAAATGTGCAAACATGAGAGAGTCTTGTGTGTAATGGGTATACTATGTCGCAATACTGACGTGGTGTTACGAGCCAATATGATTAAATTATTTTTAAGATTTCTTTAACAAAATCTAAAAGAGAAAAAAATCTCAAAAATGATTTGATTTGATTAGATCGTGATATAACATAAATATTGTCACGTGTTATATTCATTACATATATCATTTTCCCCTAAAATACCCTAATCTTTTTTTTGTTATCAATGTTTCGGTTCAATTTCACCTTTAGCTTCTATTTGTTCAAATAAATAATAATTTTTAAAAAGAGTTTACAAACTAAAATACCAAGATAAAAAGAAAGAAAGAAAGAAAGAAAGAAAGAGAGACACAGTCCTAGTTAGATCATGTCACGTCCACCGACCTGAATCTTGGTTGTCCTCCATGGATGCTCCCGTTGAAAGGTAATTTGCAATCGATTGGACTTTATAATGGAGAAGTCATTATGATGACAACAAGTCTTTCTTCACCTCCACAAGCTGGGAAGAAAAAAAAACCCAATTTGACTTGTTCCCTTTGACTTGCACTTTTCTCAAACAGACACCAGCAATGATTCTTTTCCCTTCATACATAGAGTACAGTAAGCAGTCGGAGAATATTGAACCGCAACCACCGACCGCAGATGGAGAATGGAAATACCAGTACTTTATCATAAGAGTTTATGAAAATCTGGTCGGGTTTCACACCAAGTGTGACAGCAATAGGTGCGAGACCTAAGATGAGTCTATGTTTTTCAAAGGTCGCCGCCGACCTTGCATTGGGTGCACGGTGGCTAAAGGCAGATGTAAGAAAAATAGTTCAGGGTTAAATTCGATAAAAAATTTTATGGCGAAAATAAAAAGGTAAGAAAGAGGAGATTGGATTGAACTTTTTAAAAGACAAACTCAGAAAAGTGAGCTAGTACAGTTGACACTGCTCTCATCGTGTGATCTGGAGGTCTCGAATTCGATCTCAATCATGAGATTTTCCATGCTTTTTTTTATCTCTTCTTCATTCTATCATTTCTAGGTTTATGTGCCTCATCTGTACATCGGAAAAAAAAGATGGCCTCAATGTGTATTTTGCCAGCCCAGGACCAGTCCTAGCAGATCAACAGCAGATTATCTCTTTGGCCCAGCCACTGAAGTGATCATGACCCTAGGATCACTCCAAAAATGGCCATTAAAGTGATTATGGCCATTGGATGACTCAAGCTATGATAACTGAAGTGAATATATGATATTAGAGAAAATAAGGTTTGGTATAATAGTTTCATTAATTCTCGAGCGATAATTAAGAGGTTATGAGTCTAATTTTTACAATTGTGACTCCATGTGTCCCTTTATTCTTTCTTTGTATCTTCTTTTAGGTTTATGTGTCTCATTTGTATACCGAAAAGTATGTGATATCATAGCACTAATAACGTTTTTAGCTTACCTCAATAGTTAATTTAACTAGACATAACATGAATATGTTTCATGAGTAATTCACAAGTTTATGGGTTTGATTCCATTTTGTGCAACGACTGTTAAGACCACCCACACATGTCTTCATATATGAATTTACTTGAATTCATAGATTGAACATGATGTATTAAAAGAAAAGAGAGAGAGAGAGAGAAGCATGGCCACTTTTGAACTGAAAATACAAGAGGAACTTTGAGGATAAGGTAAGACAGTCTTACAAATAAGACAAGACTGTTAAATAAGATTTGTACAAATGTTGTAACAGTTATACCATATAACAAACACGAACTCCAACTATTGATTGTCCGCTCTCAACTATGACAGACACACTTCCACAAAAGAATCAAATTAATGGCATAAAATCGAAAAACATGTGTAACTGAAAAGAACTTGTCAACAGCTATAAGGATCACCTATCAGTTCCATGTAAGTTGGTCTACTACGGGATCGCTCAAGTTAGAGAACATTCCACAAGGCAATTGAAGCAAATCCATATACTCGAAATCGAAGCTCGAACTATCCATTGTAGCATCTATATTGCTATGTTCATTGTTGTTCGGATCGCCACCACCTTTGTTCTCTGGCAAAACATGCTTCTCCCGATAATCACCCGCGTAATGCTGCAACTGATCCGGTCCGCCATGTCCTGTCAAAATCGACGCTTCGGCACTCGGATTCCAAATCCAGCCTTCTTCTGTACCCGATGAGTTCAACAGAGTACTACCAGAGATTGGGATCGAAGGGTTTTGCTCCAAACTAGGGTTTCGATAATCAAAAACTGGCTGTATGGGAGGAAGAACAATGGCATCGTTTTCATAAGATGGGATCGAAGGCAAGGTGATGACTGGTATCTTCGGCTCTCTGGGGGGATCATTATCGATCTGGAAAACCGAAGCGGGATTCTTATGGAGGAGTGAAAAGGTAGGGCCGATGTTGTTGGTATTAGATGATGATGATGAGGAGCAGTTTGGCTTGTGGTGATGGGAAGAAAGGAGGTTGTGGGTGTTGGGATCCAAGCCCTGAGCAATGAGCTTCTTCTTGATGCAGGAGTTCCAGAAGTTCTTGACCTCGTTGTCGGTTCTGCCGGGCAGGTGCTTGGCAATCTGGGACCACCGGTTGCCGAGTATCCGGTGGACGTCGATGATCGTCCTCTCCTCCTGCGCCGAGAACGAGCCTCGCTTTAGGTCGGGTCTCAGGTAGTTTATCCATCTCAATCTGCAACTTTTCCCACACCTCTGCAGGCCTGCACATAGCTTTTTCGAAGTTTGATGTCAATTAGCTTGAAATTTTGACGCCTGTATACATGCAAGTTGTAGCAGATATATGGCTTTTTCTATTTTGCACGTGCAGATGTCTAAATTAATTTCAACACGTTCAATTTGGACAAAAGATGGAATCAAATGGCCGTTCACTTTATGATTATAAGTAAGAATATTGGATTAGCTCATTTAGACAGAATCAATCGAACTTGCTGTTGTTTCTAATAAAGTATAATATGCTATCCTCTTAGTAGAGATTGCCATTCTTTTGTCAGCATTTATATAATAATAATTAATTTTTTTGCATTTTTGCAAAATTTTTTTGTGTGGGCTGTTTACTATCTAGAAGATTAATAGATGGTGAATAATTCAAGTTTGAATCAGATTGGCTTAATAAGTGATAAATCCATCTTAATCATAAATTTTTTCTGTTCTTAAGAGTTGAACCCAAAACCTTGTATTGAATAATCTCAATTAACTTATAGTTTTTTTTATTCAGTCGACACCCTTTTGAGCCAATTCAAACTATCTAGAAATAATTTTTTTGGATCTGAATTACTGATATTTAAAATTCTAACGAATCATAACTAATCTAATTTAAGTTGGATCGGTCTATTAAGAGATAAAACTCTTCCAATGTGAATGTTAGCCAATCATAAAAGCTCGAACTTGAGGTCTTTTACTTAACAAGAAGAGACGCTGAATTACATTAACTAATTTACTTTGATTTAGGAACGCATTTTTTTCACCTTTTTAGAATTACATTCTTTATTTTCAAATTATCCTTGAATATTATACATTCGGAAAATAAATTCTCCCGACCACATTTCCCACATTTCGTGGTTGTTGAAATAACTACGACAGAAACATGGCAAATGTAGACTTCCTCAACAACCATCAAGTAAGTTCAAAATAGCTAAGTACGTGTATATATATATAAGCCATGCTGCAAGTTTAAAAGTTTATTCTAGCAAACCCGCTTATACTTCTTATTTCATTTTAGTCCTAAACAGTTTATAAATTAATTTTTAATTCTCAATATTACACATTTTTCGCTTTTATTCTACAGTTAGAATTTTCATTAAAAAGTGCTTTTATTATTGAAACTAATTTAAAAAATACTGAAAATTAAAAATTGAAAATTGAAAATGATATGGAACGCGTGGAGAGGAGGGTGTGGTGACCTCTTTCTCCCATTATGTTTCCTATTTTCTATTTTCATTTTTATTTCTTCTCTAGAAGTGATTGTCTACTGGAGGCTACCATCTCTCAAAGTCCTCGTTGGTCACCTGATCAGCAAGGATGACAATGATCCGATTGGAGGAGGACTGATTGTCCGCGTGACTCCGAGAATGTGATAGGAAAGGAGGGCAATGGGGGCTTCTCTGACACCAGCGTCTCCTCGATGGAGGAATTTCCATACGAGTCGAGCTCATAAATGACGTGATAAACTCGACCAATGGTTATTTGGTATATCAACAAAAAGAAAACGTGCATGTCATCTTTATAAAAATGGCTTACCACTTTTTATTAACATGCCAAATGACTATCGACCAAATTTACCGATAACACGTTGAGTCCAACTCACAGAGAAATCAAGACCCGGTCCACGTCGTCGGGCGCCGCTGAGGACTTCAGTAACCTACTGCGTCAGGAGCGGCTGCTGGAAGGACCTCACCTCACAAACTATCCCACTCCCATTCGTTTTCTTACCTTTATTTGACTTTTTTTTTTTTTCATATTTTTGAAAATAAAGTTAACTCTGAGACAATTTATTTTGACAAGGTCACAAGAAAACACAACGATAGGATGAAAGTGTAAAAAAAAAAAAAAAAATCTAAGACTGGTGGACCAAGAAACGGTTTTTTCTTTTGGGAAAAGAAACTTTTGCAAGTTTTCCCTTCTAGAAAGAATTGGTGCAAGCAATGATTAAGGGAGGGTCCTCTCGAGATGGAGGGAGAGACTCTCGAATGTAATGGCACCAATACAAAGACAACGCTTTACTGGGTTAAAATATACGTAACAATGTTTACGTGATGATACTAATAACTAAAATTGTCTCTTTCATGTAATTTTTTATTTTTAAAATTTTAAAATTAGATAAATTTTATTAATTTATATTATCATATAAATATTGTGACGTGGTGATAACGTTATTCACGAACTTTTTTTGGCTAAATAGCGTTATCCATGAGACTTTCTCCTAAAGATGGCAAACAATGAAAACAGCAAATAGGGAAATTCGGGAAAACTGCGGAGCATTATGAAGAATTTCTATGGAAATTGTTGTGGTCTCGCCCCAATTTTGCATGAACTAAAATTAAAAATGAGTACTTCAAGCATTGACAGTGAAATTTTCAGGTCTATTTCGATAAGTAGTGTAAGAAAATACTAAAAATACCGAATTCTTATTGGTTGTCTCCTATCGTATCATTAGAAGGTAAAATTATTTAAAGTTTCACCTATGACAATCCGGGGTTTGCTACAGGATACATATATACACATACAAACACACACACACATATATATATGTATATAATGCTTGAAAACATAGAACTAGTCCGTCCATTGCAACGGTCGTGGGATCGATCGCTGGACACGGCAATCGCAAAGCTTGGAACAATGGGAACAGAAACCCAGAATGCATGGGATTTTCAAAATGACGAGAGAGAGAGAGAGAGAGAGAGAGAGAGAGAGGAGAGAGAGAACGGGCCTGCAAGCTTAGGGACGGAGCTCCAGCTGCCATGGCCGTGGGTGGTGATATGGCGGACGAGCTTCTCGTCTTCCTCTGGAGACCACAACCCTCTCTTCACCTTCTGTTTGCTGCAGCACTGATGCCCCATTGTTATTACCTTCTCTACCCTACTCAGTACTTCCCTCCCTGTACCCAGCCCACCTCTCTCGCTCTCCCTCTTCCTCTCTATGTAAAAGGAAGAGGTTTCCCCTTATGTTTCCTGCCTGATCTCTTATCCTTCAGTTCATCCATATATAGATATATATATATAGATATATAATATTCTATGTCAGGGAGCAGCTGGCTAGTCCAACTTCAGGAAGCCGCCCAGGTACCCTAGCAAAAGAAATAGGATGTTTCTTAGAAGTGGGTCTGCGTTAGTAGTTAGTAGCTAATACTGATTCTACTTGTGCGGCAGAGAGAGAGAGAGAGAAACTTGCAATCAGGGTGTATCATATTGAAAAAAGTCCATGTAACAAATATATGTCATATAATATATATTACAAATTAATATATATTTAACACGTTAGAAAAACTATTATAAATATTTGACGGATTATAAGTATCATATCAATTTGTTAAACACTCATTTATTTGTAGTATACCGGTTATACAGAAGACTCATATTATATTTCGAATATAAGAGAGGTGCATAAAGGATTGTAGGAAGAGAGAAGAAGTGGTACATGAATTTCATTGACAATAATCGAAATAGAACCTCTTTGTTCTATATCAACAATAATCTATATTGTGCTAAATTCGTGCTCCCTTTTTTGTCGAATAAAAAGGAGGGTAGTAGTAGTTGCGACCAGTCCAACCCACTGTATAATGTTCAAATTTTCTTATTCAGTCATAAATATATTAGATGAATTAAATGACTAGTACTAATACTGACTCTGTCGATATAGTATCATACCAAATACCTAGTATATAGTTCAAGAATCCATCGTCTGTCAAAAACAAGCTTAGATGGTCCCTTCTAGCAATATTGGTTAAAGGAAAATCGAATATGTGATCTCAACCTCATCAAACTTTATGATAGTGAGTTTTAAACTATTAGATTGTTATCCCTTATAGTAAAACTCACAGTTTTTCTCTATATATTTTGTGTAAAGCATGGAGGACAGGACCACCGGTGGCCTCATTGAGTGTCCGCTGGGTAGCTTGTGTGATCCGTCTTATGCTCTCTCTTGTTCTATAATACATTTTGGTTCTTCACTCTTCCGTTAAATAACATTAAATTAACAAATCTACCTCGAAGAAGCTATGTTCTGTTAGACAAATTCATCGGCCAATGGTCTGATAGAGCTTCAACCATTCGAGCAATCATGGGGGCCACCTCGACATATATATATATATATATATATATATATATATGCGCGCGCGCGCGCACTTATACTCGCTTTAACGGGGAGAGAAGGAGAGATGTCAATGGTAGTACCCTCAAGAAATCTTGATGATATATCACAAAACTAAAATAAGACAAATTTATCACCATGGTCTAATTGAGATGATTTGATTTATCTTCTTCTTCTTCTTAAGTAACGTGTCAATTTCAAATCTTGTCAATGAAAAAATATATAATTATGAGAATTTTATTACTTAGCAGGTTAATCTAATTTGAACTTGGATTAATTGAACTTGTTGGATGGGTTTCTGAGTATCAAATAAGGCTCATTTGGGAGAGGAAAAAATAAAAAGAAAATCTTGTGATAATTGTCTTAATCAACTTGGTGCACATATGGTCTTTGATTAATTACTACAAGGAAAGGACAAATCAGCTTGTCTATCTTATGTACTTGAGCAGTGATGAAATACCAGGTGATGGTTCATAATTAACCGTTCAAATCAAAAGACGCGCCAATCCGGCAATAGATAATCTAATTTTTCTACGCTTATTTAATTAACGGTGCATTGATTGCACTGTAAAAGCTTCCCATATGATGATTTCTCGAATTGAAAGTTGTGTGGCAAAAGAATCAGTGTCTCTATCGATTGATTGAAATATGGTGATGACCTTTACTTGGTCTAACGGGCAGATGTAATGCATTCAAAGAGAAGACTCAAAGTAAGAGCAAATGATGAGGAAACCTAATAATTTTGATCAAGTCACCCGCACCATCATCTTATACAAGCTGCCTCCATGTTTGACATATCAAATTCACCCCCCTCATCTCTCCCCCAGTCTACACACGTGTCAATGTGTGAGTGCACAAATTTATTTTGGAAAGTAAAAAAAACATTTGCCGTGGTTAAAATTGCATTACAGTTGAAAGAGGTCACGAATTCAATTCTCATAGGTAAAATTCATTCGTCTTTTTTATTTCCTTTTCTTTTTATTCGCGCTGAGAGACTATTGTGTGTCACGAGTGTGCAACTTGACAGTGCTAATATAATATCATAATCCAATGAGATTTAACAATTTTTTAAGATTCTTATATAAAATCCTAAAAATAAAATAACCCTAGACTTCATAAAAAATTCTAAAAATAACTGAATTTTATTAATTTATGAAAAACGTCATTAGCATACCCTTTACATACAAGACTTTCTCCCATTTTATGGTTATATGTCTCATTTGTACACATAAAAATAAGTTACTTTACAATTACCCGCATCGGTTTGATGAGATGATCCGACGTATCTCCTCTCTAAGCAAGATATCAATTTTGAATATTTCAGAAAATTCATAATTATGAGAATTTTACTTCCCTATAAATTTACCTGATTTGAACTTAAATTAGAGAGAGATATTTTTGATTCCCACATATTAGGTGCTTATCTAATATATGAATATAAGGTGATGTGAACACAGAAAATGAGCCACCTGACAGATTAGTTCCATTAGTTGAATCCCTTTTCGATATGGTTGCACTCCATCCAGTTGATATTTTCCAAATCATAATAATTATTATTTAAACTCTCACTCTCAAAATGGAATTTTTCTCAAAACTTTTAAAATAAATAATAAAATAATCATTTCACACTTTTGATTTCTTACAAAATTATCATTCCCGATCTGATTAACATAAATGATTTAACTTTAATTCAAAAAGTTGACTCTTTATATGATAATAAGAACAAACAAAATAATTTCTCCATTTTTATCACCAACAACAATTTGTCATTTTCTAATTAGTAATTATTATTCTGAATTTCATAATAAATAATAACTCCAAATTCAATACCTTTACTATTTATAATAATTTTAAAAATAGACATACAAATCTACCATGTGAGCAAGATACACCGAAATTCTCAATTTATTTTCAAGGACAATTTTTCCTCGCGGTCTTAATAATAGCCCCTGAATTTAGTCAATTTCTAAATATAAATATAGATAAAGATCATAGGGAAAAAATATTTCTCATAAAACTTGATCGTTTTGTAAATAGCATCTTAATTTCGTTATCTGGTCTTTCAACTGTTAAGATAATTTTAAGATACTACCTGATTTAAAAAAAAAAAAATTGCACTCATGCCGTAAATAGGAGAAAGTGTTTTTTAAAACAGTGTGATAACGTGATAGTGATCACACGGTGATATAAACTAATATAATTCAATTTTTTTGGATTATTTTTCAATCCTTAGATTTTATTAAAAAAATTCTAAATATAATTGAATCTAATAGGTTGATATCACCATATAAGTGCTACCATGTGGTGATACCATGACACAAGATTTTTTATTAGAAAATGGGGTAACAATAGCGACCACCCAGTCACCATCTACTAAGTACATAATGTTCAGATTTTCGTATTTAACCGTGAATATATCAGACAAACTTAACAACAGTGCTAACATAACTCTATTATCGTAGCACCACCAAAAGCCCAGTTTAATCTAACAAGCTGGTGTCCGTCAAGACGTAAGGTCAAGAGTCTTTTCTGGCAATATTGCTCAGAATGAGACTCGAACCTGTGATCTCGACATCACAAATGCATATGGGTGTGACCCTTAAACCACTAGACCTCCACCCTTAGTGGTGACATCATGATACAAGATACTTATCCATAAATAGGGGTGTGACAGATTATGATATGTAGACTATAAGAAACTACAGAGAGCATGAAATTTTAACAGATGAGTTCGAGTTTGCTGATTTTCTCTTTAACTTGAATTTTTTTATTGTTAAGTTAAACTGATAAATAATTCAGTGATTATATTGTAAAAACTTGATAGATCATAAGCCCAAAGAAGCTTGTTCTTCACCTGATCCTTTTCTTCCCCATATTTTGTTGTTTGCCCTCTGCATTTTCTTAATGTGCAATAATAGATTATAATATATTTGTTAATGATCCTTCATCTATCTTATGGTCTTTATCATAAATTTGATATATATCACATGCTAATCCGGTTCTTTTTTTTTTTAATGGCATTTACATAGTTTCCAATATTAAATTTTTAATTCAGTATATAATTTATTTATAATAAATCCCGTATTTATCAGCACAACGTTTGAGCTCTTTGTTGAGCTTGTACAAATATATAAATAGGAAAATTTTACAGCTCGGCTATTTATTTGAGATGAACAAATAGGCAGGCGGTTTGCTTCACTCAACCGTTTCCCGCATTAGTCAATTTCTTGGTGCCTATGAAGAAATTGTAATGATTGAATGTTTCTTTTTATTATTTTTTGGTCCCTTTACTTTCTTCTTTTTTCATCCTACAGCTCCCATTAGAATTTCTCGGAGGAGAGCAAATCACGTCGAAAAGCAGAGGTCCTATGAGACGACGCCGACAGGTTGAAACCATCCCTCTGGTCTTTCTCCAGTGCCCTTCGTCCAATTAATGGAGTTGCTTTTCTTAAGCTCATGAACAAGAAAGAGGAACAAGTCAAAACAATAAAAAGTCAGCCACCTGGCGTCGGTTTTCCCCCACCTTCTTGAATATCCTACGTATTCGGGTTATGGATAGGGACGAAGATAATTAAGTTAAGAGGAAGTGGTATTAGTGTAGTGATATGAGAATCGGACTTATAATTCAGAGATTTCGACTTTGATATTAACTGTGGGACTTATGTACCAATTTATTTATTTTTATTTCACATACTTGTAGTAGGTTTATGTGCCGCGGCCGCCTTCCTACCACCGAAAAAAAAAAGAAAGAGTGTAAAGAAAGATATTTGATTTGAGAGACCGAGGTTTAGATATAATACCCCATTATTTCATTCTTTTTCCTGTCCTCTTCTGATTCACGACCTTTTTTATTATTGAAAGATATCTGTTAATTCAAAAAAATACGGGCTAGTACAGAGATATCATTTTATGATGAAACCATGAGCTCCTAGATTTGTTCTCATTACTAAGATTTCCATTACCCCTTTATTCATCTCTTTTTTTTTTTTTTATCGATTCAAACACGGTCTTCTACATAACAGGAAAAAAAAACTAATTTCAGTATAAACATCCGTGTTAATTCATGATGATGATAAACCAAGTACTTTTCAAATCTAGCTGTCATGATAGTGACTAAAACACCTCCCCCGCTGTCCACAATGCTCGAAGAAGATTAATTTAGTATATAGGTAATATTCACACGACTGATCTAGAATGCAATGGATAATCCAGGGAGTGATCTAGAGTCTCGATTGGAGAGCAAAACTCAGTAGAAAGTTGATAGATCAATTTTAGGGGACGAACTGGATTAATATTCATAAAAAAAATATGGACAAAATTAATAAAATTTGCATAGAACTTTTTAGATTTTTCAAGTTCAGGCCACGCCACAAATTCTATTGCTGATAATATGGATACCTGATTGTATATTTCAAATCGCTCTTATCTCTACTGCAGCGCATACTATTTGTTAATTCTTTCCCATCCAAATCATACGTATGCATGTTATATTTGATAGGTATGAATGAGTTGAAATGGAATACATTGGGTAATTTATCTGATTCGCTTTATATTTTTTTATGTGATTGTACTGTTGAAAATTAATAATTACATTATGGTAGAACGATTTTTTTAATCAAAATTAGTGGAATAAATATTTTTTCAAAATAATTCACAAACGCTGATTCCATCACTTCTCTCAAATTTATATCAATTCTACTCTGCTCATTTCCATTTCATTGTGCCAAACATGACCTAACTGTTGAGTCCAGAGTATCAAGAAGTGTCCCTAGCTCTACCCGAATGACAGTTTTTTCTTTTTGGTTTTTGCTGAATATTGTTGAATGAGCAGCTTTTTGTCGGTAAAAAGATGATGGTAGTGGTAGCGATCCAACCACTTCGTTACATAATATTTCACATTTTTATATTCAGTAAACATATTAAATGAAATTAAAAAAAAAACCAGTAATTCACTCACTCTCATTAACCGCACAGTAGCCACCGAATATGGCGGACGGTAGGCGGTTGTCGGCCACCCTATTGATTTTCCATGTATGCTTTCACTTGTCTACGCAACCACATAAATTCCAAAGGGGGAGAGGAGGCATTCCAAATCCCATATATGGCATCTTAAATTTCTAGGATAGGAAACAAATATGAATGGATTGAAATAGTAAAATATTTATTCCTTTTAGATAATATCTCAGGGTCGAGTCTTATAAATGAAATAATTTACATGAAAAAATATTAATTTCTTAGTGGAACAACTCATCTCAAATATAAATTAGTTAAGATTATTAAATTTCTAGATATCATATTATATATATGGAAAAGAAAAAAATGTTTAGGATAATGTGGAGATCAAAGGAATTGCAATCAATTCATCCTTTTTGGGTTTTAAAATTTTAATCCCAAAATTGGAAGGATTTTGAGGTGACAGGAACGCTTATAATATAAAAACTCCTAGAAAGGATAAAGTACAGAGAGAGAGTTTTTAATAGAGCGATCATACCATGTAATATCAAGTAGGCAATACTAATATGGTATGCTCGTTCGATCAGTATCCACAATTTATATATTTATCAAATTAGGGTTCACCATTTATTAGAGTTTTTTTAATTTTTAGGATATTTTAGTATTTAATAATTATATATGTATTATTACATATTAAGTTTTAATTGAAAAAATATACTACATCATTATTGACACGTGGTATAACCCATTCATTAAAGACTTTCTCCTTCGAGGTGGTCAAACCACATATGTAATAGTGATATGATATATTCATCTAATTTAAATTAATAACTTACATATTTGTCCAATTAGAATTTTCTATATATTTTTAGAATTTTCTAAAATTTAATGTATACTACATCAATATTAACAGGTAATATAATCGTTCTACTGAAAATTTTCTTCCTGAAAAACTGTTTCATTAAAAAAAAAGTCATAAACAGCATATTATCCTCGATTGGCTGACATTATTTTTGCCAATATTAAGTAAAATTGTTAAAAGGCTGGCTAGATTTGTATCGATTAGATATTCTCCTTGCGCTTTCTTTATCAATATCCCAATGTTTTTCTTTTTTTTGCTGTCCAGGTGCAGACACGTGTCTTTTCGACAATTAGCCACAGCATTTACCTAATCCTAGCTACTTCTCACCACTTTTAAGTTTGATTTCGCAAAGAAAATTTTGTACGGTATTACCGTCAATCATGTATAAAAGTGTTCTGAAATTTTTTTTTTTTTGGTCGCCAGCCACGGTATCCAAGCAGGCCCCACCAGCGGTGAGATGGCATCTTTCAGCCAACCATACTTGACTAATCCGTTGGTCGCCCCGGGTCGCACGCCTGGCAATGGCGGGTGAGGCTCCCAAGAGGGGTGTCTGCGTACGTGAGGTCTCGAACCTGAGACCTCCTTAAGCGGCACCGAGCTGCTTACCACTCGGCCCAACCCCTCTTGGTAAGTGTTCTGAAATTTAATCATTGTCGGTAAGATTTTTTATTTATCTTCCAATAGTCCATTTTTAGACTGAAAGAGGATTGAATTTCACATCTGACCGAGAATCCTCGGCTATAAAGAAAATAGATGCTATCAATTTATATTTTTGAGTAAATATGAATTCAATTTCTAATTATAAACTCAATTATATATTTTAATTAATACATTACTGTTCAGGACTGCACCTCACCAGGGCTGACTGTGGAGCAATGATAATCAAAAGCTCGAGCATAGGAAAAACTTCCCCACGAGTGTTCAGTTATATAGCTCAACGTATAGAATGGAGTTCCGGGGCATGTGCCAAGTGCAACCAATATGTTTAATATGATCCCAATCTTTTATTAGTCCGCTGGCAAATTTTACTATGGTCATTTTTATAACTAAAACAAGATATCTTTGCACCCTTGAAAATGGAGACTCCACGATCACGTATGAGATATGAAAATTTCATATTCGATTTTCATTAATAGAACTTCTGATAATTTATTTATTTCTGCGTTTTCTTTCTTCTTAAGTCCATCAATGAAAGTTTTGTGTTTGTGATTTTTTTATTAATAGAAATAATAATGGCGAGTTAGTCACCTGCTCACTTCATGTTTAAGCTTTTATATTCAACTGTAAGCTTTTTAGACGAACTGAACAATCATCGCTCAGTACTAATCCATCACTGTAGCACCATAAAAAGTCCACTATAATTTAAGAAATCGGTACCCTCCATAGATTCCTAAAAGGAATTAAATTCAGGATTTTATACTCACTAACTATATAAGAATGAGTCTTGAACTATTAAACCATTGTTTTCTGGGTGAATTTAAGCCATTATCCTTGGTGCTGCACACAGTTTATGGCCCCAGTATTTCAAGATTCTTGCCTGTGACTGCTTCGATCTGGGAAAGTATTAATGGTTAGGTTACATGATCCGATATGGACCGATAATAAAATACATAACACGATGATAACCATTGCCCACGTGATTATTGCCGTTTACTCATTTCACACTCAGTTTGTTATCTTGCCCGCGAGGGGATAGTGAAATTACGAGACATTTTCACCTTTATTAGGAGAGAGCTTTTGTGTCATGATATATATATATATATACACACATATATATCACGTAATAATATTGATATGATATCACAAATCTATAAAATTTAACTATTTAAAAATTTTTTGTATAGAATCATAAAAATAAAAATATAATCCTAAAAATAACTGAATTTTTTTTGTTTGTAATATCACATAAATATTGTCACATGTTACATATAAGACTTTTTCTTTTGTCACGGGAGAGTGTTTTATATAATGGGTATACTAAGTAATATTGTTTACATGTGTCCCAAATAAATCAGATTTAGCTATTTTTAAAATGGCTAAATATTATTAATTTACGATATAACATCAATATTGTTACGTGATATACTCATTATACAAAAGAAATTCTCCTAATAAAGGTGAAAATATCTCTTAAAATAGCTAAATCTTGAACCCTGGCCCTCAACACCTAAGATTGACCAAGACATGGTGTTTCTCTTATATTCTCGGGCTAACAGTTGGCCTCAAGTCAGACATTTTTCTTCCGATCTTCGAATTTATATGGACAAAGCGTAATTAAATGAAAAAGGAGGCTTGTGTCCCAGGGGTGCTGTTCGACCCCTGGCACTTGCATTCCAATGTCAGTGAAGGGAAACCCTAGTGTGGTTGGTGATAGGGTGTTTGGATATGACCAAGATATTGTATTAATCTCAGGGCACAATTTGTTGCTGGAGAGGCTATTGAGGATGCGTTCTGTGTTGCTAGATACATAATACAATATATGTTTTGGTACAGTTGGCATCGCTTTTATTCTGTGCTCTGGTGGCCCTAAGTTCAATCTCATTTGCGAGATTTCCCATACCTATTTTATCCATTTTTCTTCTACTCCTTTGGGCTTACGTGCCCGTTGTATAAAAAAAAAAGATTCACCATGCATGGTTGCTTGGTGAATCTGAAATTAGTATGGTAGTTTTTGGGTAAATTTTAATAAAATTTGAGTAAGTTATAGGTAGTAAATTAAGCAATCAACTAGAAATTGTTCCAAATCCAATCCCGATTGCAGGGTAGCAAAATTGGTATGAGAGCATCCCATATAAAGAGAGACTATTTTATCCAATCGATTGTAATCAGCCATAACTTCCATAACGTCCTTATTTGTAGTGCAATTCTTGATAAATTCATAGATGATCTTACTTTAGCACATGCCTCCAGGAAATAACAATCAAATTTTGACAAATGAATAAATTAATATTAATTACATGGGCAGTTGCTTTATTTATTACTAATTGGAACAATTTAATTTGTTATTTTTCAAAACATCACGATAAGCTAGGATCATCTAAGATTTTTTTTTTCTCAATTCTCGTATTATTAATATTGTTAGATTCCTAACTCGACAATTTTCATTTAATATAGTAATATGTGTATCCGATAAATTTATCATATTCAAAAAATAATTTAGTGTAGGGAATAACAAACAATATAGAAACATATATACTACGAATTATCTATCTAAACAATAATTAAAATCTACTAAATTCTAATAACACAACTATTCTAAACTAATAAGATTAAATTAAGGCTATGAAAATTTGTCATACACTAGATTATTTACTATTTAGTAGCAATTAAATCTATAAAAAAGATTGGTACTGCAAAAAAGAAAAATTTACAGAATGATTGAAATGATTACTTGTCCACAAATGGAGTAATTTGGTGAGAAGAAAAATGGATGATTCTGATTAGGATATTCAAAATCTGTAGTATAAGGCATTTTGAGTATGACCAAAATTTAAAATTTAGAAATCAATCATATGTAAGGGAAGAGCCTGGTACCATAAAAAGTGCAAGATACTCTGAACTTATATAGTATGGCAATTGCAAGAAAATACGATCAATCTGTCGGGACTCGATCTACTTAACCCGAACTCGACTTAATCAAAGGGTGCTCTCTCTAAAATCAAAAGTTTACATTGCTTCACTGAGGGGCCATGTTTGTTGTAAAAGGTCATGGCCCCTCCTCCTCTTGAACTACCAATAAACAAAATGATAGATGCTATTTTTTTTTTGGGTAGAAAATGATAGATGCTAATTAACCAATCAATTAATTAATTAATCAATTTCCAATGACAGTAACGTGTAATACGAACTCACTCAATTATTCTCTCTCAAATATTCCTCCTACGCTAACAATTAAGTAAATGATAGATGCTAATTAATCAATTAATTAATTGTTGGCGTAAGAGGAACATTTGAAAGAGAAAAAGCGAGTGAGTTCGTATTACATGTTACTCCTATAAGAAATTGAGTTAGAGAGTTATTGTGTTATGAATCGTGCTTGGTTCTCGCTCAACTATGTAGTGAGGATCCATTGCCGGTACGTGAACGATCCATGGTCCTGAATAATCAAAAGATACACAAAAAACTCATCTTGGTATTTTAATATATATGATATGCATTTTTCTGTGTGATATATATATGTTTGAAATCCAATATTAGTTATGAAATTCCAACAGCAACAGTGCATTATGTTTACATCGAATCGGTTCCTCTTGCAACCTGAGACGAGGTGATGCTTGGCAGTAGCATTGCCTGTTCCCTCCGGCCAATTGTCAACAGGGCACGAGAACTTCCCTCTACAGATTGGAATGTACGTTCTGGTGACTCATATTTATCAAGAGATAGATGATAATCGTTGTGCCGATTGGCTGGCTAGTCAAACTCAATCTTTTTCGCTCTGGGTTACATGTGTTTGATGCGAGGTTGGATAACGTAGATACTCCGATGGGATTGCAGGCTTAAGTCCCCTTTTTACGAGGAACTCTCGCACGTAATAGGTATATTACGTGATATTACCGATGTGGTGTTATAAATCAGTTTTTGTTTATTTTTAGAGTTTTATTAAAACAGAATTTTAAAATAGTTAAATACTATTATTTTGTGAAATCATATCAGCGCTGTCATGCAATATACCAGCGATATACAGTACTGTCTCTTTTCTACCCGAGAGGTACTGTGCTTAATCATTTATTTTCTCACCAAATACATATCAAGGGTTATATTTCATTTCAACTTACCTTCAAATTACTCAGATTCATGTCTAATCTCATCTTTCTCAAGCTTTAAGAAAGCTTCAGCTCAAGAAATAGAAGAGAGAAAACTCCTTCATCGTACCCGGACGTTTGAATGTCTTCATCACTTTCAACAAACACGAGTATGCAGACATTTCTCTAGCCCCAACAAGCAACGGTTAAAGATTTTTAAAGATTTCTTATGGTCGAGGAGATACCGGAAGCGTCACCGATTTAATATGAATAAATAGTGTCCACATAAATTTGATTTAAATGATGATATATGGACATATAATATAATATTTTTCAATTTAAATCCATTTTGATTAGATGTCACTTCTACGAGAAAGTCTTGTGTGTGACGAGAGAGTCTCTTGTGTAACGGGTACATCACGTGACAGTATTGACGTGATGTCACTAGCGAATATAATTCAATTATTTTTATGATATTTTTAATAAAATTTAAAAGAAAAAATAAACCCTAAAATGGATAAAAATAAACCTAAAAATGGTTCGAATTGATTGGCTCGAAACATCATGTCAGCACTGTCACGTACTGTATCCGTTGCATACAAGACTTTCTTGTGTGTAACGGGTATCCGACGTAATAGTACTGATATGATATTACAAACAAATATTATTCAGTTATTTCTAGAATTATTTTTAAAATTTTCAAGATTTTATTAAAAAAATCTTAAAATAATTAAATTTTATTAATTAGTTCATGATATTATATCAGCGAAAACAAAGCCCTCATTACTTGTCTGATTTGAGTGCCAAATGCTAAACCTGTCCAGACAAATTTGTTTTCGTTGTCAAGAAAAGAGCAGGTCGTTAATTTGAAATACATACGAAAGCGTTTTCAATGAAAACGACCAGTTTGGCAACCTTTATGAAAAAAAAATACATATATATATAATTATGTCTTGCACGAAGTGGTTTTGCTTTCAAAGAAGTTATCGATTGATTTATCACGAATGACGTGGCCCTTCATCATGAATTTACAATATGCCCTCCTGATTCATGATGGAGTGTGCTGTGCACTACATTACATACCAAATATATATGTATGCATAGCCCATTATATATACTAAAAAATTATTAGCAAAATAAATAAATTAAATCAGACAAATTGAACGACCAGTATTTGTATTTGGCCAGTCAACGTAGCAACATCTAAGATCTTATATAGTTTAAGAAGCCGGCATACGCACAGGTCCAAACTCAACAATCGCTTCTAATAATTTTACTTAGAAGGTGACTCGAATTCACCGAACCACATGGGAATGAACTTAAACTGTCAGACCACCATCCTCTACGATAGTAAATTAAATATTTCTTTCCTCAAGAGACGGGGCAGACAAGACTGATCCTTGAAGATATACGAGTAGCCATTCTTTTTTCATACAGGCCCTTTCTGCATGGATTGTGGACAATAGTATGGTTACCTCTACTAATCCGCACATAGTCCAACTCAACAAAAGATTGTACCGATTTACGATTGAACATGAAATCCCGAACATAACGCAGCAAGGGATGGCTAGATCGCCGTTGTTGCTGCACGTCCTCCTTTTATCCAACAAATGTAAAAGATTGTACCAATTAACAGAAATCCATAGTCAAGTGTTTGCAGTCCTCTAGAAGATTGTGGGAGCCCTTTATCCAAAAAGTCGGTAGCTAAGCATCTGTGTGAAAGAGGACCCTTTCGTCTCACTCTTTCCTTTTTTTCCCCCTTCTATCTATCAGTCTTTCGTCTCACTTTCAATTTTCATTGACACGTACTATACATTAATAAATATTTTTTAATGATAATTGAATTGAAAATTTAGCAATTAAGGATAAAATTGTAGATTAGGTAAATAACAGTTACCCACTCTCTTATCTCTCACTGTTCTCTTGCATGCTCATCCAATGTTTCACTCCCTAGTCTCTATCCCAAATCTTTTTTCTTTCCCTGCTATCCATATCTTCTTATATCTTTACTTGCGAGGTCGAATTTAATTCACTCGGGTATAGTAAAATCTACACGTAGCACAAATCGGTATCTAGTTTTAAGTTTAAAAGAAAAGGGTTATGGTACATAATATTGGTTGTCCTGTGGACTGTTAAAGCTTTGCTTGTAACACACATGAGTTATGTACTTAAGGGACAAGGCAGCACAGCACCGATTAATAGTATCATAAACGAGGAGCAAGCATTCTGTGCGACGGTATTACCACGTGACAGTACTTACGTGAAGACACCAATTAATAAAATTCACTAATTTTTAAGATTTTTTTTATAAAATTTAAAAAATAAAAAGTAACTCTAAAATAATTGAATTTAATTAGTTAGTATTTTACCATTTAAGTACTGTCATATAGTAATAACGTTACATGCGAGACTTTCTCCATCAGGCGGGTCCTTCAATCATATTTCATGGGTCTCATGTATGGTGGATAAGGTTGGGGAATCGACCTGAAAAAGAAAATAATGAATTTGGATTTTGTTAATATATTATCACGAGCCTCATTTTTAACTTAAAATTTTATATTTAATATTTTAATTTACCAGATGTCATATTTGGTAAAATATTTATATAAACTACAAGAAAATGTAAAATATTTTGTATAAAATTGACCATTTTTTATTCATACTTATCTTTTCGATCTTGTAGTTTGACTCTCGTTTTTCATTTCATAATCTTGTTCTACACACCATAACATGCTGGTGTACAATTTATACTTTGCTCTGTTGTTTCAATATTTCACATATATGACAAATTGTATAAACATATTAACTACACGTTTAGAATTAAATTAAATGCAGGAGACGAACTCTGAAGTGTTAATTAAAATATGCTACTACGGATGTAGAAAATTGTTCAGGGGTGAAATTCAATGAAGACCACGTGAAAGGTAAAAGAAAAACGATCTGCACTAATCAATAAAATTAAGAAATTTGAAGAACATTTTTATAAGACATAAAATGGAAAACATAACACTAAAAATAGCTTAATATTATTGGTTGATATTACCATGAAGGCATTGTTATGTGAAAATAATAAGAAATAGAGTGAGAACTAAATGTACGAATCCAAGAGGGCGAAATTAAGATAAATTAATCAAGAAATATGTAAAACCGTAGAAATACATATGATATTTTACAAGTTTTCTCGATTCAAGGGAGATAACTGCGCTCCCACGGGTACATCAAAATACATCTCGATTATATGTTAGAAAAGGTCTTTACCTTTCATTCAAACGGGTAAAACTTTACTTACTTTTTTATTCTTATCTTTCTCTCATTTTGCTTGTTGCTTGATGAATCTCCTAAATATAACTGTCGTCTGTTTTATATTTTGAAATCAGAAATGGAAAGGGAATAGGGTGGAATTGGAAACGACATAATAAATTATAATTTATGTTTGATTTAACTAGGAAACAGAATGACAAATTTCAACTCTCTTTATTAATGTTTGAGAAAAATATTATTAGAAGCAGAATAAAATTTTCATGCTATTTTTTGATAGTTTTAGTAAAATTCCATTAAATTCAATCAACTTTACATCATTGAGCTTTACATACTTCTACTGTCAAAATATACGGCTTGTTCAAAAGTTCCAGCCTTTCCTTTTATAAAGATCTCTCAGACGTAGGGACCATGAGTAACGATTAGATTCAAGCCTGTTCCTTAGATTGGTCAAGGTTGAGCTTCGCATTCGAACTAGATACTTGATCCTTTGAGTCAGTGCCTACGGACAAAATTGAGCATTTTGAAAGAGAATTTGGTTACTGAGCTTGCCATATGCAATAAATGTAGGTGGTCCAGCATAGCATGCAAATTTACCGAGTCAAGAGATTTGCCTTCCCAGCACAGTCCTTTGCTCATTTAGCCATAGTAGAATCCCATTCCATATATGCTTCGAGGTCCCGCACGTAAAGGGCAAAAAAAGGTGCTCACGGGAATTTTTCATACTTGTTTATTATTATATATAATGTCAAAATAGGTCAGAAATATAAAGATAAATAAAAATATAATATTAAAAGAATCAAAAAGTAGGATATAAAATTACTTCTTCATTTCTTGATGGTTGGGAGGAATAGCATTTCCCTTATCAGGGAATCCAATTCCAATAATGGACGAAATTGGATTCCGTTTTCTTTAAAACAAATATTATCTAACAAAATCAATCATTCTCATTCCGTTCCCCTCCATAATTTGTAGAAAACAAACGCACCCTAGATGCTGAAATTTTACTTGGAGCCTACATATGGAAGTGTATGCAAATTTTTCACTCATTCCCAGCCGATTAAAAAATATAAGGTAAACCCAATTTATCATTAAATGTTATGGTAAATTACTAGTACTTTACTTGAGAATTTACGTCAAATGGTAAAGTACCGGTACACTTTACCATAATAGTGTACGAAGAGTTAGGCTCACTTGAAAATTTACCTTAGCTGAGATCCTATAAGACACGTGCAATCGTGGAGCATATGACTGCATACATGTCTTTTTCTTCGTATAAAATGTCCCTATGATTTTGTCAGGTGGGGATAAAAACAAAAGCAAACCACAGAGCCTAAATTGTCTCGCTTCTTCAAAGTTCGATCATTCACTTCCTTAAAGCAGAAACCCAGCCAATGATGTTCCATCGAGAGGCATTTGACCGTAAAAAAGGGAAATGTTCACTTCCTCTTGGTTTAATAGGCTTATTGGATGCCTTTTTGCCTCCGTGTCAAAAGTCAGAGAACTCATTATTATCCTCGGCATGTACTAAACACCTTATGCGAAAAGCTTCAGTGTGGCGATGTCAAAGAAGCGCAATCAGGAAGTAAAATTTAAATGCAGAATTGAGAAATTTGAGAAATTAATAAAAAAAAGTATGAATTCTTGAGATATACGTGATGAAACTCTCTAACTTAAATGAAAACATTCATGGTACAAAATCAGGTAATTTACTAGATTGTAAATCGGCTATTACATCTCATGGAGGGGTAAATGAGAACCTAATTTTCTTTAAAGGAAATATAACAAATTTATTTGGAAAGAAAATCTTCAGAAATTAGGAAGTATCACATTTTGAAAATCAGGGAAGGATCTTTTGTGCCCTGGTGTCATGGCACGTCACGAACCTACTATGACTGAAACAATGCTTGAGCTGTGATTTGCAGCATAACAACCCAAAAATCTGATTGGTTTCTTGTGTCACGATACAACTCTCTCCGGAGCAACTCCATTTCCTCCTATCAGGTCTTCAATTTGTTTAGGTCTTAGCTAATCACCACCTTAGTTTGCATCAAGCCAACTACCACCGTTAACATTCGCTTGTCTACATTACCCTTTTACGAATTCTATCTCTTGTGCATGCGCCACTTAAGTCCAAACAATCATTGAGCTTCTATTGAGACATCAAGTTTCTTCAATGCTCCTACACGATTCCTCAACCTATCCTTCTTAGAGGTTTTCTTTGACACAATTTCAGTATTGTTATGATCACCACTCCTTAAAACCGGATTCTTCTTGTTGGCATTGATTACTTTCCCTATCGGCCTCGACCATGCTACTTCTTTGATAGAGATTGTCAAAGAAGTGTGCTTATTGACCTAGCAAACTCTATCTTTGTAAACTAGGTTTCAAGAGTATTCATTGACTCAATTTCTTTAAAGTTTCCTCTACCTTCTTCGAATTCGTGCCATAAAACTATTCAAATTCAGTAGTTTTATTAAGGAATTTTGATTCTACACCAGGAATTTTGAGAATTTAGCAATGAAACAAATCACCTTTCAAGTCAAGATTGTCCAAGTTCCCTTCGGGAGTTGCACTCACAATCGATTGCATACTAGCTAGATGTACAATCCTCTTTATAGCATCACTTTAATAACTGTGTTTTTTCTTCAGGAGATTTAGCACTCCGCCCTTGATATTGTATTTGCACCTACATCGATCAAGAGTATTCAAAGAGACCAAGGTTTTTTTTTAATTCAGCATTGTGCCTAACCTTGGTTAACTTTCCTTCTCCACCATCAAATTACATCCATATTATCAAACAACCAATCCCGACGGAGCTATATACTTGACCATTATCCATTAACTCTTGTCACCCTTTACTAACCTATCAGTGACATATTGATTCCTATCATAGGATGCACTGTATGTGTCGTCAAATTTGGGGCTCACTCTATAACTAGATGGCTAGGTTCAACGCCTTTTCTTATCTTTAATGTTGTCGTCAAGATCTCATATTCCTCTTCTTCAAGTACTAAATTTGTCAGCAATTCGACTTCTCTTTCCTCTATGGGTGGTCCCTATTGAGATGGCTTAAAGATCACAGGCTTTGCAAATCATCCTTACACGTGGTTATTTCTTAGAACTTCAACCACTCCTACATCATTTCTTAGGCTTACCTCTTGCATCAAACACTTAACATGTGCTATTGAAGCTCCACATCATCCTCTTCTTCAATTCCTTTGAATTTAATGTCTTAATATTTTTCCAGGTGACACTCTATCTCTCGTACAACATCATCATGGATTCCCACAAAACTAAGAGTTCACAAAGGTATCCTTGAATAGCATGACCCTTATTACTTTATCATAACTCATACTCCATTAGTGCTATCGTTTCTTCAAGTTTAATCAATTAGTTAAAGATTTACCCGTTAGTTTTCCACATTTGAATAAATTTTGGTCTCATGCCACCAAAAAATCATTGTTTAACAGATTAAGCTAGATGATGGTCAAATTCGTCACTGTGATCAACCTCTTCTCTCTATCCATTAGGCTGGGGCTAGCAAAATTTCTCTTTCTAGTGGCCCTTAAGGCCATGCTTGAGGATTGGACTAAACTCTTATACCCATTTCTTGTGGAAAAAAAATATTTGGACAAATAACCTAATTGTGTCTGTACTTTGACCGAACTTTCACTTTTAGCAAGAACTTTTTTGCATGATCTAGGAATGCATAAACTATGAGATGTTTGTTTCATTTAGCACATCATCTATTTTTCCATTAAAACTAATAGGACTGTCCTACATGGCACATGAATTGCGCTTTCGTGGCAAATAATGCCTAGCATGGCAATACCACATCAAATACGTTCAAGAAAATATCGAATGCACCACTTAATACTCTTCATTAATTTAAACACACGTTAATTACTCAATTTAATCAATTTTAAATTTTAAAAATTTATTTATTAACAGAAGAATAAGTTACAACTGGATACTTAGCACCTGTAAAATAACACAAGTTCTGGGAAGCTGCAGGGATGTTTGTGGAAAGAAGAAGATAAAATTATGAAGCATCATTTTCTTTATAAAATATAATTTTATAAAGAAAATTATAACCTTAAATTAATGAAGAATATTTAAGGTTAAACTCGACATTTTCTTAATGCCTTTGACGTGACATGACCACATCAGCTGTCGTTTGCCACAAATGCACAATTAATCTGCCACGTACGATAGTCCTATTAGTTTTAACGGAAAAATAGACGACATGCTAAACGGAACAAATATCTCATAGCTTATGCATTCCTAGGTTACGTAAAAAAGTTCGTGCTAATAGTAGGAATTCGGTCAAAATACAAGTGCAATTAATTTATTAGCCCAAGATATTTTTAAAGAGTTAGAATTTCACTGCAAAAGTGAGAAAAACCAAGAAGTTTAGGGAGAAACACATACAACGAAATAAATGGCCCCTCACATTCAGAGGAAAATGTCCATGGTGCAGAGAATCCGATACCATTCTCAAACCTTATTGCAAAACCTTCTCAATAAAGTATCCCAGTGCCCAATCTTTCGAACTCTCACCCTCTCATATTCTCGAGAATCTACAAGGCCGCTCCCACCCGTTACGAGACTCGATTCACTAACTTATAAACCAAAATACAATCTGACTGTAAGAATCTCTCTGAACTGATTTAATGCATTTTAATTACAGATATATAAAAATCTACATATATGCTGCCGACGATTTTCATGATTAAGTATCTTGAGGAATCATTAGTTTCCTACATTGAAAAGCCAAAGCAAGATTGATTATGCCCTCATGTCAAGCAACAATAGGCTGAACCGAACCGATCATTTCACCGTCTCCCTGATGAATTCTTAATTATTCCGAGCACTTGGGGGGTTGTTAACTTTTTGTACACTTCGTCATTGCTTTTGCTTGTTTATTATGAGATGACAGACATTTTGGTCCCTTTTTAATGAATTGGGTTTACACCATGTCAAAGGTCAAAGGAGAAAAGAAGAGAGAGAGAGAGAGAGATCAATAAGATAAGGTTGAGTATCGACTCCTGCATTTTGCTCATTCTGGTTTTCCTAAATTGTTTTTCCTTTTAAATTTTAAATAACGCTGATCATTGAACATGTGATTTGATTCATCCAAGTCATTTTTTGTGACATAGGAATCGAAATCTTCTTCTTTTTATAATATAACACTTTTATAATTGTTTATAAACTCGTTTTTTTCCCTTGTACCGCTAATATTTAGAAGGTTATGATTTTTAACTAATTCAATTCGAGTTTGATCTATTCATTATAGACAAGACTTTTTCAATATGAGTTTTTCTAATTACAAACTTTTTTTTTTTTTTTGCAGTGATATAATACACACCTTTAATTTGAGACTGGCCATGATGGGTGTGGCTGATTTGGATTGAACGTCAGTGTCACGTATGAATTTTTGTTGGTATGACTGTATGAAAGCATTTATTGTTGATTTAAAAAAAACCATATTTTGGCCAAAAAAAAAAAAAGAAAAGAGGAGGGTAGATTTGGCTACCTACCGACACTTCTATCGACGGCGAGGTCCTAGGATGGCTCGGTCGGAGGCATCCGGTAACCTTGGCAAGGAGTCCCCAACCTGACCTTCCCCTTCTCCCTTCTTCTCTTTCTTTTTTTTCCGAATACTTTGCTCCTTATTTCCACAACTAAAATGTATATAGAAGACAACTTTATTCGAACTCATTACAATCAAGCCGAATTCAATCTTTTCCTAAACTGAGCTAGAATTATTCATCAATCATGTTATCTCACTTACACCCCTCCTCTAAAATATTAAGAGTTTATTGAGATGGTTCAACAGCGTTTCTTCTTAAATAAGATCTCAGATTTTAGTATTGTTAATCGAGAAATTCATGATAAAGAGAGGTTTACTTCTTAATGGGGCCGACCTAAATTTGTTTGAACTTATTAAATTTCTAGATAACAAGTGGTGTAAACCGAAACAGAAATATGTAAAAGACCCCTTAAGTGGGCCAAAGTCAGATTGAGTGTGAACTTGAGCCCCCAGTTGCAATCAACCAAACCCAAGATAAGGGGCACAATCCGTCAAAAATTGCCCAAAGGCCCCAAATACCAAGCTTAGAATGCCCAGAAAAGAGGCACTTAGGCCTGCGGGAAGTGGCCCGCAGGCCCATGGTTTCAACATGGCCCTATTTCTAGAGAAGGAAAACCACTGCTCGGTGAAAGTGGTCGGGTTGAGTGATTTTTCTCCAAATGGTCGGGGCCCAAATTTTTTCGGATCAGTTTTTTCAAGTCATAAAACCATAGCGAGAACTATTTAGCAATTGAAAAATCAACAATTAATGAGTCGGATTTTTTCAACTTAGAATTTTAATAAACTAATAAGTTATATACGAAAATTATAAAATAAAATTCATTTTCATAAATAAAAAACTACTATTTATAAATATTTGATGTATAAAATAAGTTAAATAGTATAAATATGAAATAAAATTCAAGTCTAAAACATTAAATTATTATTTTTATGATCAAAATTTAGTAATAAGGTGAATTTGTTATCATGGTATTTTACTTTCATATGATTTCGATCGGTTTTGGGGGCCCACCGGTTTCTAGTTGGGCCCCGACTTTCTCATATCCTTTTTTCATGACCTCAAAGATCACCCAAACTTTATGTAGGTTCCCTAAAACCCGATTTTTTTGGATCGGTCTCGGTTGGTTTTCCGGTTTTTTCCTTACACTCCTACCTGCACATATGCGCGAGACGCGGGTATACTTCGTGTTATAAATTCTTCAGTCTGCTCTCCTTATATATCAATGTGGGATTAAATTTCACCCGTTCTCCCACTGCTCCTCCATAGCCAAACATTCTTCCCCGAACACCGAGTTCTGTATAGGTAGATGGTCGTTATCCTTTCTTCTGAAATTATGCAGTCCTACTAAGCGATAGTCTCAGTGAACCCTACGAGGACACATTCAAAGTAATTGGGTATGGCCAGGCTGAGCAGTGTTTGGCAGCAATAAGTCTGAGTCGAAGTTAGCTTTCTTATATCTTCAATCTCTCTCTCTCTCGCAAGCATGAACGCATGCATGCGCATGCGTTCGTTAGCTTCTTCATAGATCACGTTCGGTACAAAAGAATGGAAAGGAATGGGTTTCATAAAATAAAATGCCGCAATATTGATAGTATTTTATGTTTTTTTGTTAATCTTAAAGGTGAGAAGGAATGAATTTGACATAAATAAGAAGAATGGTCCAACGAGCATTCATGAAATTTTTTAATAAAAACATCATTATAATAGAATCTATACATCAATTTTTTGAGAATATAATAATATAAAAATCTAAAATAAAAGAGTAAATATCCATTCCGTTGTATTCCGCCCGATTCCTTCCTATCAAACGTAACCTTCTATCTTCTAATTTCCGTTTGATTAAATGAAGCTAGCTCAAGATGGCTTCTTTCTTTTCAAATTTTGGGTTATGATGGCTACCCATCATGCTCAAGGTTCCCATGGAGCCAGGGTGATCGCGACCTTTCCCCTCAAATACCGGCCATTGCAACCTTACCATGTCGGTTACTGGTCATCGTGATCTTTCTTTTAGGTTTTCGTCAAAACAATCTATCGTGACCCAGAAAGTTTAAACTATATGTGACCCTCTAAAATTAAATTCCCGTTTTCATAATATCTTAAAGGACACCGACTTATTTGACTAAATTAAGTATTTGCTAGTGTTAAGACCGGTTTGCTATACTGTGGGTATAGCACTAGTGACAGATCTAGAAGCCCGAGTCGAGGAGATATTACTATTTGTAACGGTGATATCACATAACAAAGTCTATAGAGTGATATGACATCAACCAAAAAGATCTATACGAGTTGTTAGGAATTTTTTTATAAAATCTAAAAGTTTGATTTTATTAATTTGGTATCACCAAGTAAAAACTATCACATAATGATACCGTTACAGATAACACTTGCAAAATCGAATGAGAACTAAAAAAAGATAGTTTTGAGGGTATGGAATAAGATAATTTAATAAAAATATAGATAAAATCAATAAATTTCACATAAAACATTACGAATTTTGTTGAGTTTAGGGTGATTGCCTCTAGAGAGTCTTTAAATCGGGAGATTCTTATGTGAGCTCAATTCACTACGTCATCCATGAACTCCACAAATAAATATTTAATATGTTATCATTTAGTGTCACTTTATTTTTCTATTCATTAATAATACTTATTTTTTAATATAATTTAAAATATTTACTCATATATCAAATATTTATTAATTAATTTCATCACTAACTTGACTCACTTTACGAACTTTTTTCTTCAAATCCACGTTGCATGGTGCCATCTTTTTATTTATTATTATTACTGATAAAACTGCTAGCTACTTTGCTCATGAATTTGATTGAGACCGGGAGCAGCTGCAGAAGAACGAACGAGGACGATGATCTGCCCTCAGCAATGGAACTGTCACTGATTAACGATTTGACATACCGACTTCAACTCGGAACCAATGATGATTAACCTCACCTCATGGACACTTGCGATCAGGAAAGCCGCCGCTTCCAGTCCCTACGAAGCCCTCGCCATCTTCTCCCGAATGCACCGACTCTCCGTCCCCTTCGACAGCTTCTCCATCCTCTTCGCCCTCAAGGCCTGCACCGTACTCCCAAACCCCGCCACCGTCATCCGCCACCTCCATTCCCACATCATCAAGCTCGGCTTCCCTTCTCATGTTTACGTCGCCACTGCCCTCCTGAATGGCTACGCGACTCTTTCTTTCCGGGATGCATGCAAGCTGTTCGGTGAAATGCCCAGCAGGAACACGGTCACGTGGAACACCATGGTCACGTGTTATGCCAGGTTGGGAGATGTGGAGGGAGCACGTCGCGTGTTTGACGAAATGCCTTCCCGGGACGTTGCGTCGTGGTCCGCAATGATCGCTGCATACATGAGCAGTGGCAAGTGGGACGATGGACTAGGTCTCTTCCGCCAGATGTTGGCAGGACCCGTGGGGCCAAAGCCTGACCAGGTGACGGTGGGGTCGGTCTTGTCCGGTTGTGCCCAGATGGGCTCGCTTGGTTTGTTGGTTGGGAAGTCGGTCCATTCCTTGGTAGTGAAGAATGGGTGGGAGATTAACGTCGAGATCGGGACTGTGCTGGTAGACATGTATGCCAAGTGCGGACTTTTGAAGTACGCTCTCCAGTTATTCAACCTCATGGATGAGAGGAACCTGATGACGTGGACTGCATTGATATGTGGGTCAGCGCAGAATGGCCAAACCAAGGAAGCCATGGCCCTATTTGAGATGATGCGGCAAACAGGTTTGCAGCCCAACGAGATGACCTTCACTGGGGTTCTCAGTGCTTGTGCAAACAGCGGGCTTGTAGAGGATGGAAGAAGGTATTTTAAGATGCTCGTGGAGTGCGGTATAAAGCCTAGGATTCAACACTATGGGTGCATGGTGGATTTGTTTGGTAAGGCGGGTTTGTTAGAGGAGGCTTACGAGGTAATACATAAGATGGAATATAAGCCGAATATTGTTGTGTGGGGTTCTTACTTAGCTGCCTGTAAGATTCATAAGCGGTTTGATATGGCAGATCGGGTGATCGATCAGGTGATGAGTGATGTGAGGCCAGAGAATGATGGAGGGGTCTATATGCTTATTTCTGATCTCTATGTTCTGAGTGATAAGTGGGATGAAGCAGAGACGATTAGGCAACAGATGCTGGATCAAAACACAAGGAAAGTTCGAGGTTCTAGTTTTATCAAAACCGGAGTGTAGTGGACAGCCAGCACATAATGAGCATTGTGTGCAACCGCATGGTAAATCCGATTTCATGGAGTCGCATTCATTCCTATTCCAGAAAACTGGTGGCACTTAAATCACCTGGAGAATGCGATGTGGCTCTAGAGCAGCCCCTCGTCTATCAGAGGCACTTGAACATTCTTTTCAGTCACCAGTAAAGTAACTTGAAAGCTGTCTCAAGTTTGTGTGACTCTCTCATTGATAGAACAGGGGAGGATCCCCTAAAAGAAGGAAGAGAGGGGGGACAACAAGATAATGAGCACAGCTCCTTGTCCAAACGAAAGCGCGGCATATGATCCCTGCCGGGGTAGACCGACCTTCTAGTCAATTAGTGCATAACTGGCAATTCTTTCATAGTTCCATTAGAGCAGTGTATCAACTGTCATTTTTTGCCGGGTAACTTATCCAAAATCTAGCTGAGCAGTGCAGGGAATGAATCTTCCGTCAATTCTTTCCGCTGATTGTGAGTTCCCAAATTGTTCTTTCCATTCCCAATCCGCTTGCTCATTTCTGGTTGTATTTCTTTCTGTCTGACTGTGTGCTACTTTGGTTTTGTGCTGGTGCAGAAAATACTACAGCTTGGTTGAGCCAGATTGGTGGCTCTCACTTTTAACAACAAACCCGCTGGTGGTTAGATTTTTTTGTTTTGAATTTAGCATACGAATACATTTTATCTTTTGAGAAAGCTTCAATCAGGTGCCTGACTGTGTAGAACCTCATGCCCATGTGCACCTATTGCTAAATCCTCCATTTACTGAAATTCAACAGTGTTGTTTAGGCTCGGATAATTTCCGAGGGACGAGTAAACAGTAAACTGGAATGAATGCATATGTAATTTATTGTCAATAATTGACTTGCAGCAATATAGGGAAAATTCAGTTTCAGTCATTGATTAATGAACAGGAAAGTGCCTAAAATTGGAAGTTCAAAAAATAAAACAATCTAACTTATAACTGTTAGGTTGTATTTGGTGGGAAGGAATCGAAAGAAATGGAATGGAATGAGTTTGATAGTAAGATACTACAGAATTGAGCGTAATGGGTGAATTTTTGTGTTAATCTTGAAAAATGAGGAGAGAGTTTGATATAAATTTAAGAAAAGTGGAGGAACAAACATTTACGAGTTGAAAAAACTGATCTGGTCATCTTACTTGGATTGACTTTAGACTCAAGTATTCCCCTCATCTCCTCGGATCTCTCTTTACGGAGCACGCAGTAGGCATATAAGCCTAAAAAGTAATAAAAAAAAAAGAGGAAATAAAGGTACAAGAGTCTCATTTATGAGAATTGGACGTAGAAGCTCTTGGTCACAGGTCGAAAGTGATACTACTAAACTAAATCCTTTGCCCCGAACATATCTTTGTAAAGTCGCTAACAGCAAAATTGGAGTGCTAAAAGATAAATTATTTAGTAGTAGTGATTATATAAGTAATTTTACTGCTTCATCCCCTTGACCTTGCTTTTTATTAGTTAAAAATATATTTATCAAGGATTTTTTAGTAGTTTAAAAGTGAGACAAATTGACATCACTTCTCACATATAATAATAGATAGACAGACCGCTTTGCACCCACACTGCATATTGAGGAGACACTTCCTATAATACGTTACTGATACATAACCATGCTTTTTGGGTTAAATCTGAAAAGTGATGATTTCAATGCACATGCTTGACAAATGGATAAATTCTTGGGTGATGTTATCTCACCACGTAACGTGCAGAAATACTAATATAACTGTGACAAACGAGTAAATTAATATTAATCACCCAAGCGACTATCATAATTATTACTAATTAAAACAACTTAATCGAAGCTTTCTAGTCACTTCATTATAAGATGAAATCATTTAAAATTTTTTCTGTCAACCTAATGTAATTCTAATCAGTAAGAACTTCTCTAGCCCACTGTTCTTCTTCTTCTAGACCGAAGAAAAAGACACCTCGTGTCAAAATTTCGTACGATACATGGTTTCATGTTTTTTACATCATCCGTATAGAGCTCGCCCATATAGCCCTTCAGGTCGCTGATGACTTGGTCTGTGACAAAAGCCTGTAAGGTCGGCATTTGGGATTGATCTAGCCACGAAGTAATTTGGAGCAAGTCATCAAGAGGAAGCCACTGTTCTAAAAACCAGCCGTTGAGCAACAGGCCAATCACATTTACAACCACTTCATGGACTGTAGGCATCAATGCACTGACGATCATTAATTGTAACTACAAACAAACTCAGAGAGAAAGCACTCCCCAAAATCACAAAAATCAAAATCCATAACATATATACCCAAAAATGCAAGCATTGCTAATACGTTTCTAGACGAATATTGTGACTTGTGAGCCTCTTTTAACTCAAGCGGCATCAAAACAAGGCTCACCGAGTGCACTGATGATATCACCTAGGCACGCGATAAGCTGATCCCCTTGACGTCGACGAATGACATCAGAGTCCTCCTTATCTTTCTCAGTGGCTCCAGTCCTCTTGACAATCGATATGATCTGCTCTGCATTCTCGCGCAATATAGCATCCCTGATTGCCTCATCTGCTTTCCTCCACAAGCAGAAGCTCTCTGAAGGTTTATCTTCTTCTTCCAAGTGCTTGATTCTAGCATTACCTGGCTTGCTCTTCCTAGGCGTTGCCTTGCATTTTATGGGCATCTTTTCAATTGAGATTTCGTGGGGTATCAAGAGCCCTTTTTTCCGCTTGGACCCTGTCACACCTGTGCAAGGATCAAGGACAAAATTCCAGGTACATGCCCATATTCTATCTGCTAATATTTCCCGTGCATGTACCTATTTACACACTAATGCACTGATGTGTAGCATGCGAAACATGCAAAATTCTTGGTACTCCATTACAAGTCTAACTACTACAATGTCTTGAATAATATAATTGTTGCATTTACTAAATTCGATCACGTTGCCTATAGGGGACACAAGTCTGTAAAAGAGTCCTTAAGCCATGTACACACCAAACTTAAGCTGTGCAGGGCATTTCTTTCTTGATATTTGGAACAGCATGTGGTCAATGTGGTTCAAACAATAGCTTAGTGTGCTCAAACAATATTAAGAATCTGTCAGAACTGATACTTTGAAACAAGATTTGAATGGTTCCTACAAAGGTCATGAATATGATTCTTTTCTACAAATCAACCAATGACTAAAGTGAGCAGTATGAGACTTCTGCGGCACTATTGAAACTAAAAGATTCCATGCTTTTTCCCTTCGGTTTATTTATTAATTTTTTATTGCATTTTGGCTATAAAAAAGATGAATGAATGGGCAACAGGCATTGCCAGATCTTTGAACATAACCATACAAGTCTCCACGTGCTGCAGAATGTCAGGAACTCATCACTATAAGCCAGCAAGGTGCTTAGAGGTCAGCCAATTAACATTCAATTAGAATAGCTGGGTAGTCTTTCACCCAAAAATGTGGGATGGCAGACTTTAAAAGTCAGCAAGAATGGAAACAAGTCCACAAGTCCATGGTATCCTCGGGAAGGCCAACCTCACGGATGTGACATGGGCCTAGATAGTGGCCCTCCCAACAGGGTTGGCAAGGTCTCAAACATGCCTGCCATGGTCTTGATTATCCCATTCGCATAAATGCAAATTGGTATATTAAGCTATGAGGTCTAGAACTGACTTATGCAAATCAGGTACGCAGATTGAAATTGCTGCTCATTACTTTGAGGTCTAGAACTAACTTGGACATCAGAATTTCTATCTCGGGAACATCTCAGTTCACCGCTGTTTAACAATCCATCACGATTGAAAAGCCAAAGAAATATCAGTTTCATTAACATCGTAATTATATGTCCACTTCTATATATTAAGCTAGAAATGACATGTTTTTAAAAGAAACATAGCAACATTTAAAAGTCTCAACTACTCCTTACAATGGTGAGTCGAATATTAGATGCATGTGACTTCACCTATTATTGATTAGTTTAAATGTACTAGCTTTTGATTTGATAACAATTACTTGCACCTGCTGAAAAACCAAATTTTGAATATCTTCCATGCAATGGCTGCTGAACAGAACATTCCACAGGCACCGCGAGCAAATTTAAGAAACTAAATTGCTCAAAATGAGAGATTTTAAGCAATCAAATGACTAGCCAGTTTACCATTTTTTCCACTGAAGAAGAAAATTCGGCTAACTAAATCTATCATCAGGAAAAACTGAGTGAATTTGGTAGCCAGATATCCAGGTAGCAATCCTAATGCAGCCCAATTGCTTGCTCCTAATTCAAATGAAACTCCAAATCCTAAACCAATATGATAAGCAACCAGTGACTTCATTAGTGTTTCAGTAAAAGAACTGAATAGACTGAAAACACAATACATTAAGAAATTGAGAATATTAAAATCTAATTGAGAGTGGTTAGAATCTGCGTACCTGATTTGGCAATAGCAGCAGTTTCAACAGCATCAATACAGTCTTCTAGATCATTTTCTGTGTCTGTCTCTGACCGAGCTTGCTTCTGCCTGAGAAGATTTTCGATGGCTTTGAACAGTTCGAGGTCAAAAGTCAATGGAAGACCAAACTCTCTTCTCTGATTAGGTTCCAAAGACCAATAAGGATCATGGCTCAATTGGGCCTCGTACTGCTCGATCTTGCTGTAGTCCACAAGCAAAGATTCCCACTTCCTTCGACACTGGTTTGCATTTCTTACAGCATCCAACAGGGTACAGTTCTCAGCTATAATTTTCCATTTCTGATGAGATGAGATCGCATCCAAACAGTCTCCATAAACTGCAGCTATCTCATTCACTAGGATCAATGACTCGGTAACAGACCAGTCCGGCACCACCTGCGACCGTGTACGCCTGGAACCAACACGGATATCCTGATCCATTTCCATTCACGTAGAAGCTCTATGACTGCCCTGAAAAGGGAAATTGGCCATCTCAGTGGTTTCTGCGAAAGAAACCCAAGAAAAATCTCCACTCCAACCACACATTAAACCCATTTAGTTCCAAAAAATTGTAATTTGGGACAATAATTCACCCATAAAATAAAAACATGATCATGAACAAAAAAGAGTTGCCCAACTCCCCACAAGTCGCTTTTTTTCATCTTACATTTTCAACAGTTCTTCTCAATATGGGAACCCCGCTTACATATTCATACCTAACTCATTCCCACGTAATTGTTCTACTCACTGATAAGATCAAATATCCAGTTCCCGGGAGCTAAAATTTTGACGAAATCAGCCGCATGCCGACAAATCGATCACTAGAGAATGAACAAAAGCAAGAAATCATACTCGACTGAGGCCCTACTTGGAAGCGTAAGATAATGCAGCTCTTAAAATGGGTACCTGATTGGATTTTGTAGCCCTACTTCAGTGAATTCGGTTGATGCCCTTCAGCATTGAAATTTCTCTTGGGTCTAAAACGTAATGCCTGAGATTCTTCCTTTTTATTATTTTACGATGGAGAGAGGAGAAGTAACATTTCTGGACCGATGATTCGGAGGGATTAAGAGGATGCTATGGACGATAAAATTACTAGAGGGTATTTGGATGCATTTCATATCCCTTCTGACCCTCAATATTTCCATCCTCCCATGTGGGAATTTGGTGGAATAAAGAGAGATTATAATATTGGTAAAGTAACTTATTATTATCTCATAATCCCTCTCTAAAATAATCTATTATTATATTAGAGAAATGAGATAATTTTGATATCCTTTTTAATATTGGGATGAAAATTTATATAGCACTATTTGAGATAAATATTTCAAAAATAGCATCACTTTATAACAGTTTTTAAAAATAGTACTAATATATAAGATAAATTTTATTTTTATTTGTTGTGTGCATACTAGTATCCAATAGCCCAACTAATCCAGTTCGACTGACTAATCCAATTCGAGCTGGGTCAGCCCATTTAAGAGGTAAAACTCTCTTAGCATAGATTTTCTCCATCCACAAAGACTCGAACCTGAGACCTTTGCTTAAGGGAAACAAGTGCCTTATCACTTGAACCGACTCATGTTGGTAAATTTTAATAATTTTTCAATATTCCCTCTTTACTCCTCTCATTAACTCTCAACCCTAAAAATTTCATTCCTCTCCCTCCCTTTGCTCTCAGTCGCGACCATCACGCTGAGCATCTGGCCAGACCACCAAGCCTCTCGGAGCCCAGCCCCCGCTCCTACAATCATCGACTTGAAGTGCCTCCAAATCGCTACTTCTCAACTATGAGTCTGAGCCCTCCTTTATCCCACCGCATCGAACCCCCATAGTCGCCAACTAGCTCATCGTGCTTTGCCCTGATCATCCTCAAGCAGAGCCCAAATCAACCATCTCACCTTCAATTGAGCCCCTTTCTATTCTATTCCAACTACCGCAATCATTCCTCTACTCCTCAAGCTCCGACTTTGCTAGGAACTCCCATCAATTCGAAGCTCCGCTTGGACATCCTTGCCTCATCCTCCTCCTTCAATCTTTGTGGTAGTGAGTAAGTCTCCCCTGTTTACCTTACTCCCCTCGTCTACTGATGCAATTTTGTCTAATGATGTCAATGTTAAATTCGTTAGAAAAAATATCACATCAACTGAAATTTTGTTGTTGTATTTCATAGTTTAGCTTAGCCTTCATTGTTCCACTTGATTTCTTTCATATTGAAGGTTTTTTGGAAGTTCAAGAGAAATTTGATCTTAATATCCGAGAATTTTGAGAGCCATTTCTACTAGTGTGGTAATTATATGATACTACTCGTTTGAAGGCCAAGTCTCATGGTTCAAGAGAAATTGTGTTTGTTTCAAAAATTTCACTGAATAGAATTGTTGTGATATGTCTAAGGCTTTCTAGTATTTTGCAAGTGGCAACTGCAATGTCTCTACCGATACTAGTGAGGCATAATATAGCCTATAAAGAGTATCTAGAGAAGCTTCTTGGAAGGCATTTTCTCCTATATTTAATAGAAATAATGGTGGGATTTGGGGACAGAGAATCAAATCATGGTTAATTATTATCAAATTGATCTAAATAAGCATGAAATCAAGCTTTTTCTATTCTCGAGCTGCCATCTTACTTCAACTGATGGAGATTGCTTTTCCTTACAATCTTGTCTCCCTCATTTGCTATTTCTCAAGAGAGAACTATATCAGTGACTTGTTTTGCTGGTACAACTTCCAGTATTGTAATTGATTGGTTCTTCCTAATATTGCATATTTATGCTGCTGTTGAAGATGCAGTTCCCTCTATTAGATCAGCTGCATGTCAAGCCATTGGTGTGATGACATCTCTCCCAAAGGCGATCCATGAAGTCCAAAAGCTTCTTCCTTGTGCTATTAATTATATTCGGTCAAAGCATACTTGGAGGGTTTCACTTCAGGAAGTTAGTTGCTACTGAGATGATAAATGGTAATATTAAGGAGGCATGCTGAAGAAACGTTTAGGTGATCCTCGTTGGTTTTTTATAAGAGATTTCAGGTCTCTATATATTAGTTATCTTCTCTCTTGGATGCTTCTCACTTCAGTCCTAATGTTTTGCTTCTCAATCAAATCAAATGATGTTAGGGCTTAATGTGTGTAATCGGCACCATTCTTTAGAGTAATCCTACCTAAATTATTGATTATTAAACATGGGAGTTTGCGAGGGTGGTTCTCGAAATCATCAGCTGGTGCCGGTAAATAGGTCCCAAAGACCAATGCTTTAATCAGATTTCATGACAAACTCTATTTTTTTTCTTAGTTAAATATGTTACAGTAAGGAAAAAATAGGTCCCGATAAAAGAAAAATAGGTCACAATAAGAGAGAAATAGGTCTCGAAGACCAATGTCTTAATCAGATTTCATGATAAATTCTATTTTCTTTCTCAGTTAAATAGGTCCCGGTTATGAAAAAATATGTCATGATAAGAGAAAAATAGGTCCTGGTAAGAGAAAAATAGGTCCTGGTAAGATAGAAATAGGTCCCGAAGATCAATGTGTTAGTCAGATTTCACGATAAACTTTATTTTTCGTATTAGTTAAATAGGTCTTAATAAGAGAGAAATTGATCCCAGTAAGAGAGAAATTGGTTCCAATAAGATAGAAATAGGTTTCAGAAGACCAATCTGTTAGTCAGATTTTATGATAAACTCTATTTTCCTTTTCAGTTAAATAAGTTTTGGTAAGAAAAAAAAGGGTCCTGGAGGCCAATGCATTAGTCAAATTTCATGACAAACTCTATTTTCTTTCTTAGTTAAATAGGTCCCAAAGACCAATGCATTAGTTTGATTTCATTTGAAACTATATTTTCCTTCTCAGTTAAATGGGTCTCCGTAAGGGAAAAACAAGTCCCAGTGAGAGAAAAATAGATCCCGGTAAGAGAAAAATAGGTCCCAAAAACTAATAGTTTAGTCAGATTTTTTTAGAAACATTATGATGCAAATACATATAAGATTCAGTTATTACATAAGAATGATGTCACGTGTCTACTTCTTTTCTATTAGGGAGTCGTACACTTATTGGGCATCTTTACTTGTAACGACATGTTTGATGTCAGTTATCGCATCAGCGATTATTGGATAAGCAAATGCAGTTGTTAGACAAACTCAATTGATTTGTGTCCGAGCTCTATTTGCACCTTTCCATATAATTTATCATATGTGATGCTCATTCGGACAATTAATCATTTTGACTTTATTTGACTCCCTATATATCGAGAACATCCATCCAGCGTGCACTCCCATTTGCTGTTGAATATAATTATCACTCGAGCATGCTCCATAATACCTATTTATTAACATAAAGCAAAAATATATTAGTTACACTCTACGCAATGCAATATTACTATATTCTAATTAGCCTCATTGTTCAAAAATAGGTTTCAATGCCATAAAATAGGTCCTATTTAACTAAGAAGGAAAATAGAGTTTCTAAAAAAATCTGACAAAGGCATTCGTCTTCAAGACCTATTTTTCTCTTACCGGGACCTATTTAACTGAGAAAGGAAATATAGTTTCTAATGAAATTTGACTAATGCATTGATCTTCGAGGCCTATTTTTCTATCATCGGGATCTATTTTTTCCTTACCGGGATCTATTTAACTGAAAAGAAAAATAGAGATTCTAGTGAAATATGACTAAGGCATTGGTCTTTGGGACTTATTTTTCTCTTATCAGAACCTATCTTTCCCTTACCGTAATCTATTTAACTGAGAAGAGAAATAGAGTTTCTAATGAAATCTGATCAAGGGGAGCTGTCATCAAAGGTGGCCGAGATTGCCAGGCATAACCAAGACAACAAGGACGGAAAGAAGCGGCAGAAACAACTCGGCTTAGCACGGGGCGAGGGAGGAGCAGTAGTTCGAGTAGCTCGGCTCAGCACCAGTGAGGAAGGAGCAGGGCTAGGCACCAGGGGGAGGAGTGAGCGATAGCCCAGGCTACTCGGTCGGCAGCTCAGGCAGATCGACAGGTTAGCTCGGCAGCTCAGCAAGTTGGCTCAGCAGCTCAGCAAGTTGGCTCAGCAGCTCAGGGTCAGCAGCTTGGGCAGGCCAGTTGTAGGGTGGCATTGAGAGAGAGGAAAGGAGAGAGGGAGAGAGTTTTTGAAGGGAAAATAGAAGAGGGAAGAGAGACTTCATTTTAGATAGATAAGAGGAAGAGAACAAATAGAATGACAAACATGACAATTAGCACAAATTGGTGTTGTTTCTCAAATTTGTTGTAACTTGGTGCTATTTGTGAAAGATGGGTGGAGATTTGTGCTAACTTTGACCCTTAACACTTTAAATATTTCAAAACTATCATTGATAAACAAATCAAAAAAATTTAATAAAAATGGTAAAAGTACAAAATCATCTTAAGAGTATAATTGCCTCTAACTATTCTCTAATTTTTTTCTAATTATAGATTTTATTTTTCATTCATGAAAAATTATATTAAAAACAAAAAGTGTTGTAAAATTAATATAAAATAAAAAATACTATATAACAATTAAATACATGTTTAATAATTTCATGTATAACACATGTGTGCGTCTAGTCTCTATTATTTTAAAGGAGAATTTGGAAGTTTTGGATAGCTTTTATCTAATCTAATTTGTAGGGTGCATTATTATGGTACATAAGAAAAATAATAGATCATTAAAGACTGTATTATCTTTTTAATTTCCCTCACTTCTTTCTCAGCAACTGCTCCCTACCCACAACTTTCATCCATTTTCACGTTCCTAATTATTAGTTTCCTTTTTCTTTGTTTCCATTCTATCATTCTCCATCCCCGCTCTCATAAAACTGCACCCTCTTCTTCTCAGATCCCTCATCTCTCAAAACACCCAAAGCATGGAGACAAAGCAAACAGATTAGTTGCAGAGTTGCTCTGAGGAAGCCCATCACTTTCTTTCTTTCTTTCTTTGTTACTATAGTCACCCGATTTTGACTCGGTTAAATCCCATTTCATTCCTATTAGCATAGTTTTTAAAACCGGACCGGGCCGGAAACCGGTCAAGGTATGGGTTCTTGGGTTCTTGGGTTCTTGGGTTCAACCGGGGTTTAATAAGTCTAACCAGGTTTTTACAAATAATACTTATAATAATATAAAATTAGTAATATAAATGTAAGATTGTTATATTCTATACATTAATTTATAATTTCAACTTTACAAATAAGATTGTTATATTTTATACATTAATTTAGAGCTTAGGTTTCGTTTTTTTCTATTTTTGACTCTTGTTTTTTATTTTTTTGTTTTTTTCATTGACCGATTTTTTGACCGGTTCTTATGGGTTCAGTGGAAACCCAGTTAGACCGACCAGTTCACACTGTCCAACCCGATCCTTGATGCAAACGGAGTAATTAGTGAAACCGGACCGGGCGGATATCCGGTTCCCGGTCCAACCGGTCCGACCGGCCGGTCCGGTCTAGTTTTTAAAACTATGCCTATTAGTATCCCATATTTTAATTCTATTTAAAATTTAATTTTTTTTCATTTTGTTTTATTTTATTTCATTCGAAACACTAAGGAAAAAATTTGCAAATTGAAATGAAAAAAATGCATCTTCCCCCACAATTTCAACAAAGGCGCGAAGGCTTGATAACCAGCCACTGACGGCCTTCTCGGCCACTTCCGGCCACACCGGCGACTCTGTCGAGCTCCCGGCTCCATCCCGAATCCACCCCCGTCCATTCTCGATCCTATCTCTTTCCCTCTTCGGTCAATTCTGTTCACTCTCTCTCTACCTTTCGGCACTAAAATCGTCTGTTCCGGCGCCGTGCACCCCTCCTCTGACATCCGCCGGTGTCAGCCATCGATGAGCCGCCCTTGCTAACCTTCCCGATCTAGTTCACACTCTCCCCGAGCTCTCTCTCTCTCTTCTTACGGCCGCTGCCTGAGATCACCATGCCGATTGTCGTGCACGGCACTGTGATTCTGATAGTCCGTACGGCGTCACCCTGCTCCGGCTGCCTCTGTTGACTCGCCCGGACCTTTCCCGTCCTGGCCATACTGCCCCTGGCCTCCCGCAGCTCTGCTGCCATCCTTCTCTATCAAGGCAGTCCATCTCTGTTTCATTCTTTATTTTATTTTATTTTCATTTCCTCTATTTCAGCCCCAAAAACTTTCGAGTCTGTTACATTTCAGCCCCCACAACATTTCCTCTATAAATACATGTGCCATTCATTTGTAAAAGACAAGATCTGGAATACATCAAATATACATTGAACTTTCTCTTGAATATCCACTATTAGACTCGTGTTGAGCAAAAAAAATTCAAGAATTTTCATACTGTTCCAAATTCAATTGTCTTCGAATCTGCCATTGATCCGAGCCCGATTTCGATATCGACTTGGAGTTCTTCACTGATCCAAGCCGAGCCCGTGCTAATCATCAAGATCGAGCTCGAGTCCGTGTGAATCAACGAGTCTTCCTCAAATCCCCAAGGTGCCCGGGTTCGACATCAACCAAGCCGAAGTCTTGTTCACTCCTCGACATCATCATCATCGTCAGTTATAGGTAAATAATTTCTTTTGTTTTCTTTTATTTTCTTTTCTCCTTTTCAAAAATGTTTTACAAAAAATAGAAGATACAAAAAAATGAGAAAATCAAAATTTAGGATTCATGTTTTCATGAAAAATATGGAAAAGGATCCTTGAAAAATAAAAACTTGTTAGTTAGGATTTTTAGAATGAATATATATTGCTCATCTTTTTTAGAAAATATAAATAAAAAAAAAGATAAAATGAAAAAAATAGAAAAATAAAAAAATAAAAAAAAATTCCATATAAGAAAATCGGGGAATGACCAAAAAAATGGGTTGTGCAAAAATCGTAATGATGAAAATGATCATTTAAAGTCGGATTTCAAAATTTTGTTTACCAACCCGACCACTTTTTCGAAGTTTTTAGGTCAGCTCTGGGGTCAAGAATGTGTTTCAAAGTGGGTTTCCTAAGGTTTAGGGATCATTTTTTGGAAATCTCATATCTTTTCGGATCGGCTTGGAGTCTTTTATCAACTCACTAAAATCAGTCCAGATTTGTTTTGAAACCTTTCCAGCTTTGTTATGATGTCTGTGTGTGTTTTAGAATAGTCTTAGGTGTTTGTTAGAATTTTAGGGTCTATTTTTGAAAAATTCGGATCATTTCGGATCAATTGAAGATCTTTTATCGTATTTTAAATAATCATTCCAGCCCCATCCGAATTTTTCAGATCAGTCCCCCATATTTTTGTGTGTCTTAAAGTGGGTTAAAGTGTATCCCAAGATTTAGAGTTTGATCCTTAAAAATTTCGAAACATTTCGGGTCAAGTTCGGATACTTTGAAACAAGATGAATTAGTTCTCAGGAGTATCTTTTGAGTAATTAAGGGGTAGTTAATTTTTCAAAATTTTCGGGTCCTCAACGATTTAACTCATTCTTTTATGTTATTCCCAATTTTTCTTACGATTGATTAACTTTCTCATTTAGAAGAAAAACTTGTTTTGATTGAATCGATCGGTAGATAATTGTTGTGGTATTCTCATTTATGTGTATTACTTTGATTGTATGTGGGGAGGGAAAAATCAATGTATGGAGTGAATCAATGTAATTGGATGGGTAGTGCGTGAGAGAGTGATGATGGATGTATGTAATCCCGATAATAGTGGAACCATTTACTTTCTGCGCCTAAATTAGGACAAATAGTGGCATGCTAGAGTCGTGATACGAATTATCGAATTTCTCTGTGGACCATCGGTTCGAACTTCGATTAGAAAAAAATTGGACAAATAAAATGTGCAAGCAAACAAATGACTTAGACTTAGGGACGGGTACCAAATTTGGGCGTATTTTGGCTCTCGAACTTCAAGATACGTAACAGGACCTCTAGACTCAAATCTCGGTTTCAAGACCAACAAAAAACCTAGGTGGTTAGTGTTTAGATCACTTAGTGATTTAGGCACCTAAACGGCCTTAATAAACAGTTTAGTGGCGACTTCAATCCAACCTCGATTAAAACCCCAAGTTAGGCCTCGTGTGTGCCTCATGATCCGCATTCTTTTTTTCAAGTCGAAAATTTCGATGTCCGACAGTTACTAAAATCTCATCAACTTTCTTGGCACTAAGCATAAAGTGAATAGGCATCGTCTTGAATATTCAATGGTCCAATTTCTTTACCTGCTCCACAATTTCCAAACACAGAAAAATTGACTAAATGCTCTTTCTATTTTATGTTACATTATTTTGTGATATAGGCGAGTGCATACGTCAGGTATCCCAACCATGGTACACACGTCAGGTACTAAGTACACACATCGGGTACCATGACCTTGGTGCACACGTCGAGTACCCCAACCACAATGCTACATCAGGTACCCCGACCATCTACCTAGACGCCGAGTACTCTAACCTTCATGCACATGTCGGGTTCCCCGTCCATCTACCTACACATCGGGTATCCTAACCTTAAAGCACACACCGGGTACCCCGTGCACATGCTAAGTACCCCAACCAACTACATACATGTCAGGTACCCAAGAGACTTAGGGCCCACATGCTTGGGCCAAACCCCTTCAGAAGCAGCACGTGAGAGACATGACCATGACATACATGTATGTTGGACACCGAGCATTCATACACCTTGGGGTCTCAATGTCCCAACAAACCTCAAATATCGAATTCCCACCATCGTGAACACCCACACTTGGAACTGGATTCGCCAAGTTCAAATTCAAGGGAGTCAGATGCCATGAACACCACGGTAACACCGGAGCCCAACTTATGGAAGTCGGGTGCCCCGGGCATCAAGACAACACCGGCACTCGACTCAAGGAAGTTGGGTGCCATGGACACCGCGGTAACACTGGATCCCGACCCATGGAAGTCAGGTACTCCAGGCATAATGACAAACTCGACGCCTGACTCAAGGAAGTTGGGTGCCATCGACACCGCAGTAACGCCTGTTACCAACTCACGAAAGTCGAGCACCTCGGGCATCATGGCAACCCCAGCGCCCGACTCAAGGAATTCGGGAGCCATGGACACCGCAACAACACTAGTGCCTAACTCACTAAAGTCAAGCACCACTGGCACCACGGCAACCCCAGCCGCCAACTCAAGGAAGTTGGGAACTGATGATTATCGAGCCTACCCTAACTCTCGACTCACGGAAGTTGGCTATCACTGACACCATGCCAACATTAGCGCCCAACTCAAGGAAGTCAGGTACCCATGGATACAATGCCAACATTGATGCCAGACTCAATGAAGTCGATGCCCACGGATATCACACCAACACCGGTGCCTGACTCATGGAAATAGAGTATCGACATACATTCTACCAACCCTGACACCCGACTCAAGAAAGTTGGGTGCACAGTAAGTGTAGAAATCCTAACATCCGACTGCCAACAAGTTTCGACAAGTTCAAACACTCTGACATCCAACTTCCAACAAGTTTGGACATCCCAACGTCCGACTTACAATTTCAGACAACCCGATATTCGACTTTCTCCAACTCAAGGAAATTGGGTGCATGAAAAGTCCGGAAGTCCTAATGTCCTACTTCCAACATGTTTGGACATGCCAACGTCTAACTTACAAGTCCTGACGTCCCAACATCCAACTTCTAGTGAGTTTAATTGCCATTGGGTCCAGACATCGCAACATCTAACATTTGACTTCCCTAAGTCAGAACATCTCGATATATGACTTTCCAACATCCGACTTTATCAAGTCCGGATTGGGGGGAAAAATATTTTCTCAACCTCTCAACATCTGACTATCACAATTCTGGTTTAGAGGACACAACAAATTTCGATCCCTCGATGTTTGATTTTCACAAGTCCGAACTAAGAGACATAAAATGAATTTTTTATCTCTCAACATTCAATTCAACTCTCACAAGTCTTAACTGAATCTTCAAGCTGTCGAAGTTGGACTTTTATCATTAGGGACCAAAAGGCCAAATCAACATGCATCAAGATCATCTCCTCTGGTCGTCCCTCTTCAATTGAACACAACATCTACTTCCCGACGTCATACATGTTGAGAAGTGGGGGACAAATGAGACCGGGCGCATATGTTGGGTACCCGACTATGGTACACACGTCAGGTACCAAGTACACACATCAAGTGCCACGAGCTTAGTGCACACGTTAGGTACCCCGATCATCTACCTAAACGTCAGGTACCCCAACATGAATGCACACATCAAGTTACCGCGCACACGCCGAGTAACCCAATCATCTACCTACATGTCGGGTTCCTCGACCTCAATGCATACACCCGATACCCCGACCAACTGCATACATGTCGGGTACCCGAGTGACTTAGGGCCCGCATGCCCGGACCAAAACCGCTTCATGCGCAACACGTGGGAGACATGACCTTGTGAGCCTTCCGTACTAATCGAGCTCTATATATAGCCCCCTTCAGGGACCAACTGTTTCATTGATACCTCCCCTCTTCAATGTCTCTTCTCCTTCTCCCGCCTCATCCTCTCACTCAGATCACTCTCTGACTTAGGCATTGGAGAGCCATTCTAAGAAAACACCCTAAGCTTGGCATTTTGTAAGTCTCCGGCAAAGTCCATCCATCTTCTCCACCTCAAAGCCAACTTAGACTTCATCCGAGTGTCTCTCAACGCAATAGGCTACCCCAAGGTACTATTAGTTTGTAACTCCTTTTTTTTTTTTTGGCCGAAAGTTTGTAACTCCTTTGACTAACAGAATTGAATGAACTTTTTTGTGGCTCGAGTTTTACATCCACTATATTCTTGTCAGTAGTACTTGATATAATTAGCATTATAGAATTATAGGCTATTACATATACTTTGGTAAATTTATTTGATTTACGCATATCAACATAATTATTACTTGCAATTATTCTCAACGATGTTTACCGTGAGTAGTACGAGTTTTTTGCTAGTAATATTTAAACAAGTCATTTGGAAGAATAATCTATCTTCCAATCTCTGTCTCCTAATCCCTCAGTGTAAAGTAATTGATCATCACATTGAAATGTAATGATCTCGGAATAATACACACACACATGCCATTTAGTAATCTCCTAAGCCAGAATGGTTCAACAATCGTATAATCTATTGCACAACATTTTGCTTTAGTGCTAGAACGAGCAATAATTATTAGGGTTGAAAGTTGTCACGTTGGGTGGGTTTCTTCCCAAATGGTTGGCTCCAAATTTTTTCAAGTCAAAAAACCATATTGAGAACCATTTAACAATCGAAGAACCAATCGTTAGCGGGTCCAATTTTTTCGGATGGTTTTTTGGGCCTGGAATTTCAATAAAATAATAAATTAAATACAAAAATTGTAAGATATAATTTACTTTAACAAATAAAAAAAACTACTATCTGTAAATATTTGGTACATAAAATAAGTTAAATAGTATAAAAAGTTCAAGTTTAAAATATTAAATTATCATTTTTATAATCAAAATTTAATAATAAGATAAATTTCTTATTATGATATTTTACTTTCATATCATTTCAATTTGTTTTGAGGACCACCGAGTTTTTCGAGTCAGGCCCGATTTTTTCTTTGGTCGGTTTTTCATTGCCTCAAAGACTACCTGACTTTCATAAAGGGCCCCTAAAACCCAGTTTTTCATGTAGGTCCCGGTCGGTTTTTACGCGATTTTCAAATTTTCCCTTACATGACCGGCAAACTATGCCATGTCATGTTTAAATGTGTTGTATCTAAACTTGTTCCAATTAAAAACATCGATGACCTTGACATGACACACTTATTTCTCATGTCTAAACCGAGTTAACTCATTTAATGTGGAATGTCTACAATGTATAATTATACTATAATAATATATTATATTATTACTAAAATAATTATATTTATTGATAATTAGTATAATAAATAAGTAAGATTAATCAATTCTTGACAATGTAACATCATATTTAATAATAATGAAACATGCAGTGTATGTAATATTTTACCTATCATAAAATTTTTATATATAAATGTATTTAGTAGGTTCAATAGTTATATATAAATAGTGAAACATTTAATAAATATGTTTAAACGTATCTTATTGGGTTATATAGATTCAAACTACTTAAACACATTTATTTATCATGTTTGAATGTGTTTATATCTAAATAAGTTTGATTCAAATTTTCCCAAGTCCACATGCATCATGTCAAAAATTACCGTGCTTAAATAATTATTTGTTTATTACTTTGCCAAGAGATAGGAGAATCACCAAGATAGTGGCAATAACAAGTGGTAGATCTACAATTTGTAGGATCGTTATCACCAAGATAGAGGGATAACTAGTAATAGTGCCTATGTTTGAAGGATCGTCAATCCAACTAGCATTATTAAAGGCATGTAGTTGTGGGGTGTATCAAATAAAAATTAAAGATTGTGAAAAATTGTACCTTTATGTATCGAATTATATAAAGAATTGCAGTATAGTGTGTGGATCATAGGGATGTCATAAACTAACCGACAATGTGCATAGTATAAGCTATGTCAGGCAAGCTGTGTGACGGTGAGATACACTAAATCTCCAATTAGCTAACATAAAGAATGGGTCCTCTAATAGGGTAACTTGTTCACATTGTAGGCTAATGGCGTAGAAGTAACTTTGCTATATGTAAGACATAGGCCTAGCAATTTTCAGCCCGATCAGATAAAGTCGTGCTTGGGCCAAGGCTTAATGGGCCCAAATTTTATCGTGGCGGGCCGTCGCATTAGCCCATTTAAAAAAAAGATAGTTTTTTTTATCTATCCTAACCCTATTTTAATCCCATTCATTAATCCTAAAACACATTTTCATTGATCTATAATGCATGGTTATAAGGGATGATTTACCTTCTATTTTAAATGAACCTTTTTTATTTCACTCAAATTTCACTATTCTCGCATGAGAGAAATTTTAAGTGATTGATATGTTTATTGGACAGGCTAGGTGGACCATTAATTTTATCGTGTAGGGTCGGGCATGGCTTAATGGGCCTCTCTATTATTGTGCCTTGCCGGTCCGACACAATAACCTTAATGGGCCGAGCCAGCCAGGCCTAATAAAGTCGGCCTGACACGAATTGGCACCCCTAGTAAGGCATGCATTGACTGTCCAAGGAAAAGAGTACACAAGGTGCACACAGTTGACTAGAGGACGTATTAAATAGGCTGAGTCAGGTTGACCTAAATCGATGATGAGTCGGGCAGGTTGATTTGGTTCTAGTTAGTGCTGACGTGGTTGAAAAGTGGAATAAAGGTATGCTTTGTATATGAAAAATGTGCTTGCTGATATGGTGCATGGCTAACGTCCTTCCCGCGTGTAGATCCAGGCAAGCAAATCACTAGCTGCATGTGTGCTGGCACATGTGAACTCTGATGACGACGAAATTCCAGTGGTAGAATGGTGGCAACACAATGAATTTCCTTGTGTTATCGATTTGGTGAGATGCTAGGCAGAACTTCTCATACAAAAACAATTAGAGAGTGAAAAAGGTAAAATTTAGGGTTGCTGACTCGATGGTGACGTCAGAAATTATCCTAGGATCAAGATCAAATCTTAAGACTATGACACAGATATGTTTTACTAAATTACAACGATAGAGGATGCCCTTGTAATATTTTACGATGAAGAGAGAAGTAACATGTCTGGATGGAGGATTTTGAGGGATTTAGAGATGTTACAAACAATAAAATTCTTAGGAGGAATTCGGACGCATTCTACATCCCTTTAACCCTCAATTTTTCCTTCCTCCCACCGGGTAGTTTGAAAGAATAAAGAGGCAGTACAATATTGGTAAGTTAACTTATTATTATCTCAAAACCCTCTCTATAATAATAAGGGTAAATGACTATGTAATACACAGATTTTGCTCATTTTGCCAATTCTACCACGAATTTTCACTTTTGATTAGAATGATTATGAACTTTTAATTCTTCTCCACTTCTATCATATCGTCAGAATTTCGTTAATGTCGTTGACAAAAATTGCAAACGACCATTAAAAAGTGACAAGTTGACAAATTTGCCCCTCTTAAAACTACAAATAAATGACTTTTTAATGCACAAATTTTGTATGGTTTTCCAATTCTACTACTAATTTTGCATGATTTTCTAATTTTACCATGAACTTTCGCTTTTGATTATAATGGTTAGGAATTGACAATTTGACGAACAAAAATCTAATGGGTCTAAAACCGATCAAAATTATATAAAATTAGATATCTGGTTATTGAAATCTGATAATAAGATAAATAATTACATATAATATCCTTTTTTTTACATGATCGTGGTTGGTCTCGAGCTCTGCCTGGTTTTTCTGGGTCCACGCTTGAGTTTCTCGGGCAATTTTTCAACACTTTAAAAGTCACCAAAATTTTATCTAGGATTCAAAAGTTGAGTTTTTTAGGTTAGCTAACCTGAAAAACTCAAATTTTTGGATATGTTTGATTGAATTATGACTATAGAACAAGCTTTAGAGATAAATGCTAAAATAAATAATACCATAATATTTGTAATATCTTCCTAAATATTCTAGATGACAAATCTAGACATCCATATATATACTAGCAGAAAGACCGGTGCTCCGCACGGTGAGGATCATCGAGCATGGTTTGGCATAATAAATATGTTTAATTATAAATGGAATGAATCAAACAAATTACATGCAAGCAAACATCAAAAGTAATTAAAAGTGTATGTAAAATGGAGTGTGAATGGAATCGTGCGAAATGTTTAGTAAGTGTAATCGGCATACTGCATCAAATGAAATCATGAAGAGAAAAATGAGATGGGGAGGAAGAAAGGAGTGGATGGACAGTTTTTTGCTTTGGAGAAGAGAGTGGGATGTGCTGTAAAGAAGAAACCGGGATGCATAGTCAAACCCAAAAACTTGAGAACGACTGGAAGTGCATTATTACCCTTTGATAAAAGCCTTTAAATTGAATTTGATTAAAGTTATTTTAGGAACTAAAAAAGTGACACCAAAAGGTGAATCTTCCCTTAAAATAATAACACGGGCCTACCCATGCAATGCATGGTATGCATTTTTTTTAATAAAAATTACTAGAAATATTTATTCATGATAGAATAGAGTAACTATTTATAATTAAATTTTTAGATAAAATAATGTGTACTTAACTTTTAAATTAAATAATTATAATAGTGGGTTGTAAAAGTGAAAACTAATAATAAATATATTAAAAAGAAAAAATGGAATGTGGAAATAAGGGTGATGGACTTTCAAGCAAGTAAGAAAAAAGTGGGACAATAAACAAGAATGTCTTCTCTCTCCAGAAAAGTAATTCTCTCCCCTCTCTCTAAAAAACCAGTCTCCCCGAGTGGAGGTGTCAGTACCCCTTCAGTGGGTGAATCTTTATCCTGGAGATTTTTTCCAGAAACCATCCAATCAATTAATGAACAATACTTAACAAAGTGGTTTCGTATCCAGAAAGCTTCTTCTCCTCAGGCCTCTTCCCTTCCCCTGATCCCCGAGGAGACAAACAATAGTCACAATCCCAGCTCCTCACCCTTTCGCTCCGTCCAACGCCTCTCAGAAATGGAGTCGAAACCAAAGGAATCGCCTCTTCAGGAGACCTTGGTCCTGCAGACGAACAAAATGGAGGAGGTCGAGGTTGTCGAACTTCCGTGTGAAGATGAAGAGTCCATGCAAGCCTTAGAGAACGCCTTAATCTTCAAGACCCACGGTTGTAGAAACCCTAGTTTCAAGACGATTATCGGACACCTCAACAGGATCTGGACCACAAGGAGTGACTTCAATATTCGACCCTCAGGTCAGATCAAAGACTCCCTCATTTGCTTGTTCTCTGATATTTCTGATCTGGAAAGAGTGCTTAAGGGAGGTGCGTGGTCAGTACGGGGTCACCATCTCCTTTTCGAAAAATGGTCCTTGGGTAAATCTCTGGAGAGTCTTGAGTTTAACTCAGTGTTGTTCTGGGTCCGAATCTGCGGCCTTCCCCCGGAGAACTCAAATCGGAAATGCATACAGATAGCTGCTTCAAAGGTAGGGGAGGTCATAGAATACGATTCCTGGTCCAATCTACTCCCCACTGTCTTCCAGACTCCTAGAGTGCTGATCCGCGTTCAAGCTGATAAGCCTTTATACCCTGGTTTCATATCCTTCCCCAAAAAAAGCAATACTCATACCTGGATCTACTTCAAATACGAAAAATTGGCCATCTTTTGTTACAACTGTGGAAGGATTGGACATGATATCAAAATCTGCCAGTATGCTGAAACCGAATCTCCTTTGAAGCCAGGCCCGTGGATGAGATATGAATCCAATTCTGAAGTCCCCTTCCCTACCATTACCCCCCTAAGAACTCAAGCTGCACCCCTCCAAATCGATTCACAGTCTGCGTCCGGAGATGCTGTAGACTCCTCAACCAGAAAAGAGCAACCTGCAAAAGAAGGGCAAGTAGGAAAGCTAAAATCATGGGCAGACATCACAGACTCACCAGTCAAAAATCTATCTTTCATCTTCCATGCCCAAAAGGAGCCCCAGACTGTTATATCAGACTTGGAAGTGGATTCTCCACTCAAGAGTAGGATCCTTGAATTCCCTAGTGCAGAATCTCCCCCTGCCAATCGCAAAAAATTTGTCACAAGGAAATCCTCATCTCTTCAGCCACCCAACACCTCTGAATCATCCTGTGAGTATCTGAATATCCCAGACAGCTTTTTCCTGCATAAAAAAAGAAAGCTTGAAAACTCCATGAGCACCACCTACTCTGCCATTCTCGGGAAATTCGCCTCAGAAATTGGGAAAATGGTAAAGGATGATCTCAAAAATGACTTGCTTCAGCACAGAATTGCTTTTCCTGTTTCCTCCTCCAACCCCCAATCCGACTCTCCCCAATTATTAGGTCCACCCTTCTTTAGCTCTCCAAGAGATGTTGAACCTCCATTGGAGGATAACTTATCTGATCCTCCAGAGAACATGATGGCTGGGGTGGCGGGCCTAATCATGCCCCCCCAGTCACCATGAGCATCCTCTCATGGAACTGTAGGGGCCTGGGAGGAGACCCTACAGTCCGCACTCTAAAGCATCTCCTCCAAATACACAAACCGTACCTGGTTTTTTTGTCAGAAACAAAGATGACTTCCCAGAAATGTGAAAGGGTGGCAAAGAACTGTGGTTTCACCAGGATGCACATAGTGGATGCAGAAGGAAGAGCTGGAGGCTTATGCTTGCTCTGGCACGACTCAATTGAGGTAACTATTCTTGATTACAGTAAATATTATATACACTTGTCCATCCATCATGCTATACTGCCATATGACTGGATCTTGACTTGTGCATATGGACCTCCCCATGCATCTGATAAACCTGCTTTCTGGCTTGACCTCACAAACATGGTAAATAACACTGATAAGCCCTGGGTTATGGTAGGAGATCTAAATGAAATATTGAATTCAGATGAGAAATTTGGAGGAAGGAGTATAGGTGCTAGTAGTCGGAACTATCTTGCAAACTTTATAAATGACACTGGCACGATAGATCTAGGTTTTAATGGAAATAAGTTCACTTGGAGAAATAAAAGATAGGGGTTAAACCACATAAAGCAACGCCTAGATAGGGCACTAGCAAACGAATCTTGGAGAATAATATTCCCTAATGCTGGAGTTCTCCATCTCACAGCTTCATGCTCAGATCACAATCCGATCCTCCTCAACCTAAACTTAAATAAAATCAAAAGACCATATCCTTTTCGATTTATACAAGCCTGGACAAGAGACCCGACCTACAAAGATGTCATAAAACAAGCATGGAATAAACAAATATTAGGCTCAAGAGCATACAGATTTACGAGGAAATTAAAATATGCAAAAACAACCCTAAAGGACTGGAATGTAAATCACTTTAAAAACTGTGATGAACAGATAAAGAAGACATTATTGAAAATTGAATCCATCCAACGTAGTGAACCTACAGAAAGTAATTTAAAAGAAGAAAGCCTCTTACAGACCCAACTGCAAGAACACTTAAAAAGAAAAGACTTAATTTGGAAACAAAAATCTCGGGAAATGTGGCTCAAAGAGGGAGATGCAAACTCAAAATTCTTTCACCTCTCAACAATCATAAGAAGGAAGCAAAACTCAATTGCAGCAATAAAAAGTGATAGAAACCACTGGATCTATAGCCATGAAGAAATCAGTAACTATTTTACCCAAAATTTCCAAAGTTTATTTACCACTACTAATCCCCAATTCCCTGACGATCTAGAACATTTAGTTCAACCTGTTATAACGGAAGACGAAAACAAGCTTATACAAGAAATCCCCTCAGCAGCTGAAATAGAGTCGACAATAAGAATGATGAACTCATTGAAATCCCCTGGTCCAGATGGAATGCCAGCTCTGTTTTATAAGGAGAACTAGACTACTATAAAGACAGACCTAATACAAGCGGTGCAAAGTTTCTTCATAAATGGTTTCCTCCTTAAAGAATGGAATACTACCTTTATCACTTTGATCCCTAAGAAACCAGAAGCAAACAAATTCGCTGATTACAGACCGATTAGCTTAACAAACACCTGTTATAAAATAATCTCTAAAATACTAACTAATAAATTAAAAAAAGTCTTACACAAAATAATATCTCCTAATCAAACAGCTTTTATTGAAGGGAGATGGATAAACGAAAACAGTGTCTTGGCTCAAGAAATTCTACATACAATGAACACTTCAAAATCTAAGAAAGGATGGACATGTTTAAAAATCAACTTCTCTAAGGCTTTTGATCGTATCGAATGGTCCTTCATTAAAAGTATCTTAACTAATCTAGGTTTCAACAATACCTTCATTAACTGGATCTTACAATGCATAACTACCCCTTCATACTCTGTACTAGTCAATGGTAGTCCATCGAATTTCTTCACAGCCTCTAGAGGACTTAGACAAGGGGACCCTCTTTCACCCTACCTTTTTATTCTAGCCATGGAAATACTAACTAGAATGATTAATGTAGTTGAACAGTACAACTTTATAAGAGGAATAAAGATCTCAAGAAATAACATTCCTATTAGTCATCTCATGTTCGCAGATGATCTGATGATTTTCTTTAGAGCAAACAAATCTGAAGCCAGAAACTGTAAAATCATCCTCGATCTATTTAACTCATGGAGTGGACTTGAAATAAACACTCAAAAGTCAGGAATACTCTTTTCAAAATTTGTGCGTGGAAGTGCTAAAAGTGAAATTAAGCAGGCTCTAAATCTTAAAAAACTCAATAAGGAAATCAAATACCTAGGAAACCCTCTATTCATTAATAGGAAAAAAACAGACTCCTTTCGCTTTTTGATCAATAAAATACAAAATAAGCTAACCACCTGGAGGGCCAAAAACCTATCCTGGGCTGGTAGAACAACACTTGTTCAATCTGTTCTGAACTCACTATCAACTTACCAGATGACAACTTTCAGAATTCCCTCTAAGATCTGTAAAGATATGGATAGAACAATTAGAGACTTCTGGTGGAACAAACAAGAAAGAAATGGACGATATTTCACACCAGTCAGCTGGCAGAAAATCTGTCAGCCAAAGAAATATGGGGGACTAGGTTTTAGATTGTCCTCTGACTTTAATAAAGCCATGCTATCAAAGACTTCCTGGTTCCTCTCAACGAACAAGCAGAGCTTAGCTGCCACATCCTTCACTCAAAAATATGGCACGCTGCTAAATCGAAACTCCAGACCTAAAGCCAGTCCTTCAAATATTTGGAAAGATCTCCAAAGTTGCAACCAAACATTACATAAACATTCTTGCATACAAATTGGCAATGGCATCTCCACTCGGGTCTGGTTAGACCCATGGATCCCCCTAAACACAGATTTCACGCCTATTCCCAAATCATCTTCTGATTCCATCGACCATTCCCTAAAAGTAAAAGATCTAATCTGTCCAGACACCAAAACTTGGAACTTAGACAAATTAAATACCTTGTTTAGTGCTGAAACAATCAAAAATATAACTAGCATATATATCCCTCTGCACAACAAGGAGGATGAATTCATCTGGATCCCGGACGAAAAAGGGACTCACTCAGTAAAGTCTTTCTACCTAAAAGATCAAGAGTATAGATTTAGTACAGGTAATGAACCTCTTTGGACAAAACTCTGGAAGCTGAAAATACATAACAGATTAAAACTCCATCTGTGGAGAATGGCAAAGGGATGCCTCCCTTGGGCAAACAAGGAGGAGGAGTCATGTCCTCTTTGTAAAGCCGCCACTCTTCTGCTACTCATCTCTTCACTGATTGTTTATTCCTCAGGATCCCTTGGAGGGAATCGCAATGGAAGGTCTGTAATATTCCAGCATTAGATATGATAGAGTTAATTAACTTTGTTATAGATCCAAAAGATTTTCCATCAGATAATGGTGAAAAGTTGAGTTTCACCCTCTTCAACACCATCTTACTCTATGAGCTGTGGAATCTCAGAAACAAAGCACTTTTCTCTGATGAATTGCCAGACCTGGAAAAATTCTTGAATTTGGTAAATAATAAATTCTTACAGCATGCAAAAATGATTAACTATAATGACGAGACAAAAACTTCTGCAACTCCTAACCTGACTACTGGTGCCACACACTCTGATTCACTGGTATCACCTAGATACAATCTACAACCAGCTCCCCAAACCAATACGACAATACATATCTATGTGGATGCTACTTGGTCCTTTGATAAAAACTGTGTTGCAGGGATTGCTTTTGACAATGGAAAGGAAATGGCTCATTGGACCCAAAGGGTGGATGCAATCTCTCCAAATCAAGCTGAAGCACTTGCAGTCCTAACTGCCACAAGAACAGCGATGCACCACAAGTGGAGAAGTATTTCAATCTTTTCTGATGCCCAGCAGATCGTGCTAGCAGCGGGAGGGAAGCAACAGCCAAAATGGGAATCCCGAGCCGCGCTCCTTGACATCACTTCTTGTATACCCTCTTTTGTCACCTGGGAAATTTTTTGGGTCCCTAGAGCAAACAACTCACTAGCCCATGATCTATGTAGGAATGGGGTATATTGTCCCTCTTACCAACTTCAATACTCTGAAGAATGTATTACATGAACTGATGATGAATATAAACTCTCTTTGATGATCAAAAAAAAGTAAGAAAAAAGTGGAAAGTATATAGTTATTTATATTAAATTTACGATCATATTATTATTTTATTTCAATCTAACTATTAGTAATATTTTAATTTATATATAAAAGAGTACTCTTAAAAAGAAAATAATGACCCCAAAAGTAATTTTCTGTATTAAAGTAATAATAGATAGATAAATATATATTAACATTTCTAAAATATTACATCAGTACGAGACAGCACAGCAGTTCGCAACAACTGCTCTTCCTCCACATAAATCAGATGAAAAATTAATAAATATATCAGCAGAAGCCAGTCGCATTTACAGAAAATTGGGTGGCAGACGACTGGGGAAAGGGCAAAATGAACTCCCTGGCAGCTTCACTGGGGACGTGCCTTCCTAATCCCCTGAGCCACGCCAGGGCCAGCAGGGCGGAGCCCATCACCGGTAGCCTTCAAGTGGCGGTCGCTTCTACCGGAAAATCTCCACTTAAGTCCTGCCATGACAGTGTCACCGCTCTGCCACCACTTCCGCAAGCAAATGGGAACCCAACAGCCGTTTTCGGCCGAAGGGAAGCAATTGGTTTTGGGTTCGGCGCCGGGTTCTTCGACTTCGTCCTCTCGGGTTGGGTGCAGCAGAGTGAAGCGGCTGAGCAGCTGCCATGTGAGCTGAAGGTGGCTCCTTCGGGGCTCGCCTATTGTGACAAAGTTGTGGGCTACGGCGCCCAGGCTGTGAAGGGACAGCTGATTAAGGTGATTGTGTCTCCTGTTTCCTTTCCTTTTCTGTTCTATTGTGGAACCGTGAAAATTGAACCAACTGTCGTGTAAAAATGTCACTTTTAAAAAAAATGTGCTGAGGAACTATCATTTATCTGAAGTGTTTGGCTAATAAAATTGTCTGTTTTGATTCAGTGAAACTGATAAACTTTGAGCTCATGATGCCTCCATTTAGGATTTCACATAAATCATTCTCATCGAAAGAAAAAGTGCTTGAATGGACTGTTACTTGCACTACAACTAAGGTTGTCTCTGTTTGATGTGGTATGAAAATGAGAAGAGGAATGCTTTAGAGCATAAGTGGGGTTGGGACTCTCTCTCTCTCTCTCTCTCTCTCTCTCTCTCTCTCTCTCTCTCTCATGACCATTGCTTTATAGGGCTTTGAATTTGACCTTTAGAATCCTGCTATGCTTCGTGAATATTAAGATAACATGATAAAAAATAGAAAGAATTTTAAGGATCTATGGCTGCAAAGAAATGCTGAACCTTTGATTTTGTTCTCCGCTTATTAGTAGTATTGTTGGCATAAAGTTTTTTGATAAATATATGCGAATTGTCCCATGGCAAGTAAAAGATATGCTTCAGAGCTGGGTTGCTTGTTTACCCTTTTATTAGAAGAACACCAGGGAAACAAACGAAGAAGACTAGCAGTACAAGTGTAAAAAAAGGGGGAAGTCATTGTTCTGTTACTTTTCTGAGCGATGAATGAGTCGCTTATCGAAAGAATGACTTGTGACCACATGTGCAGGCACATTATGTGGGAAAACTGGAGAATGGGAAAGTATTTGACAGCAGCTATAATCGTGGGAAGCCTCTCACCTTCCGAGTTGGTGTAGGAGAGGTACGTGACGACATCTTGCTCTGGACTTCTAATCAGTAGCAAGTTTTCCTCATCTCATTTCTCTCAGTCTGCATTGTAGCTGCAATGCTTTGATTTTGCTGAAACTTAGAAAAACACAGCAGGGGTGAGTTTATCTTTGTTCGGCTGAAGAATCCCCAACATTCATTTATAGTTAGACTGATACTTTAACAGCAGAACTATCGGGAAGTTTGATGCAGCAAACTTAGCCTCCAGAAAAAAGAGAGATTCATAATTATCAGCTCCATATTTTCATCACAAGAGTCATCCATTGGAAAACAGATCAAGCTCAAGTATGCTTTGTTTTTTTCAGCATGATTATGTAGAATGAATATTGGGGTGCAGAATGTTTTATAGCTAAGGCTGTGGACCAAAGCTCAGTGAGCATTCGTTGGTTTCTTTAGGTCATAAAAGGCTGGGATGAAGGTATTTTAGGTGGTGATGGCGTCTCTCCGATGCTTGCTGGTACTATTCATTCCTCATTGCTTTCCATGTTCTACTTATTTGGAGTGTAAGGCTTATTATTGCTTTCACAACTCAGGTGGGAAACGGATACTTAAGCTTCCTCCCGAGCTCGGATATGGCATGAGAGGAGCAGGATGCAGAGGAGGTAAATCTCATAAAATGCATCAAAACCCTGTTAAACTCATACCACGAGCTATTGTTCACGCGTTTTGCTTTGGGAATGTGCAGGGTCATGTATCATTCCCCCGGATTCTGTTCTCCTTTTCGATGTGGAGTTCATAGGCAAGGTGTAGAAGAAAACACATTTATATGATGTACAAGATGCCAAAGAATTTCAGAGTTTCTTGTCTTCATGGAGGATGCTCACGTTAGTTTAATTCATTCAATCACACCTTCTCTTTGAGAAGCTCATGTTGAGATACTGTAACACGGACGATGACTTCGAATGTGTAATTTATCTCATTGGAATGAAATTTGAATATTTCCACTCTCTGGGGGTTTATAGTGTTTAACATCAAGTCAAAGGACCAGGAGATCCGAAAATCTAATCAAGTGAGTGGAAATCTATAGGAATGAGATCCAATTCTAATTGTGAAAATGGAAGTTCCCTAATTTCATGTGAACTTATTTCAAATTAAATGGTGATATTTTCTTAAGAAAAATTCTGGAATAACTTACATATTTTTTGTTGCATCAAGTATACGTATAAGGGTAAACAAAGTCTTGTATATGAACGAGTGCGCTTTGTATGATACTTCTAAGAAATTCTTGATAATATGAGAGTATGAGAATTTGAAAGATTAGACGGGAGACTTTTTTTTATTTGGTTATAACGAGGCCTGAGAACAAAATTGAAAATTTTTGTTAAAACTTAATCTGCGATTTTTTATCTAATAGATTATATGTTTTGTGTTGTGAACTTTTTTTTTAATTGTGATGTTTCTACCATATAATTTGGGTTTTTTTTACCAGATATAATTTTGGTGTTTATGTTTCTTATCTTCTCTATTCTTTTTCACTATTAATGTATTTGAATTCCAATATCTTGATATAAGTCTAACATAACAAACAAGAGTCAAAGTGTCTACGCTGATGTCAAAGATGTTGATAATGAGGTTTGAAATGGAGAAATTTGACAGCGCGAATAACTTTTGTTAGTGGTGCAATAAGATGAAGACATTGTTAGTGTAGCACAGCTTTGAGAGGCATAAGATAGTAATGGAACATGATCAAGCATTAATGTTATTGTATTCACTGTTGGGTTACTTGGAGAGTTTCATCAATGCAATGCAGGAGCACAAGTATCATCCTGCAAGACGTTAGAATGGCATTGAACTCCAAAGAGTTGAAGAAAATAGTGATGGAGGACTTGAGTGATATGGTAGAAGGGCTTCTAGCAAGGTGTAGGTTTGAGAAAGACTGTAAAGTAAAAAGTTGTTGACACTATGGCCAAGAAGATCATCTTAGACAAGACTGCCTAAAAGGAAATACCAAAAATCGAGTTATTGGCGAGTGTGGGAGCGAAAGAGGCTGAAGATGAGATTTCGATGACAATAGAGAATGTGAGTATGGATGCCCATCAAAATTCAAATGGTCAAACCATAGAAACCAAATTATTAACGCATGTCTTCAAGCAAATGGTGCTACAATTTTGGAGTGTAATGTTAGAATATTTCCTTAGAGTAATGTTCTATGTAGCTCATGTGTCTCGGGTTTATTAACCGTTCATTAGATCCATATAATATTATGTAATGTTAATAATGTCCTATGTGGCACATTGATGGACATGTGTTGGTTAAGGAAAATGAAATCTAGGATTTTTAAATTTGAGTTGTAAAATTTTTCTCTCATCCTATCTAATAATCGATCCACAGAAAATAGAGTCGGTTATAAGGGGGGAAGAAGATCACTCCTTGAAGAATAGTAGTAGTTTGTGAGAAAAACCGGTAGTTTTAGAGGCTTCAATTCATCATGAAGCACTTAGGGGAAGGCAATGAGGTGAGAATTATCTATCCATCATCTATTGCTACACAATGTCAATATGGATCAAGGTAAGTGTCTCAAAACATATCTCGAGTACATGTGAATTATGCATAGCTAGATTTTGGGTGCGTACATGATATGTAAGATTCATATTTACGAAGTTGAAATCTGTATAAGATTAATCATGACAACTTACATGTAACGAATATTCGTAAGAACTTTGCATCTTCCATCTTTTATCTCAATTAAAATTGCACCATTAGCTTATATTTCCACTTTGGAGGGTCGCCAAAGCTCGCAACGCCTTCCACAAGCTTGTTATTATCACTGGTCATGTGATTGCGGGCTTCATTGATAGGATACCGTACATCTGTCTCACCTACAAGAACCCTTTTCGTGTAAGGAGCAAAGATTCATTTGCTTCATCTTCCTTGTGCTTCATGTTGTTTGCCTGTTCACCTTCCAACTTGGTTTAACACTCCCTAGAATAAATGATCAAGTTTATAGCAATGATAGCACTTGATTTGTGATTCATCATCTCTTTCATTATACGTTCTATAGTTATCTCTTTCTCATCCTATATTTCATGGTTTGTAGAAAATGTTTAGTTTTCTTAAACCAATATACTGTCCGTACTCGTCATCTCTCTCTTCCTCTTCCTCAGTAGGGAGTTTTAACTACCGAAAAGTCTTCAAAGGAGCGGTCATATCACGTAAATGATGCTAACGTGATACATCCGTGCAATCAGAATTCACCATTTATATTTTTATCCAATTAGAGTCTACCAATTATTAGGGCTTTTTAATAATTTTTTACTATTTATATATTTTTTAAATTAAAAGTTCGCCATTTATTAGAATTTTTTTATATATTTTTTGAATATTTTTTAGGATTTAATAATAATAACTATATAATTATCGATTACATGTCAAATTCTGATAAAACATATATACCATATCAGCATCGCTTACGTGATATCACCACTCCACTAAAAAACTCTCTCTTTAACCACGACCATGTCCTTGACCATGACCTACCAAAAAAGTCTCAACTCACCTTCAGCTTCATCTTCACTTGTAAAACTTGTTCTGATTGCACTTGCTTAAAGATTCATCCTCTCTTCGTGGGCTCTCATTGAATCACTATTGATCATCATCTGGAATGGTCTCCAAGCTCTTTGATTTTTCAATTGCCACTTAAACATGGTTAAACTTCATGTTGAGAGATCGAAGAATTTTCTCAACCTGCACGAACATCTGGCACGGTATCTGCAAGCCTCTTCATCTTGTCTGGCACAGCCACGTGTCTTCTAAGATAGAGTTGACTGATTCACTCTCCTCAACGAGTGATTCAAATTCAATCCTCAGAGTTTGCAGCCAAAATTTTCTTTTTCAGTTTGCTAACTCCCTTTTCTTACTGATAAAAAATTTTAAAATTTATCGGTTATAAAAGATATTCATGGGTCTAGACAGGGATGGACAGAAAAGAAAATACGGGCCTAAATATTTTTATTAATGAGAGTCAAACTTAAAATTTATTAGTTCAAGGTCGAGAGAGATACCAACTACCAAAAAAATCTTAGGTAATCTTACTTAACAATGATGTAATGAGGAAAGATCAATTAAATTGTTTTAATTAATAATAATTATGGCAATTGTTCGGTTGATTAATATTAATTTGATTATTTATTATATGTTTTATTAGTATTTTTTAATATAATGTGGTGACATAGGTTTATGTAAATATTATTGTACCGGTTTCCTATCTTGCGTTAGGTTTTTTTTTCCATTGATGGAGTGTGACCTGAGATGTTGGCTTTAATTTAAGAACCAAGTGTTCTGTGGACTTCAGTCCCTGACACTCAATTTAATTCCATGATGTGGCTGAATTATCAATTTGACGTTTTGCCTTTGGCTGAATAATGAATTTAATATTCCTCGTTATAAAAAAAATTAATATTGAAAAGGCCAGAGTGGGAGATTTTATTATGTACCCGGTACGTATGAGCTCCAACGGGTTTGGCGGTGAGCCCACATTATCCCTCATATGGGTTCTCATGCACCGGGTGCATTGTCCACTGAAGCAAGTGATGCATCGCATCTGCCACCTTGTTGCCTTCAACTTTTCACTAAATGAACGGACACTTGACCGTTCTTTATTTTATTGAATTTTATTAAAAAAATAAATCATTTTTTTATCTCGACAGTTCGTAATCGGGCAGTTCACAACTGTCCCTAATCGTCCAAGGAAGTTCACGGCTAGTTCCATGCTCCTTGGATTTAGAACCGGCCAGGTCATGAACCATGGCCGCCATCGCTAGTGCTGAGGAAGATGAATGAGGCTCAAAAAGAGGATAACGTATTCAGTGAAGTAATTATACCGTATACGAGATGATAACGTAATATATTCGTCTAATTAGAACTTGACAAATATACAAAAATTATATAGTTTGGTTATTAAATCTTAAAAATCATTAAAAAATATAAAAAATTTAAATAAATTATGAACCCTAATTGAAAAAATATATAATGGTAAAAAATATTGAAAAATTGAATAAATAATAAACCCTAATTAGATAAATATATAAATGGTAAATTCTGATTAAAAAATATACCACATCAGTATCACTTACGTGGTGTGACTACTTTATTGAAGATTTTCTCCAAAAAAGGGTCATATCAATTTGTTGATTGATACGATTAACACGGGCTAATGGGCGGTTAATAAGGAAGTTGCTGTAAATGACGGTGTATATTTGGAAAGTACTTTATTGCAATCTTACGTGGTGATGATAAAATTCAAGTATTTTTAAAGTTATATTTTATTTTCAAGCTTTATAAAAAGGTGTTAGAAATAATTGTATCTTAATGATTGGTGTCATATTGTAAGCACTCTCACGTGATAAAATCGTAACAGAAGATACCTTCATGTGGTACTGATGGTTATAAATAGCATAGTTTTAAAAACCGGACCGGGCCGGTCGGTCGGACCGGGAATCGGACACCAGCCTAGTCTGGTTTCACTAATTACTCCATTTGCATTAAGGACCGGGTTGAACAGTGTGAACCGGCTGGTCTGATAGGGTTTTCACTGAACCCATAAGGACCGGTCAATGAAGAAAAACAAAAAGAATAAAAAAATAAAAACAAGAGTCAAAAATAGAAAAAAAAAGAAACTTAAGCTCTAAATTAATGTATAAAATATAAAAATATTATTTGTAAAGTTGAAATTATAAATTAATGTATAGAATATAACAATTTTACATTCATATTACTAATTTTATATTATTATAAGTATTATTTGTAAAAATCCGGTTAGATCCATTGAACCCCGGTTGAACCCAAGAACCCATACCTTGACCGGTTTCCGGCCCGGTTCGGTTTTAAAAACTATGATAAATAGTCCTGGTCACGATTCTCGAACCAGACGGTTCCGGTTCCATGACCTCTTGGAACCGGCCCTAAATCTTTCTTCGGACGGTTCAGGGGCGGTTAAGAACTGTACGATTCCAGTTCGGAACCACAGTTCCATCCAATTAGAACCGACTAGTTCGATTTTTGTTAAAATTAAATAAAATTTAATTTATATAATGAGTTCGTTGTGTAAATCACAATTAAAATCTTAACATATGTAAAATTTTTATAATTATTGCAGATCAACTTTACACGTATTAAAATTTAAACGATAATTTATACAATAAACTCGCTCGTGTTTTAATAAATTTTACTCTAGGGGGAGGGCTGAGGTGGGCAGTGGGAGGGGGCTCCGCTATTGGGCAGGCTGAGTGCAATCATGATGGGCGGGGGTAGCTGAGAAGCATACACACATTTAATTTTTCTTTTCTTTTTTTTTTTTTCCGGTTCCGGTTCAAAAGTGCCAGTTCCAAGCTAGTTCAGGATTTGATTCGGAATCGATGGTTCATATTTCTGAGGCCGATAAAACCGACCCTGAACCTTACATCTCACAGTTCGAACCCAGTTCCGGGCCCAAACCGGCCCGTAGCCACCACTAGTTATAAGTGAACATCTTCTTTTATTATTCATTGTATAAAATAATTATATTTTTAATTAACTTTAAAATTTATAACTGAAAGGTGTAAGATGATAAATACCTTTACTATTTTTTTTCCTCTCATTTGTCCTCGTCTCTTGTCTTTTCACTTTCTCTTGTATCTTTTCTCTTATAATTTTTCAACCGGTTCCATTGATGTAACTTATATCGTACGTGACACGTGTTTAACATGTAATCTTTAACAAAGAAGGGAAAATACAATTTTTATTCTTAGATTTCACATTGATCAAATTAAAAAATAATAATAGGTTTATACGACGAGTATCATTATCTAATAACTTTCAACCTCTAGTAAGACTTACTACTAATAATATAATATATGAGTATCTGACTATCTCTAATTTTAACCCCTGACCCTCCTTCGACAGTCTTCTCAATAAGGTAAGCCTGCAATCCCCACCTTCTTCTCTATGCTCAAGGTGCCTACTTCCAACGTTACACTCACGATACATATTCTAACACTTATCTTTTTTTTTTTCCTAAATAAAAATTTTATATGATATTCTGTCCTCGGTGTTTGATGTGTGTACTCTCCCATCTTAGTGTTTTGTGGAGTGACATGGGCAGTTAAGCTGTTAGTGTCAGCCCTCCTTTTGTAATTTCCATATCTATGTTATTGTTGATGACGCATTGCCTCTCAGACAAAAATAAAATTCCATAAAATATCGAAATTACCTATATCTGTATAACAAGTAGGAAAAAAATGAATAGATTTCGATGATATTTCAGAACCATAATATAATATTCGCTCTGTTGAGATATAAATTTCATATTAGGTAAATAATGAGTTAAAATCCGACTTATAAAAGAGCAGATACCATCAACCTATCAGTTTGAGCTCTATGTCTAACTTCTTATGGATCAGGTGAATATTTGTGCATTGACAGGAATTAATTGGATATAAATCCAAATATCAGAATTCGGTCTCCCCTATTTCATAGAAAGTTTTGTCTTGCACTACCAGAGGTGATAGTCTAGTAACCTAAGACTCACTCTCACATGATTTGGTGAGGTCGAGGTTACATGTTCGGGTTTCGCTCTGAATAATACTGACAGAAGAGACTCTTGAACTTGTGCGCTGGCGGACATGAGTTCAATGTTAGTACTGGTTATTCAGTTCATTTAATATATTCGTTGAGTTAGAACATTATGTAGCAGGAGTGATTGAGTCGCTGCTAATGTTACCCTCCTTTTTATTAATTAAAAAAAATAGAAAGTTTGTCTTGCACCAAGGAATAGGTAATACAGAGTAAGAAAGGTTACTTATCAAAATAGAGTAATAAAGAAAGGGAGTCGGTGACGAGCTACGGCAATGGTGTGTTCGCTCTTTTTGGCTAAAACCCACAGTCTGGAAAAGAAAGATTCCCCATGGAAGTTACGTCACAATTGCGAATACGGTCGACTTCTTCCCCGGTTGGAGAAAGTCTCCGATGCATTGGATATATCACGTGATAATACTGACATAATGCATATATCTTATTAGAGTTCACCATTTATTAGAATCTTTTAAGTTTATTTAGGATCTTTTAATATTTGATAATTGTTATTTATATGTCAGTTTAGCAATAGTGAGTCTCTATATCTCTTTCTCAGAGTTTCACATATAATTTTTTTTAGTTTTATTTGCAATTTTTATGTTTTTATATGATTTTATAATGTCGGGCCCTAATTTCCCGAATATAAATTAAATTTTAGTTTTTGCTGCTCACTAAGCCTATAATTAATATCACTTCTTCGATCCTGCTGTGAGACAGGTGTTCGTTAGAATAGGATTCAACTGTCTATGCCCTTCGATACTGTCCCAAAACTCGTGATATGTGGAGCATGTTGCTCCCAGCTGACGTACACCAAGTCTCCATTCAAATTCGACCGTTCAATTGGCAATCTTTACCTTCATAGATGCCTGAAGAACGGTAGGACCTTTGATCATTGGTCTTCGAGGTTGCTTGTTGGTTATTGTGGTCTTGGAAAAACACGGAACACATTTGTTGAGAATTCGGTAAGACCTACCACATAGTATGAAAAGTTGTACTTACAATCATTGTCTCCATTATTGAGCAAAGAATACTCTTACCCGAATCAATAATAAACCGAGAAGGGAGTTGTATTCGATAGGATGGAGTCATCGCAGATTTGCTCGGATGAAGTTCAATACTGATGGCGCATCTCGTGATACCTTGGGGCAGTCGAGACCGGTGGATTATTGAGAGGCCGTGGAGGCAACTTGAAGGGAGATTTTTCCCGTAACGTTGGTGCGACAATTGCAGTTGAATGTAGAATTTTGGGGGTTGGGTATACAGTATCTCATTCTAAAGGTGTATCAGATATTGTGCGAAAATTATTATCAGGTATCAGAGAGTATGCATCTTCTATCTCCTAGTTGATGGCCTCAATAAGAAGTCTTTTGATTAAAATGTGCAAGTGAAAATACACCATGTTTACAGAGAAGACGTCATGTGTGCGGATTGGTTTGGTCATCGAGCTCTGTCTTATTTATGACATTCATTACTTTGATCGCCTGCCTCTTAGGATCACTCATTTTAGATAATATTTCCAAGATCGTCTTACCACCATGCTCCTACATTATTTAGTTTTCTTTTTCGAATTTTGGCTCCGTGCTCCACCAAAAAAAGTTCAATTTATGAGATTTTAAATTTTAAATATGGTATATTTTTTATTCAATTAAATTACTTTAATTAATAACAATTAAAACAACCGCTCAGATGATTAATATAAATTTACTCATTTATAATAACATATTTAATATCTTCTCATATCACATGATGAGATAAGATTATTTAAAGATTTCTTTACCTTCCCTTTAAGAATTTCTTATTCTAATTTTCGAGTGATTCACTTGTCCCAACTGGGTTAATTAAGTCCATTCTCTAAATAATAAATTATTTCAGAACCTAACATTCCCACGTATTCTTCATACCAATGATGGCTTTACAGAAGGTTTTTTTTTACACCAAGGAAGACGTACTTTAGTTTGGAAATGGAAATTACATCAAATTTGCACTTACAAAATATTTTAAATTAATAAAATTTAATTATTTTAATATTTTTATAAAACTTAAAAAATGTGAAAAAAAAAATTTTATTTGTGATAACATGCAACTATATCGTGCCTGACCCGGTACATACGAGACTTTGTCCTTGACCAGAAACTCCATAACTTCGATTCTGTTGACTTGACTCCTCGCCCCCGCCTGACACGGCGTACTGTCCCGATCTTTCGCAATTAAACCTTCGGAAATTTTTCCACGGTTCACTTTGTAAGAAGCCCTTGTGGCCGTTGATCGATGCGAGTCCGCTGTTCAGTTGAAAGGGCCGTGAGCCATTAGGTGTCATGCAGGGACAAATCTCGGAAAATTAGTCCAGTCTGACAGAAACATTTTTTTTTATATATATATTTGAGATATCTGAGCCCGACTAGTCGGATTGCGACACTTTCCTCCTCGGGACACACGTAATAACTCGCAAACCACATGTGCCGGGTAAGTCTGATGAATCTGATGGATTCGAAAACTATAAAGTCTTCATTCTCGAGAGATATAAGACGTTGAAATATAAAATAATTTACTGATAAATAAATAAAATCAAGTGAAATATATATAAAATATTTCATAAATTTTCTTAAACTTTGGAGCTTTGCTAAATCCATCCCTATCTTGATGAATGAACGATCTTTCGATGAATCTGGTGGTGAGGAGAAATATCAGTATTCCCCTCCATTCAAGTTTGAACTTATCCTGAGGTCAGTCTGAACTTTTGGGTTTCACACGTTTTGTAGAAATATATACGAGATTTTAAAAATTAGTCGGCCGAATTTTGAATGCCCAATAATATTTAAAAAAAAAATGCTTGGATCATAGACTTTTCTAAGCCCCTACCCCGGCTAATACGTCAGTTTATTAATGAGACTTAGACTTTATCTGTCTATCTCAGGAAAAAATTTACACACAATTAATATATTCACATGTATGCATCACATGTTAATCAACTTTTAATATATTAAAAAAAGTTACAAATATCTAGTAATTTTTTTTACTTATAAAATATTAAGTCGGTATATTAAACATATATTAATTTATAACATATAGGATATGATTTACGGGTGGCATGAAAAACTCTCTTATTTGTGAGAAAATCTTGTACATGTAAGGTGTATATTATATAATAATATTTAAATAATATTATAAATAAATAAGGTTTAATTATTTTTAACGTTATTTTTTTATTTTTAAGATTTAAAAAATTTAAATAATTAAATTTTATTAATTTATAATATCAAATAAATACTACGTATAATATATCGTTAGACAAAACACACTTCCTGACTCAGAGCCTCGAAGGTCACTATCCCGTGCAAACTAAGAAAAGCCGCGGAAGCAACTCCCCCCGCGTTGCGTCAGGTTAGAGAGTAAGATAGAGATTCTCCCGGAAAACATATTTATTTATTTATTTTAATAGCAAGTAAACCCTTTGGGCCAATCAAAATATTTCACATGCTTGACTTTTTTTAAAATATTGTTCAGGCCCAAAATTACAATTGTCTCCTCTAGCTTCAACGATCATCCTTTTGGTCCTCAAAAGTTTTTCTGTAAATTTGCCAAATCCAAAGCGTATTTCATTCACTTGCCTTTGTCATTTCTTTCATTCTTTATATTACCGAGTGTCCGGATTTCATCCGACTGATATGATAAGGTAAATCCAGAGGTGTGAGGATCTAGTTAATCTAAGATAAAATCAGGTCGACTCATGTGAACATCACTCGGTCACAATAAGATCATCTATTATTAATAAAAGGATAATAACAATAGTATCGATCCGATCACTCATATTCAGGTTTCGTGTTCAACCGTAAACATATCAAACTAGTTGAACGATCAGTGCCGACACTAGTGTTGATCAAGCCGTCCATGTTCGAGTTTTCGTATTTAATCGTGATTATATTAGACGAACTGAATAATCAGTACTAATCTTGCTTCTTTCACATAACGCCATCAAAGATCTAGTACAGTTTAAGAAATCATATCCACCAAGACACAAATTCAAGAGTTGTTTCTAACAAGATTACTTAAAGCGTGATTCGAATGTATAACTCCAATCTCATCAAACAATATATGAGTGAATTTTGGACCGCTATACCATAGTCCTTGGTGGTAATTTTTTTGTTTAGGGCTTAAATATAAGTTGATGGCGGTCTACCGTCTACTAATGAAACTTTTTGTACCTCTTTTTTCTCGTTTGCTATGCACATGAGTATCGTTTATAATCGAAAAAATAAATTAATTAGTTAATCAGATTGGAAAGAGTTGAAAAGTAGGAGGGAGAAGGACGAAGTAACAAGGTCGTTGGGAAGACCCCGTCCAACACACCCATCGCCATTGGGTTTGGCCTCGTCTTACGTTTCCTCTCCCTTCCTTCACGTCTCCGTTTTATATTCTTCTTCCACTATATCTCTTCTGGTCGGAACATTTGCCCCCTCTCAACCCCACGAGTTTTCATTTCCTCCGATTCAACTAACTTCTTCTTCTTCCTCCTCCTACCCCTCTTCTTCCTTTCTTCCACTTCCCTGCTCCATGGAGCCTCTCCGGGGTTCCAGAGCTAAGGTTCCACTAGCTCTGCTGCTTCGGTTGCTGTTGGCTGTGAGCTCTGTTTATGGGCACTTCATAGTGGAGAAGAGCAGCTTAAAGATTCTGTCTCCGATCACCCTCCGCTCCAGGCACGACGCTGCTATCGGAAATTTCGGAGTTCCCAAATACGGGGGGCTTATGATGGGCTCCCTCGTTTATTCTGAGAAGCAGCCCACTGGTTGCCAGCCCTTTGACGGCGATAAGCCCTTCAGGTCCAAGTCATCTCACCCTAACATTCTTCTCGTCGATCGTGGAGGTAGGCAGCTGCAGCTCTGATTCACCATATCATGATTCTCTCTGTGAAAATGAATAGAATGGATTGTCAGATGAATTGGTCTTACTCGATATCATGATTCATTGCATGCTGCTGATTTTAAACGGTTTTTTTTTTATCATATTGGCTTTCCTAAAATAAAAAGCGACTCATGAATGGAAAGGAAAATTTTTGAGATTGGGAGAGTTCTACCGTAGTGGGCTGACACACTCAAATCTGGATTAGTCCAGTTTGACTTCTGGATATGAAATGATAACTGAAAAAACTTCTTCATTCCTTTAAGAAAATGTCCACTGTATTGCATCTTTGATCTCTGGGAGAAGATGATTCGACTGAATATGTTCTTTTTGCTCGGGCGTGTGGTGGTTCTGGAATGAAGTCGGTTTTTTAGCTGTATTCGTTGGGAGCGAGAAACGCAGGCAGACTTGCTACCCCATTTCCTTCGGCTCTTCTGAATCCAATTGACTAATTTCGAAGGCTTTCAGTTTGTTTCCAATGAGGTCAACCGATCGTCATAGGTTTAAGGGCCATGGCATGGAAAGCTTGCATCTTGTGGGGAAAGTGTGATACTGATCATACTTCCATACATGGGATGAGAGTCTTGGGCCTTCATAATGTTCACTAACACCCTTTCCCAGGCACAAAATGGTATGGACAGAAGTGGACAAACAATCCATTTCATAGAAGCCATCTAGTTGTCCTAATCAGTTTTAAACCCTTGAACTTGAACTCGGTGCTCTGTTTCATCCTCTGTTTTCTGCATTTCAAGCTCTTCTTTGTCATACAATGAACCAAGATCAAATCATCCGAAATCTCCAAGAACGGTCTGTTTTGCAGTTCGTGTTATAATGTAAATCGTTTACATATATGGAGTGATATACTGATTGAAACTTCATGAGCCAGAATTTTCAATTCCTAACTGCCCAACATATACGAATTCTCTTTTCCATAATTAAGTTATATATCAAATCTTTCAGGATGCTACTTTGCGAAGAAGGTATGGCATGGCCAACAGGCAGGGGCTGCTGCAGTCCTGGTGGCTGATGTCGTGGATGAGCCCCTTATCACCATGGACTCTCCTGAGGAGAGTGGTGATGCAGATGGCTATATCGAAAAGATTGAAATCCCATCAGCTCTTATCGAGAAATCAGTTGGTGAAGCTCTAAAGGGTGCCCTAAAGAAAGGTAGGGATGAGGTTGTTGTAGAGCTCGACTGGCGAGAATCGATGCCCCACCCAGATGAGCGGGTTGAGTATGAGCTCTGGACAAACAGCAATGACGAGTGCGGGACCCGGTGCACTGAGCAGATGAACTTTGTGAAGAACTTCAAGGGCCACGCTCAGATCCTTGAAAGAGGAGGGTATACGTTGTTTACACCTCATTATATTACGTGGTACTGTCCTCAGGCGTTTATTCTCACCAGTCAGTGCAAGTCCCAGTGCATAAACCGGGGGAGGTACTGTGCTCCTGATCCCGAGCAGGATTTTGGGGAAGGCTATGAAGGGAAGGATGTGGTGTTCGAGAATCTGAGGCAGCTCTGCGTTCATCGGGTTGCTAATGAGAGTAACCGGTCATGGGTTTGGTGGGACTACGTGACGGATTTTCATATCAGGTGCTCAATGAAGGAGAAGAGGTATAGCAAGGAATGTGCTGAGGACGTCATGAGGTCTCTCGGTATGAATTCCTCATCTTGCTAACATACACAGAATAGATCAGTAGCTTGGACAGCCCGTGACTGTCAGCATTTTCTTTTCAGACATGTTTTTCATGTTTGTGCATGAAAATTAGCTTTTCTTGTTCACTAGATTTGCCTATTGAGAAGATTAGCAAGTGTATGGGTGATCCAGAAGCTGACACAGAGAATGAAGTCCTGAAGAAGGAACAGGAGCTCCAGGTTACTATCCCTTTCCTTTTTCAGTATGCCAATCCTTATTTCGAGTCTTGCTATCCCTTTGCAGTAACCTAGCTCCTGGTACTTATGATGTCTGATATTCAGGTTGGCCGAGGATCTCGTAGCGATGTTACCATTTTGCCAACGCTTGTCATCAATAATGTCCAGTATCGAGGTTTGTCAGTGGACTTAAATCTGTACTTTGTGATATTCTCAGGATTTCTTAGAAATATCACCACTTTAAGCTGTACTTCTTGCAATCATCGTTTGCATTCCAAACTCGGCCTATTTGCCCCACAGCTTCATTGCATTGCTCCTCTACCACAATTCAATGACCAAACCTGTGATTACTTCTTAAACCACATCAATAAAAAAGATTACCTGAGCATAAGACAGGTAAGAAGCTGCACATTTAATCTTTTGAAAATGCTGACTTGTGATTACATGCTTTGCTCTCGAAGGGAAATTGGAGAGAACTGCAGTCTTGAAGGCCATATGTGCTGGATTCAAAGAGACAACCGAACCTGCAGTTTGTTTAAGCGGAGGTTGACTTTCCTATTTCTAATATGTCAGCAACATATTAATCTGCTGCTTTTTATTTGATCGGTTCTCCATTAATGTGAAACTGATATTCTCTTGCTGATTTTAAACTACTTTGCAGATCTGGAGACCAATGAATGCCTTGACAGGAGTGGCGGGTGTTGGCAGGACACTGGATCCAATGTTACTGCTTGCAAGGTATTCCTCCAGCTGTCTACAAGTTAAGTTTCTTGGTGTTTATAGATAATCTCTAACTTTATGAAATTTCATCAGGACACGTTTAGAGGAAGGGTATGCCAGTGCCCTGTCGTGGATGGTGTCCAGTACCGAGGAGATGGATACACTTCCTGTGAAGGTAAAATTTCCTTTTTCCTGTCAAAAGAAATCGGACGCTACTTCAGGAAAAAATTCCAGGCATCAGACTTACTCAAGAGGGGAAGTAATTTCAGAATGATTAACTTCTTAGGTAGCCTGTCAGCCGTCTTTTTCTCATTTAAGGATGTTATTTACTTAGCCTAAATGCACTTGCTCTTCATGTAAAAAGTCAAAGTAGCTCAAGCAAACGTCATTCCAATGCAGAAGCTTCTTTGGTTTGTCTTAGCTGCTCAGCTCTTTACCAATTTATGATTTCATGGCATTTTCGAATTTGTTCTTGCATCTGCCTTCTTATTTTTGGCATTAGGCAAAGCAGTGTCGTAATGAGATTGAAGTTTTGTTAGTTTTAGGAAGACTCGATGGTATGTGATTTTCATGTCCTGATTATGTGCATGAAATGTTGTCATACGAGAACTGACTTGTTCTGTCCAAACTACAGCCTTTGGACCAGGACGGTGTGCAATCAATAATGGCGGTTGCTGGTCTGAGACCCGGAATGGAAAGACCTTCTCAGCATGCTCAGTTCAGTGACTCTGTTCTCATGGAGTTTCTACTTGGTTAACTTTTCATCGATCTCAACATAGCTCTTTATTCGTCCTGTTCAATCTCTAACATCTGTTTGATCATGTAAATCAGGAATCTGAGATATCTGGATGCAGCTGCCCTCCAGGTTTCCGCAGTGAAGGCCAAAAATGCATAGGTAAACTTCTTCCCTCCATTATTCATAGTTGCGACTTTGAAAATCCCGAAATCTTAAGCTTCTTCAACAAATTGGCCACTTTGCTTGATATTGGTGAATTGTGTTCAGTCGTAGTCTGTATAACGAAGTATTCTTTTCGTATTTTGTAAAATTTTTTTGAGGTTTCTCAATGTTGCAAGATTGATTCACCTTCATACTTGTCAAACATCGAGGAAGATTGAATGTTCCAATGGAAACTAATCAAATTTTACTTGCTTGTGGACTGTCGGGGCAGATATTGATGAATGCAAGGACCGTTCGGCTTGTCAATGCGATGGCTGTTCCTGCAAGAACACGTGGGGTGGATATGACTGCAAGTGCAAAGGAAGCAGAATATACATACAACAGCATGATACTTGCATAGGTAAGTGCTCTGTAACTGTCCCTGAGTTTTAGAAACTTCATCAAGAAAAGAGACGGGAAAAAATCCTGCAGAAGAGAAGGCATTGATCATGTATTTGTTAGTGAAAGAACAAGATCCAAATGAATGGAAGACGTAAACTTCTGTCTTATTCAATAACTGTTTCACAACCATGTAAGACATTTTTAAGCTCGATTTATCTTTCTTTGTGATGGCATCAGCATCGAGGTCTCAAATCTTCATAATTGCAAGTAAATGCCATCAGCTACATTGCTCATGTATCTTTGGATTCTCATCCATCTGCCGTCCATTTTGCAGAGCGAAGTGGAAATAAACTTGGATGGTTCGTTACCTTTGTGATCTTGGGAGCTGTTGCTGGCCTTGGCATTGCTGGCTACATTTTCTACAAATACCGTCTTCGAGTACGTATAAAAGTGCCGATCTAAATATATAAAATTTCCTGTACCATTCACAGACATATTTTTCCTAAGCTGGTCGATGATTCTTAAACATTGCTGTTTCCAACTTGCAGTCTTACATGGACTCTGAGATCATGGCCATCATGTCCCAGTACATGCCATTAGATAGCCAGCATTCCCATGAAGTTGTCCACGCTGAGGGCCAACCACTGCGACGAGAATCCACAGTCGTGTAACATGGTAAGAAATCTACAAGTACATCTCAAATTCATGAACATTGTTTCACATCATAAAAAAAATGTTGGTAAATATTTGCAGGAGTCCATTCTGCGAATATGGTGAACGATTTGGTGGCGACAAGGAAAGTGAAGTCGTGTGAGTCGTCGACTGTGGAATTGCCTATACTCAAATATGCAGTCCTGTGCATGGGCAGGGTAGCGATTTGGTTCTTTCTCGATGTTAGGAAATCGACAATTATCTAAATCCAGGAACTTCTTTTACGGAGGCCATGTTGCCGTTTGTAGTTATTGAACTGTTGAGATGTAAATTTTGGGGGGAAGGGGGTTGATTGTACAACTGACCATACACAAATAAGACGAGGAAAGTTTAGGAACGTGTGCACGCCGTGGCAGGGAACATCATGGGATGCTGTTGTTTCCTTAGTTAGGTGATGTCTGTACCCGCGTATAATGCACGATAAAGGGAAATAAAAGATATGGATTTCGATCTATCAAGCTCTATATAGTGATATACGTCCCATTCCGATAATTGTTCGAATGACTTATGTTTTTCCAAGGTAAGCTTGGGTATGTTAGGTGCTTTCCTTTTGTACGGACGCAAAGTATACTTGGCAGAAGGGACACATTGTTTTATTGACAATGGACATCTGAGTGCCTTGATCAAGGAACTTCTTGTCCTTATCTGGTACCCACTTCTCCTACTTAAAAAATGACAGATGAACCTCTGCAAGAGTTGGAATTTCCGGAGATCATGTCGACAGTGAGTCTGTGTCATTGTGCAGCTATAGATAGCCGGAACAGTAAGTCGGCAGTGGGATTTTGTTATGTTTGCAGTGATCGTATACACTCATGCAAGTGAGGATTAACCCTCGATATTGCACGAATGCAAAAGGGCACTCCTGGGTTTGATTCATTAACGCAATCGACTCATTGTGTTACTATCATGTCAAGCAGAAAGTTGTGCAGATCGATGCATCTCTCAGAATTAACCACCACATCAAAATTATTCACTCTTTTGAGCGACTTCTCTGGTCCCTAGTTGGACTAGTCCTCTAGGCTGTTGGATCGACACAATGTGGTGGAACAGATCACTAACCTTTCGCATCTGTTTTGCAGTTGTCCATTCCCCACAGATGAATGCGTCTTCAACAGACAAGTCCTCCTTTGACTTTCAGACTCGTTATACCTTAACCGTAAGGATACTCCCCGGTTTCAGCAACCTTGCTGTCGAGATGTGTGGAAATGGCTTGTGCCTTGATCTGCTAGAATCCAAGGTGCAATTAAAAGCATCAACGGACTTCGAACACCTCCGGGAAATGAGTCTGTCGAGCATGTAACTGGGCTTTGGAGTAATGAGTCAGTTGACAAAATCCGTCTTCGTCTTTGCCTCTTCCTCAAATTTCTTCTTAGAATCCTTCACTCCTCTCAGGTTCTCAAGGAGGATAACTTGCAAAGGACTGCAATATCGTTCAACGTATCGCAATTTACCTTTACCTTCTTCTTCTTCAGTTCCGTGCAGAGATATGACTTTTCCGAGGGCATAGTCTGAAAGCCGAAAGAATGAGTTGAAGTTGCTTGACAGCTTGAAACCTGGCGATGCATTTCCTGGTGGTGGGCTGCTTCTTTTCGAAGCAACGTCGTGGTTGATCTCCCCAAGGATTTCATCGCCGAGATCCTCCCGAGCAGCCTCCATGCAATCGAACCTTGGAGATCTGATCCTGTCCACCCCGGTGTCCCTGAAGTAGGTCGTGTCTTGATAACACTGCGATCCTTGTTTTTTCAGCAGGATCTTTGGCTTCTTTGATCGCTATCCAAAAACTGAGACCCCTGATGAGATATTTGTACCTCTTGAATCTCTTAGATCTGTTTTGTTCCTGCAACTCGATCAGTGTTTCAATCTTATTCAGTTCCTTCGATCGAGTCTTCGTGCTGCCAATGTAGCTCCACTCATGGCAAGACCATGGCCCCTGCTGTTCATCATCTGTGCAAATTGAGCCCAGGTTCTCAGATCATTGTGCATAGCTCGTCGATTCACTTGTCTGTCCCATCAAATCTCCCTATATCAAGGCCTCGAATCTCCTTCTCTCTTTGCGCGTGATTTCCACCACTGGGGAGAGAACTTGCTCTAATACAAATCGATAAGAGTCGATTCTGAGGAAAGGAGGAAGACGATCGCGAAGAGAGAGAATCACAAATTCATGAGGCAGAAGGCCATTACTGTCCAGCTCTGTTCTCAACCGTTAGAAACTAACCTTCGATTACTCTAAAAAAAGTCTAGTGCACTCGTTTTATAACTGTCCACCCTAAAGTGTCCATTCCTTACAAATGAATCCTTCTTTTCTTTACATACAAGTCCTTTAACTTTCACACTTGTTACACCTTAGTCATCTTGACAAAAAAAAACATAGCAAGCTGGCTGAAGATGATGGCTCGCTCCAAATTGTCGCTTTCGACATTACCGATCGCCAGCCAACTCGTCTTATGGTCGGCTATCTCATGGGGCCATGGCCCGGGATCATGCCGTTTCCTCTTCAGCCCTCCCTGCTTGTTGTCTTCTTCTCTGCCTTTCACTTTCTACTTTCGTGTTTTTAAATCCAAAAAGTATAAACATTTGCTTATAAATTATTATTTAAAAATTATCATAAATAACAGACTTTTATATCTAATTGTATGAAAATGTCTTTTTACAAATAATTAGAAGTCTTTTTTCTTCTTTAAGTGACAGCAAACAATCATCAAAGGCTGCATATGACAAGGTTAGGATATATTCCACAACATATAGTGCAGCAAACATCCAGTGAATCTTGCATACATAGCTCTAATGCTACCTACACAAATAAGTTCCGAAGTGTTTTGTTAACCACTGACATACAATTGAATCTTGTGAAAGCTGCACTAGCAGCATTTCGCTCATTCTTTTCATTAGCCTGCTAAGGAACAGGATACGCTTTACCTTCCTCCAACACTAGTTCTATCCCAAGCAACAAAAACTGCTAGTCTGTCCCTATTGTTTGGTTCAACTCACTTACCAGCAGCAGCAGGTTGTGCCAGTTGTTGCAGCTGATGAACGACATGGGACATCCTCGGCCTCATCGAAGGCACGTGCTGCGTGCATGCGTAGACGAGGTCTACGACCTTCTGTATTACTCCAGATTCGGGGATATCTGACGGAGAAGAGGAGGACGAGAATGATATGAGGGGATCCAAGATCTCGGGATACCGATGGGCTTGTACCAGAGGAGTGGCCCACTCAAATATGCTCTGATAGCCCACAGAGTCCACCGCCTGAGCTGGCCTTCGCCCGCTCACTATCTCTAGAAGCAGCACCCCAAAGCTGTAGACGTCACTCTTTGTTGTTATCTCATTCCTGTAGACAAACTCAGGAGCAAGGTATCCATATGTGCCGCCTGCCATAATTGTCCGCTCATGCATCGCTTCCCAGGGCACGAATTTTGAAAGGCCAACCCCCATCAAATGAGCTCTGAATTCCTCATCAAGGAGGACATTGCTTGCACGGATGTCCCGGTGCACAACATGTGGCTTAACTTTGTCATGCAGAAATCTGTAAAGTAGTCAATCAGTAAATATGCTTTGCTATTCATCATTCAACCACTTAAGGAAGGTACGGATTCAAAATACTGGTGAATGTTTTCCATCTCCTTAACATTTTTCGTTGTCTATTTTCTTCCTTGAAAAAGATTGGAAGGAAAAAGCAAGTATAGTGTTGGCCTGCACTCTATGTCATCGTCGTGGAAAATGAAATGTACTATGAACTGCAATTTAGCATGTCTTTTCCACATTATCTTCTCAGTTATTCAAGAAAGAGAATTCCAATGTCCCATGAGCACATCATCAAGATTCTATTCCTTTAAAATGTAACAGCTGTTTATGCAACAAACGGAAGAATGTGAGTACTACATATTTCAGTACACTAAGCCCAAAATTATAAGTGCAAGCAGGTCCTAATACTCTGTCTGATAAATTGCACTAGTATTTAGGAAAAGCACAATTATGTCTAATCTTCAAAGCAAATCCGAGATTTTCCTTTTAGTATGTAACCAAAAAAAAATTTAATAATTAGGGTGTCTAATGCAAAATACAGAAACTATAGGAACTCTTTTAAAATGACATGGTATCAGCTCGGTTCACAAGTCAAATTTTCCTTACACAGTGGCTAAGATAAGAATCTATCAGTTACAATATTGAAATTTCCAGGGCTTAACTTGTATGAAAATGTATTGAGCAACTGAGAGGTAATCTGAAATACATATAAAAGAATTAGTTCTTTGCTATCAAGCTAATTAGAACAAGTCAACCATGGCCATCTCATCAAGCCAGAAAGCCTAGATGAAAGGAAAATCAAAGTGTTGCGCATTGCAAAGCTTTGAGACATCAACAGTTCAAGTCTATAAAATGTATATAGACAATCCTTAAGTGGAAATAAATTCGTCATAGATAGTTCATTATTCACGAATAGTAACTCTAGTAGCATTACTCCTATTACAATTATTATTTCGATTGATGGTTTATACTGGTGGTATCCATTTGAGATTCTATACCATGAACTTTCTGATGGGCAATAAAAATGATACTATTTCAAGGATTGCAGTATTACATTATACTAAAATTTGATGATGTTTCCTTTGTCGGCGGGTCAACTAAAGATGCAATTAATTACTTGTCCATCTCTGCACTCCCTCCTATTTCCAGACTCACTTCTCCCCTTCCCTTGCATCTAATCTCTGCATTCTTGCTATCCCATCTTTTCTGTTTATCACCGTTTTGTCCTACCACCCATACTGTATCACTTCTCTTGTCCTACAAATTGTTGATACAATAAAATTATCCAACATATCTTGTAATTGATGTTACCAATTTATTACTAGTCTATTTATCAAGAATCAAGTGCAACTGTAGCTTCAACGCAAAAGGATATATCGGGGGGGAAAAAGCAAGTAGAAATAAGTATCTGATAGAACTAATTTCTGTGAAACAAATTTACGTGCTGTACTTACGCTATTCCTTGAGCAAGTGTTGTGGCTATTTTCATTCTCATGGCCCAATCTAAACTTCGACCACCTCTTGGTATGTGGTGGAGCCATCTATCAAGAGGTCCATTAGCTATAAACTCGTAGACTATGTAACGAACCCCATGATCGTAGCAACACCCTTTGATCGTCACTAGATTTGGGTGGTGGAGCCTAGCAACTCTTCCAATCACGGAATAAAACTCCTTTTTCCTTTGAAAGGTAGACCTCTTTAACCTCTTGATTGCGACCTTTGAACCATCTGGTAGAACTCCGCTATAGGTCCCACCTGTCTTGGCATCTCCGAGGAGTCGGTTTCCTTCACTGAAATTCTTTGTTATCGACCTTAGTTCCTCCTTAGTGAAGACTTTCCATGATGGTGGAACCAAAGCAGAAGCTGCTGTGTTAGATAATTTACGGGATCGTCGGCGTTTCTTGCTCCACTTGTATAGGAGAAGCCACAGAACAACAGCTAACATGGTGAAAAAGATAACTCCACTAACAACTGCAAGAATGATGAGGTATTCTTGGTGGCAGCGCATATAGTGACACTTGCTGCCTGCATACAGAGGACACAAAATCTCTTAAAAGCAATTAAATAAGAACTAAAGAGACATGGAACTTTACTCCAAAAGTGATTCTTATTTTTTGATTCACCACTAACAGATGTTTCAAAATATTTCCTGACAAATGGAGTCCAAATAAGTTTTCAAAATAATCTTCTTTCAAAACCAATGTACAGTGATCACAATCCAGAAATTGGTGATTGTAATTAGTAGATAGCAACCAAAAACCAGTGGCAGGATATGACAGCAATGATCGGTGTGACTTATTAAATACCCTTTCATTTTGGGGGATATTAGAGCCTTTTTCAAATTTGGCATGATAATTTTCTTTTTCGATAACTTAAAATGATATTTACAGAAAATTTCCTTTGAACTTTGAGAACATTTTCCCATCAAATTAAATTACATTTTTGTGCATTTCAAAAAGAGACTAATGTTTTTAAATTCACGCTTCAACAATCATAAATGAAAAATACTACAGTTTCTCCAAAGAACGCAGAGAATTACAGAAAAACTTAATACACGAATTTTGCTGTAGACAAGTTGCACACCTGATTCAACCATACAAATGAAAGAGTGCGATCTGTTGCATCCTTCTACAGCAAGGGTCAGAGATCCATTAGTCACAAGTGTACATGAATTAATAGAGCTATTGCGTTGACAAGATAAATTAGGGCAACTAGATTCCAGAGATGCCTCAGGGAAGAATGAATTATTCCAATATGATGAATTGTCAGACCACTTCCAAGCAAGACCATTTGTTGTATTGGTGAGCCTTCCTCCAACCCAGCAGCTCTCATAAGTTTCATTGCAAATGTACCGAGTGAAGTTTAACTCATTAAATGAATTCACTATTGCTAAGTGGGCACTATGATCTCTACAAGTTGTCTCAGACTCATTCCATGAGAGTGAATTCCCAAAGTAGATGAAGCACTTGGTTCTATCTGGGCCCAGTTGCCAACCAGCAGGACATGTAGCTGTTGAAAAAATGTACGTAAATGAGTTCCGCAGCAGAGTTTCTATTAGGAAAAACTTTTGGGCACAACAAAATCCTCAGAATATTTCGTCAGTCTCTAGCCTATACTTATTTCAAAGATGATTCAAATGGCGTTTCACTTCTTGTTTCTCTGACTTTTCTTTTTCTTCATCCATATTGCTCAAGGCATTACACTGACAATAGATGATCATCCATCTAATAATTAAAGACATACGAGCACCACAGTTGATCCACCTTCCAGAAACTAAGAAAAATGCATCCATAACTTTCAAAAACTTCAGGTATGCATCTAAAATTGAAAGAAAAATAGCAGGTCATTATCCCAGATGCTACATAATCCAGGTTGTTTTTCAACAAGATCTTATTTTAGGGACAGAACCATAAACAAATGTTAGGACACGTCAATTCAAGAGGAAGTTCACAAAGCGCAGCAGCCATGAAAGTCCTCAGTAGATTAAATTAGGAGAACCAAAGGTTGCTTCTATTTAGGCCTACTTAAGCATCCCTATATCTGCATTCACTTGCAAGCATTACTTCATTGTGGGTCATTATGCTTATCTAACTGGACATTGGTCTAAACTACCCTGTATATTGCTACTATCACAGTATCAACATACTATTATTTTCACTCTCAGTAATTGAGATTCTAATATGCAAAATGGAACCATCGAATTATCCAAAAGGAAAATTACCATCTTCAAAAGCTCAAAACATCGTCACTTATTTTTCTAGTAAGACTCAGACTCAAGAAAAGCAACAATTAGCAACCTTCTTCTTCTTGCTCGCTTTTTCCCATATTCAAAGTAACTATATTATAGAAGTTGTCGTCTACATAAATGTCTTATGCAGATGCTGGAATTCTTTAACAGGGTGCCAAGAAACAAAGGTGCATAAATTCATATTCGAACCTCTGCGAACATCCCCAGCAGAAGCAAGCGCCCGCCTATGAGTTGTCTCAGTGACAACCTTGAAGAAAGAATACAAGAATAGCGTTAATTCATACCCCAATGCAGAGATCTCTCAAGCGTATAACCAAACAATGCCAAGGGTTAATATTTCTCACCGCGTTGAAAGATACGCATGCATAAAGCAGAAGAACCAGCTGCAGAGAGATCGGCACCGCTCTGACGAGGCCCATCTCAAGAACCCTAAAGTTGAACAGAACCCAGAACGTCAAAACACATGTGACAATAGCTCTCCCATTTAAGCTCGTATCAATGGGTTATCTTGGGGACTGATCGACGATCAGAGAGAAGCAATTTTCGTCCCTTGATTTTCCCAGAAACCCTTTTCTAGCGGCACCGAAGAAAGCAGCAAACAAGTCTTCGAGAGGACTGATCAAGGAGAACGGAGCTGAGCTGAATTGATGGTAGTGGTTGCGCCCTGGCCCTGCTCTGACCATGGAGTTGAGACAGTAAATGAATGGTCAAGCAAGGCAGTTGACTTTCTGGCCCGTGAAAACGAGCTTTTGTACAGAAATACCGTGGTTCAAAGAAAAATTTAAAAACAAACATATGTCGAAAATATTTCACGGAGTAACACCGCTAAATCGCGACTTTAAACATGATGTAGCGGAGACATTACAAATAGTCACAGGTTCGAAACTCGGTGTAAGTCACTGTAGCGCACATTGAACCCAGCTTAGAGCTGCGACCTACCAGATCGCAATCCTAAAGTGCAGTCCACAGTTGCTTCCTTGGACGCAAAAGTGCGAAGTTAAAACTGTAGATAAAGTCAAGACATTTTTATAATAGTGTATATAAAGCCAGGAGATCCTGTCTGTCAAAAAAGAAAATTGTGGATCGCAAATATTCTGCAAGCTCGAACAGTTCCTTCGCTCATAGAGAAGAGACACGATAGTCATCGCCTGTCATTTACTTGGGGTGATCGAATCTAAGCACCTCTAATTTCCACGATACTCAAAGTCGGCCATATATAAGACGGATACATAAATTTTATAATTGAATCCTACCATGTTGAATCTTGAAACAAAACTGAAAACAAATAATAAGCTGTAGAATTGTCACAGGCATTGAATATGTGCTGTGATGATATCTATTAATATGCAGTGTACAATGTGTATAAATGGCTACAGAATATTACATGACAAAAATAGCATAATTCTATCCACGCCTTCCATTTCTATCCATTAAAAACCTTATCCAAAACCTGTAATATTCCAGAAGCTCCAAATACATGTTAAAACCTAGTTATTATTATTTTCTTTTGCCTATATAATACAAATTATTCCAATATTTTCATATGTCTAACTATTATAGAATGATCACATTCAAATCATTTTCATAATTATTGTTGGGCATGAAAACTTCTGACTCGAGTAGCCTCGAGGGCTATAGGCCCGCACGAGACTACTAACCGTTTAAGGACTAGTCCTAAAGTTGATAAAAAAAACTATTATTTTCCTAAGAGAACATGATACCATCAACTTAGGTCTTTAGTCTTTATTTTATCGGTCTTGAATCAAAATTTGAGTTCGGGAGTCTTGTTATGTTTGAAAGGCTCGCAAGCTAATCAACATGCCCGAGATCAATACTCATCCCTGTGTCTAGGCTATTTGTTTATCTGCACATTTTAATTTACTCAATTATTCCCTTGATCGAAGTTCAAATTGATGGTCAAAGATTAAAATTGCTAATCAAGGTACGTGCCCTAACATACCACTACCCATCCTAATCTAAGCGTGACAAAGGAAATGGTTCCACTATTTTTGATTAAAATCATTCATCATCTCTCTCACTCTACCCGCCTCATACATTTATGTACTCAAGTACAATGATTTTTTAAATCTTTGCCTAAATCAAAGAACCTGTAACCAAATGGCCCGGGGAGCTAAAAATTTAATTGTGATGGGGAAGTGCACAAAATATCCTAAGTGGGATTAACAAGCAAACAACCTAAAATGAGTAACTAATATGCAGAATTCTCCGGAATGAAGGGCTGATGTGCAAACTATTTAAAATGAAATACTTGTATGCTGGGTGCCTAAAATGATGGACTAAGACATAAAATTTATGAGATGAGGGAACTAGTATGTGCATTCGACCTTTAAAGACTAAATCAACACTTGGGACTCAAGATCAAGAACTAAGGAAAGGAAAGACAAACATCAAGTGAACCAAAATACAACCACACTTTGCAAGCTTAATACCTAAGATTAAAAGCTAAACAACAACTAGAAATAGGCCTTAAATAACCACAAAATAATACAACGAGTGACAACCTTAAAAACTAAGATACAGATGCTAAAATGCATTAGAACTAGTGCCAAACGAACATGAATGCTGCAGCATTTAACAGGGAATTGATAGCCCCACTCTTAATAAGAAAGAATGTCAAAATCAATAGGAAAATCGAGCAAAAACCAGCTACAATACCAAATGTTCAACAGCCTATTCTCCATAAAAAATGACATGGAAATCAAGTGGAAATGATGAGCAAATGGCTGCTGCAACAAAGGATAATAAGAACTCTATTCTCATTGGAAGTGGAATCGAGATCATGAGAAATTATCGAGTAAGAGCCAACTATATATATATATATAGACACACACACATTGTGTGTGGGTCCTTTGTTAGATTTAATTCATCTTTACATATCGTCCAGCTCCTGAGCAACTTGATACAGATTGTCTGGGTTAGTTGGCAATCAAGTCGTCATCAGAGTTACGTTCAATCTAGTAAATATTTGAATGTGTAATATATAATAAGTTCGTGTATAACCTCATAACCTCTAGGTCACAATTAAGAGAAGTATCAATTGTACTGATTCATCTTTCTCTTAAGCGCTTTTCTTTTCATATGCCCAACAAATAACCAATGATTTTCTGAAGTTAGAGAATCAATGTAGAAGTACGGAGCAAGGAGTAAGTCTTTCCATTCAGGCTTTAGATTGAAAGATTTTCCCTCGGGATGAATTTAGGGGAAAGGGCGTACACCTCTTAGCTCAGGAAAACTTGTGGAGTTACATATTTTACTGATTTTTGTTCTATTTTCACTCTTTTTCTTTTTCCTGAGTTTTCTTGAATTTCATCCCCTTATTCAAACTTTTACATCAGTCCTTGCCACCACGACACGGAGAGGAAGAATATCAAAATTTAGAACCATAAAAACACCACCATTTACAGAGCCATCTGGGAAACTTTCAATTCCTTTACAAAATAGAAGAACCAGGAACGTTTAAAACTAGAAAGAACAAAAACTCTTGACCAGATGTATGCTGCTAACATCACTGAGCAAGAAATTCGCCACACTCCTTGTAATAAGAGCCCTGGCCCGGATGGCTTTACGGTTCACTATTTCAAGGATGCCTGTTCAATTATCAAGTTTGACTGCAGTACAGCAGTTCGACACTTCTTGGAGACTATGCAGTTCGACACTCTGTTTCCAAAGAAGGAGAAGGCCAATCCTTTGACAGACTTTCGACCAATCTCTTGCTACAATATTCTTTATAAATGCATTACCAAAATTCTAGTTAACAAGTGTTGCAAGTATTTAGGATCTTGTTTGCAAGAACCAATCTACGTTGATAGCGAGGAGGCGAATTCACGACAATATCCTTCATGCACATAAATTTGTGTGCGGTTATGCTCTTGCATCCATCACTCTGCATTGCGCCATTAAAATTGATTTAATGGAATTTTCTGGTTAACTCTCTTACTGCTCTTGACTTTCCTCCTAGCTTAGTTGCTTGGATAAAAGAGGGCATCACCTCGACCTATTTTTCTGTCTCAGTTAATGGAATTTCATAATGATATTTTCAAGCCACACTTGGATTTTGTAAAGGTGATCCATTATCACCTTATCTTTTTATTATATTAATTAATGGATTATTTTTCACATTTGCTTGATACTGCAGCTGCTAGGGGTCTAACAAGCTATCATTTGGTTGTCGACATTTTCATTTGACCCATTTGCGCTTCGCGAGTGATTTGTTTATTTTTACAATTGGGAGCCTTGAGCGAGGGAGAGTTTTCTTTTTTCTTTTTGATATTGATGGTGTCAACACCGTAACAATCGACTAATCCACCGAAGAGTATATTAAACGGCCCGGGACCTACCATTAAACCCAAATACCGACTAAACCTGTTTATTATTTTGGTCTATTATTCATTCCTCGGAATCCCTTCCTTTCTTCTTTGATCCATAATCTTCCCTCTTTTGGTAGTTGTAGATCACTAGGTGGAAGTATAGGATGAATGATGAGTGGTATATATTATGTACAATTGATCAATGCAATGCAAAACAATTTTATCCATTCAAATTCACTGAAATTGGAGCAATGCAATTGGTATTTTCTTACACTGTTATTCTGAATTACCGTATCTAAAATTTTTGCAGTGCACATTTCTATCAAATATTTTTGATAGGTGCATAGAAGAGATTTAAATATGGGAACTTGAACTCACCGAACTGTATGAGAGTAAACTTTGAACCACTTGATCACCACTCTTGGTGGTAACTCTCCATTGCTATGTTTGGCAGACATGAATGAGATGAGATGGAATAGAATTGAATGAGAATTTCACTCAATAATTATATATTTCTATGCGGTTTTATTATTGAAAATTAATACGTTCATTCCATTAGATGAAGTTTTATACTAAAACTGGTAGAATGGATATTCTTTCAAAAAAAAGGCATTAACGTTCATCCCTCCACCTTTTATAAATTTAAGTCAAACACATTCCTTCTTATTTTCAGCTTTAACACAAAAATTCACTCATTACTTTAAATATCATTGTATTTTACTCTATTAAAACTCATTCCACTCCATTCCTTTCAATATTTTTTACCAAACACAACTTGTGTGTCTTAATGACTGAGTAATAACACAATACAGAAACGGCTACAATGTATTTATTGAGTTCCCTGGAGGGTGTGGTAAATATTTTGATGATAAAGTGTGCATCTTATCAAATTTAGCGTTTACATTGGAGTGAGATCTAAACCACTAAATCATCACCATTGCTGTGTCGACTCTCATTTTACTTGTTTTTAGGTGGCATCTTCGATTCTTCAAACTCAAAGTAAAAGACAACAAATTGATGGATCGTGCCGGGTGGGATTGTGCCCTTTATTCTTGTCTATCCTCACATACACTTTATTCTCGTCTATCGACAGGCCGTGACAATATGCACCGACCATAAGGCTGACTTAGGTGGTAAGACAACTTTTTCATCTCGTTATGATTCTAAATTTGAATCTTATCAAGATCTATAAGAAATAATTCCCATTAACACACAGGGCCCGGCAAGGATATTGGAATTGGCGCAATTCCTAGAATTAGAAGCCTTTGCGCGATTCTCTTCGGGTCTCATGCTTTAACCCCGCCTGATGAGGGATTTGTTCCATGACTGACAAAGTCTTATACGGTATTATCTGTCAATATTTATATTGTAACATCAATTAATAAAATTTATTAATTTTTAAGATTTAAAAAAAAATCTTAAAATTAGTAAAGTTTATTAATTGCGTGATGACATTGTTACAGGGAAGACATCTTCCCATGGCGACATATAGCAATAACATATAACCGTATTATTATTTTATTATATAAGTGGCCCACTTTATGTCCTGTCGGGAAAATATCTGAAATACAGATTAATATTCAGTGAATATTTTTATTAATTAATTACATATTATATTTAGGATAAATTACATAAAAAAGTAGTCATTTGCTCAATTTCTAAAAAATTTTAAAAATAAAATTATAAACTTTCATTTTATATCCAAATTAAACCAAACTTTTCAAAATTTAAAAGTAAAATCACATGATTTCTTTTTAATCTCAATTTAAGCAGGAATTTCATAACATTATTTTATTCTTCTATCGAATTGGCTAACCTGTCTAACCTAAACGTTAGGTACCTAATCCTTCGTAATATTTTTCTTCAGCACAAAAAAATTTTCTTCAAACTTATATCAAATTCTTATATATAAAGTTCTCTTCATATTTTTTCATAACTAATATTAATATTCGATTTTAGGACATAATTATTAAATTAATTTAAATAAAAATTACTCTCCTTTTATCGATTTATAGATACATAATAAGAAAAGACCACGTAAAATATATTGCGAAAGTATATAATTTTATATTTTAATATATTGGTCTATCTTAACAACTAAAATAATACGATTTTATTTTATAAATTTGAAAAGTTTAACTTATTTTGAGAATAAAATAAAATAAAGTGATTAATTTTGTTAAATTTAAAAGATTCGACTTAATTTGAAAATAAAATGAAATCTTATAATTTTATTTTTCAAATCTAAAACTTTAGTTTCTGTTGAAAAAATAAACGAACCATGTCCTTTTATATGTAATTTACCTTTATATTTATTGTAAAATAATCTTTCACCTAAATTAAAGCTGAGGATCATGACAGATATTTTTTCCCAAGTGAGAAATGAGAATCGTGGTAGGTAACCAAGGGGGGTTGGGCCGAGTGGTAAGCAGCTCGGTGCCGCTTAAGGAGGTCTCAAGTTCGAGACCTCACGTACGCAGACACCCCCCTTGGGAGCCTCACCCGCCATTGTCAGGCGTGCGACCCGGGGCGACCAACGAATTAGTCAAGTATGGTTGGCTGAAAGATGCCGTCTCACCGCTGGTGGGGCCTGCTTGGATACCGTGGCTGGCGACCAAAAAAAAAAGAGAATCGTGGTAGGTAGATATATTTATTACGTCATGGTTCTCTTTCCCCTGCTTTGAATCTCTTTCCACCAGCCTCCATAAAGAAAGTATTTTACAAATGGGTGCTACCAATAAGTGAAATTTATATAGTGATACTAATTAATGAAAATTAATTAATTTTGATATTTTAAATTTTATAAAAAAAATTGTAAAACTAATTAAAATTTTATTAATTTATATCAATTTATAAATACTATCTTTTTTTTTTTGTCGCCAGCCACGGTATCCAAGCAGGCCCCACCAGCGGTGAGACGGCATCTTTCAGCCAACCATACTTGACTAATCCGTTGGTCGCCCCGGGTCGCACGCCTGGCAATGGCGGGTGAGGCTCCCAAGGGGGGTGTCTGCGTACGTGAGGTCTCGAACCTGAGACCTCCTTAAGCGGTACCGAGCTGCTTACCACTCGGCCCAACCCCCTTGTTAATTTATAAATACTATCATAAAATAATGTCGTAGCACATGGTACCTTCTCCGCTCCACCTGGTCGGTGTCTCTCCCTCGCATTCTCTCAGAATCTCCTTTCCCACGCCCCACATTCTCCGATCAATTTCTACTTTTCTAAATAATTTATTAATTTTTTTCTATTTATCAATAACTTTTAAATTTTTAATTGTTTTCGGTTAAAGAGAGATCGTCGAGTTTCGAACGACATATAAGAAAAAAATAAATAAAATTGTACCAAAATAACTTATTATTAAATAAGATTTTAAATATATTTTAATATTAAATTAAGAGCGAATATAAATAAATATACTATCCGTATCCGGACAAATGACGCCACCTTTGTCTCTCTCCCCCTTTTGATCGAAGCACACTAAGCTCCCATGCAATGCAACACGTGTGTCCGTAGATATATATATATATATAAATGAATAATAGTAATTAATACTATACACGGATTTAATTATTTAATAAAAATGGGAACATAAATAATTAAATAAAATCTTAATTGCTAGCTAATTGTCTAAGATTGTAATTTTTTTTACAAACTTAATATTAAAAAATAAATTTTATATATCAAGCGAATAATTTAAAAAGGTAAAAAAGTATTAAAAATGGGGATACCCACAAAGAAGTAAGGGGAAATCTTATATGATTCTGTTACTAAACTATCTTTCTCAATTATAAAAGTAATCACGATTAATAGTTAATTATAAAGTATTTGATTAAATATATGAAGCTTCCGGAAGCTAAATCTTCCTTGAAGTTCACGTGGAACGAAGCTGACACATAGATTTGGAGTTTTCTTAAAAATGATTTATTATTAATTCTTGCGATCCTTGTGATTCTTGCGATGGATTCCGCAGTCGCCCTCTGGAAGTTGCATATACGGCACTCCTCCTCTTATGTATATGTACATGTGTACATGTATACTAGACGGGAACTTGTACAATACGTGAATTTATTAGTGCGATTATAAGATTATATATTTTTTATAATGTTGTTAATCTTAATTGTACGTGCATCATAAATAAATAAAAAATATATAATTAGAAAATAGGGGAGCAGTTGTAATTTTAAATATAATTTTACAACTTCATTTCCATTTATAATTTTATTTGGTTAGAATTTATTTGCTAAGGGAATTTCCAAAAAATTAAAAGTCAAACCTACTATCCACACTCCTTAATTTCATATATTAGTATTGGAGGCGACCAATACTATATACGAATTTTATTATTTAACGCAATTGGTGAGAAAGGAAGCATGTCAGTGACTAAATAAAGTCTTAATCATAGCAATTGGAAATAACATTTTGCTTATTTTGTATATAATAAAGAGAGTAGAGAGGAAAATGGCGAGATGATTGCAACATGAAATATGAGAGTGATATGCACAACTGGTATGTCACTTATTCTATGTAATCGATTAATAAATGTTTAACACATTAACATATTATCAATAAAAATTAGATATTTTTAATTGTTTTAATTAATATATTAAATATCCATTAATTTATCACATTTATCATATATTGCTTTTTCCTAAACTATATTGACGGCGGGTCCGCATAATTGACATTCTAAATTAATTACTATCAATCTTTCTAAACCTACCAAGCAAAAAAAAAAAAAATGTTTCTAGACCTGTTAATAAAATTTTCAATTGATCTTTTATTTTTCGATGTATAAAAGAGACGTATGAATTTATAAAAGAATGAAAGTAAGAGAGAATTGAGAAATACATAAAGTTCTATTGATACGATCAAACTCGAAATCTCTTGGTTGCAGGTTAAGGTTCGCACACTGCGTCAATCTCATTTTTCTTGTTATTGTTTAGTTTGATGTGGAGGCCTCTATAAAACTGGCAAGGTGCAATACCTTGCCGGTTATAAGACACGGCGCCGTGTCTATATAACCGGCAAGGTACCGTACCTTACCGATTTTATAAAATTTTCCTTAGTTTGATTAGCCACTTGTTAAGAAAATTTTATACTTACAAATGCACTTCTAACTTGTATTTTGTATTTGTCAGAAATTTATAAGGGAATTCGTATTCAAAATCTTAAGCTCAACATACAGGAGACACGATGGTTCGAACACCTAAATCTATGACCTTACCTGAATTTATGAGTTTATCAAATGAGAATAAATTTCTCGTTCAAACAAACGGGAGACACGATGGTTCAAGCACACTGCTACGTGCTACCAATTCATTCGGCACATTGTCAGTGTTATCCAACTTGCGCCGACGACTCTGACTCGGTTAATTGATTTGACTCTTTTGCCGCTATATATTTGTAGATAGGTGTTGCCACAGAGTGCCATCGACACAAGCGCAGAGAGAGAGAGAGAGAGAGAGAGGCAGAGGGGTGGAGAGTGCAGCAATGGCTGCCACCGTAGCTTCCATATTCATCTACCCGATAAAATCATGCCGTGGAATTTCAGTCTCTCAAGCTCCCCTCACTCCCACTGGTAAAATTCGCCCCACATATCGAAAATTCGCAATTCATCTGCACAACGGGTACTTCATGTGTTTGTGGAATGTCCGGATATGCGTCTGTGCTGTGGATTTCATTCTTTCTTGGACAGCAACAGGATAGGCGTTGCCTGATTCTGGAACTTGAGACATCCCTTTTCAATTTGCAGAGTTTGGGTTTGGTCTGTCCTCCTGTGATTTTTTTCTTTTCTACTCTTCCATTTCATCTAGATGCTGGAAGGACTGCTTTCTTACATTTTCATTTTATTTTTCATTCTTTCTTACTCGTTCTGTTCTTAAGTCGAAGGGGGTTGGATAGAAAGATTTGTGAAACAAAAAGGAAAAATATTTTAACATCATCCCTTAAATAACCTTTTGTTCTATTTATCACCATGATCCTCTATTTGTCTGGATTCAGTCGAGAAGATTATTCCACTGATCATTGATTTAGCTTGACCTGTCATCCATGTTAATGTGGTGTAGGATTTCGATGGGATCGACAGTGGCTAGTTGTGAATTCAAAAGGAAGAGCCTACACGCAAAGAGTAGAACCTAAGCTTGCTTTGGTAGTTGTGGAGCTTCCTGTCGAGGCTTTCTCGGAAGATTGGGAGCCCTCTGCTAATTCATATTTAGGTTTGCAGTAGATATTGCAACCGTGGTCTGATTGTCAAAGTGTGGGGATTGAATTTCTTCTATGTTATGCTCACTCCGTGCTGCTTTATTGTTTCAGTTGTAAAAGCCCCAGGAATGGGTCAGCTGAAGGTCCCTTTGAGCAAGCCTCGCCAGGTAGCTGATGGTGTCTCAGTGTGGGAGTGGTCTGGTTCTGCTCTGGATGAAGGAGAAGAAGCTGCAAAGTGGTTCTCAGACTATCTTGGGAAACCCAGTAGGCTGGTGCGCTTCAATACTGGTAAGAGTTCGATTTATTTTGCAAAATCTGGACCGATTTAATTTTTCGATAAATTATGGGCTTGTATTAAAGGCACTTTGGCAATGAAATATTTTCCTACCACATCTTTAATACATTTGTCATTGAAGAAAAGTTTTCAGTGGTGTAATATTTGTTTTTTGAGATGATGGAAACTTATGTTTCATTCCAAGGAAATTACTTATATAGTAGTGTGAAATTCAGCTTCAGTAGGGAAGAAGGAAAATAATATTTTTCTTTTCAAATCTAGAAGAGATAACTATCATTGAAATACAGCTCGTCTACTGCCTGGAAAAAAAAAATTACAACTCTTGTCTCACTCGGTATCCTATGGTCAAATTGAGTGCAAATCCGTGACACTAAAATGCAAAATATGCAGTAAATGATTAGATGGTTTAATATTTCGATGTGATAGAGAGAATCTGGAAGTGGTTCGAGGATAATCTTAGCATTGATTCATTTCCTGTTTATATGTATATGGCTTCTTAATTTGTTTGTGTAATGATTTTGTTGTGATGTTAATCTGTCCGGAGTACAATATATAATATTAACCACACGAGCAAAGCATGGAATTTTCCCCAAAACTTCTTACACTTTTAGTTGTTGCTTGGTTTCCAATTATCCAATATTAGTTCAAGTGCCTATAACTAGGGCAATGTGGGTCTGATATGCGATAATTGTGTAGTCTCCGAGACAAGACCTGTTGATCCCCGATATGCTGCCGGGCACAAAGTTCTGTTTGCCGATCAATATCCATTTTTGCTGATATCTCAGGTGAGTGATGTTCACGTCACTTGGTATGTCTAGAGATTTGCCTATTGTTGTTTGAGAACTTTTGTATGCGAGGCATCTCATCAATTGTTTATTTGTAGGGATCATTGGATGCTCTAAATGACCACCTCAAGGAGCCAATACCCATAAATCGTTTCAGACCAAAGTAAAAGAACTAACTTCCATTACTTCCATAAGATGATATTGATTTCTCAATACCCAACTTTGCTGTAGTTGTCTTTGAAGCTTCCTTATATCATCTGCTTGCAAATACATGTATCATATCTGATCTTTTATCTGTCTGTGCTTACACACATCACAGCATCTTTGTTAATGGGTGTAAGCCGTTCTCGGAGGACCTTTGGACAGAGATCAAGATAAACAATTTCACATTTCTGGGTGTCAAGCTATGTTCTCGCTGTAAGGTGAATACCTCTACTGTTTCCAAGATCTTTCCATTTGCTTATGCATTCAACTTTCCGTAGCTATCTTCAACCAGGCCCTAATGGGATAATGAGTCTTCTGTAGCACGGCTTATTTTTCATGTATCTGCTGCAATCTCAGCAAGATGTAAGACATGAACAGTCTTTGATCTTTCAGCTCTCAAATATTTGGGAGGTTTTGCTTGGTTTTCGTCTTTTGGTGTTGACATGCAGGATGTTATTTAATCTGCAACCATCTTGAATGGAACAATACACGAGCTTCATCATTTTTTGTGCACAGAGCTTTCTTCCCAGTCTATCATCAAGAAATGGTTTTGTTCTGATCAGGTCCCATCAATCAATCAAGAGACCGCTATTGCCGGCCCTGAACCAAATGCAACTTTGAAGCAATTACGATCTGATAAAGTCATACGACCAGCCCGTAAGCAGCAAGGATTGGTAAGACACAACTGTCATGCTTGCTTCTCGATTTTCTTTTTTCACATGTGAGAGCGTATCTTTGATGTTGTATTTGTTTGATTTGCTTTCTGCAGACTTATTTTGGGCAGAACTTAGTTTTGAAAGACAATCTGGTGGGAGTAAAGGGAAAGCTCATCAAAGTCGGGGATACTGTGAATGCACTGAAAATGGTCTCTTCAGCAGCTGAAGCAGCAGCTTGAAAGTAATAAATTTTACTATCATCTTTGCTAGACCATGAACATGGCGTTCCGCTCGTATGTATGTAGATCAAATGATAATTAAGTGTAGCCACACCTGATGCGATGTTATGCTCGAACCTACTGTTACATACATAATAAATTTGGCTGCATTGTCCCTTAGCAATATAAGGAAATGAAAAAGACACACCTTTTGCATGATAAAATAAGTACTACAGTTGTGGTGATCTAGTTATTGGTGTTATACAATGCTCAAATTTTCGTGTTTAATTTCAAACATATTAGATCTCTATTGAATAATAAATACTTACCACTATTTCATCAGTATACCACCATTAAAGGCCTAATATAGTTTAAAAAGTATATATCTTTCAAGTTCATGCTTGAAAAGTACCTTTCTAGTGGATGTTTTGATTCGGATGTGTACAAGGGATTTGAATCTGAATTTGGATTTACCATCAAAACTAACACTTTTGATAGTAGAAAAGACACATCCTCCGTATTACTTAGATTCGATCTTGACTTGTTGGATCAGATGGCCTAACGATTGATAGGATGATCCATCCTCCGCCACAGTCGTCCGACTCATCTCTCTCATCAACTTCACCTTTCTCCTCAACTCGCTGTCACAGTCCAGCAGAGCCCGCACTGCTTCTCTCCACCTCCTTGGCCGGAGTCAAGTCGCTCCCCTGTCAATAATCCAACCTGATCTTGACAGCCAATCCAAAATCCTCCACCATCTTGAATGCATTCATCTGTTGCTCAGCATAGATCGGCCACGTGGTGATCGGGAACCTATGCCATAAGCTCTCAAGGATCGAGTTCCAACCACAGTGAGAGATGAACCCTCCAACTGCCGGGTGGCTTAGCATCGTCATCTATGAGACCCACTCACACACCAGACCATTCTCGGTCATTCGTTTGAGGAAGCCACAGGGCAATACCTCACTGAAGTTCGAGTAATTCGAGAGTTTGTCCATCTTGTTCTTCGACGATTCATGCAGTGACCACAAGAACCAGTGCTCGGATTACTCCAGCCCGGCTGCGATCTCTCTCACCTGTGGCGCACTGAGGCTCCCCACGCTCCCGAAGCACATAATGACAGCAGTCGAGGGTGGCTGGTGATTGAGCCACAACATTAGAGCTTCTTGGTTGGCATGGCTTGGGTGCCACTGGATCTGTCCATCAAAGTTTAGAGCCGACCCGACAGCTTATATCAGGGGTCATAGGATCTTTCACAACGGGTTGAGTGCAGTGGATTCGAGTTTGAGAAACATACTTACACGACACTGTTCAGTTCTTGGTATCTATACGAAAAGAAATATTGTTATAAACGTTAATAAACCTCCAAATTCTCATGTACTTGTTCTCTTAGGCTTGTTTGGGTTGGGGACTACAGAGTATTTGTAACATTAATCTGATAATCAAAGTTAGGATATGTTCCATTTTTTCAACCCTACGTGATGGCACTAGCAAGTTGGATATGCTTGCGCATTGGATGTAGGACTTCAGCATATCGGAATCGCTTCAATGCTTTTGCTTCATTTAGTTAATTAATTGAAACTCATCTTTACATAGCGAGTTGGATCCAATGCCACTTATTGTCACCTGTTTTCTGATTCCGTAGTTTCGCTCCTTTTGTACATGATAAATCCTATTTAAAGTATTATACTCCCATTTTGAACCTTTGCGGTAGAGTTTTCTCTTCTCTATCTCTCCAAAGCAGTCTACTCTATTAAGAGAGTATCTCCGAAACTCTTAAAACCAACTTAGATAGATCACTTTTCTTCATTTAAATTCTCTAAAAGCTCTTAGAGCGAAGAACACGGGAATTTCATAACCAATTTTTAACGGTATGTAGATTTTTCCCCAACATAACAAATGCAAATCTATTTTTTCAATTTTCGACTCGATTCTTTTCTATCTCTTACACTGTATTGACAATCACACTGTGCATACGATAAATGGAGAAGGAGATGAGCACAAGGTTAAGAAATAGCATTGTGGTGGCTGCATGATATCCTCCTCCCCTGAGGAGCCTCGAGAAAAAGTAAAATTTTACTCGATAGACTTAGCAATGTCTTCTAGTTAATGCCATAATGTTGGGCATTATGACTTATAACCAAGCCGTACATCCTCGAAATTCTCAAAATGATGGGAAGATCAAGCATAAATAAAGCATCTTGAATCTTTTATTCTGAGGGATAAAAATAGATTGGAACAATAAGGGCTTGTTTAGATGGAGGGTGTCAGGATGGACACGGAGGGAACAGTTATGGAGACGAACATTATTTTTTACAACTCTTTTTTTTATATTACTAGAGTTAATGCTCGCGCTTCACTACAAGATTTTGAATTTTTTACAGTTATTTGCAGAGAAGATTAGGAATTATATATAAGCTAATGAAATGAATAATATACTGTGAGTTTCATTTATGCATAATAAAGTTCTTCACTGGCAGAACTTTTAAGAATTTGAATGGAGAAAAGTGATTTAAATAGGTTTTAAGAGTCGATTACTTCGGAGAGATGGAGAGGAGAAAACTTCACTACAAAGGTTTTAAAGAAATTACAATGCTTTAAATTATTTTTAAAATTTGTTGAGATTTTATCTTAATAGCGTAGATTACATCCAATAGACGGAGACGTGAAAACAGCAAAAACAAAAAATGAGCGAAAATACGTAGTATTGGATCTAACTCATTGTGTAACGACGAGTCCTAATCAATTAATCGAATAAAACTCTTAAGCAATTCCAATATAATAAAGTCCCACGTCCAACGAGTAAACACCAGGAAATGGTTAGACGTAACTGATAGACTGCTATATCTATTTGGTTTGCTTTTTGGAAACTTATTTCATTACAACTTGATTTTGAAAGACAGTCTTGTGGGAGTAAATGGGAAGCTCATCAAAGTCTGGAATCATGCGCTTGCACTGAAAATGGGCTTCTCGACAGCAAGTTGAAAAAAAAAGTCTTACACTGGAGTTTATAAATAAAATTCTCCAACATCTTGTTGTAACATGAAAATGTTGTTTCGCCCCTATGTATTCAGATCAAATGACAATGAACGTAGCCACAACCTGCTATTTGAGCGTCAGATGCATGACTCTATCAGATTAGAATTGCTTTTGAGTTTCATTCGGTTAGTTGGTTAAATCTCATCATTACATTGCGAGCTGGATCAATTACAGCTTACTTTCACCTATTTTCTGCTTTTGCAGTTTTTCCCTTTCCATTTCTTCAAAGTAATCTATACTATTAACATAACATCATGTAACTGCTAAAACCTATTTAAGCATTGCACTTCCTTTAAAACCTCCACAGTGCAGTTTACTCTTCACCATTTCTCTTTAAGTAACCTACACTAGTAGGATAATATCTGTACACCAACTTAGGGTTGGTCTAGTATTTCCCTCACTAAACCGTCAAATTGGTGATCTCAGGATCGAATCCTAGATTGGAAGGATCGACGGAAATTTTCTCAGGGATGCTGGCCCGACCGCAAATTAGTCTCGAGGTACGCTTCGGCTGGTCGGGGGATACCGTATGGTGTAAACCAAAAAAAGATCTATGCAACTATTAAAATGTTTTAAAGCATTTCTTTACATTTAAATTCTCTAAAGCCTTTCTTTACATTTAAATTCTCTGAAGTTATTTTAGTGGTATACAGATTTTTTTTCCTAACATAACAAATGCAAATCTCTTTTAAAATTTTCAGTACAATTTTTTCTATCTACTACACTGCTTTGACAATTATATTGTGCAGATGATAAATAGAGATGGAGATTAGTGCAAGGACAAGAAATGAAATTGCAATAGCTGCACAATATCCTCATCCATGGGGGGAGTTTCGCGAAAAAGTAATTTTTTTTCTTGATATAATTAACAATCTCTTATCAGTAGTCACTATAATGATTCACGCCATGGCTTATAACCAAGCCTTAAATACTCCGATAGGAGTATGGTAAGTGGACACTCAATATGACCTTTCTACTCAGCTCACTGTCACAGTCCATCACCTGCAACCCTCTATACCATAGTTTTAAAAACCGGACTAGACCGGTTGGTTAAACTGGGAACTAGTCACTAGTCCGGTCCAGTTACATATATTACTCATTTTGCAGAGTGAATCGGCCTTGACCTAGTTGAACCGACCAATTTTTGTAAAACCCGGTAAACCCATAAAAACTAGTTAGTTCATTGAAATAATAAAAATTGGTAGTAATTTAAATACATAAATAAAAACTAGCTGGATTATTGTAAAAACAAAAATGGTAATAGTTTAAATACCATAAATACTTTATGTTACAATAATGGGACCAAATCTAAATACCATAAATATTATACTTTATAATAATGGCATAAAATCTAAATTTCTTAACTGTTTTACTCTATAACAATGGTACAAAAATAAATTTAGGTAATATAAATGAAATTTCATGGATTTCAATTCCATAAATATTTTTTTACATTACAATAATGGTATAAAAACAAATTTAGACAACTTTATATTTGAATTTTAATATTATTGAAAATTAACATGTTAATTTCGTTTTAGAGCTGCCTATAGAAGTTTAATAATTTGTATTTCCTCCTTTTCTGCAATACATCACATTCATTGAAAAACTAATAAATGAATTTTATTTATTTATTTATTAGATATCAAACACTTTTTACTTTACTTGAAATATATCAAACACAAAAGAATATTTTACTATATTAATTCTTGAATTTTTCTAGTCGAAGAAGAGTTTTGGGTAATAAGAATTTTATGATAAATTCTTCTTTTGAGAAATTAAAATATAAATAAATAAATTTATCAAAAGTAATAGCCAAAATATGGTATTTTAAGTTACTGCCAAATTTTCCTAATAATAATAATTATTATTATTGTTAAAAACCTGGTTCGATCCATCAAACCCCACATTTGAACCCATAGACCCAGAAATCCATACCTTGACCGGTTCCCAATCCAATTCAATTTTAAAAACTATGCTCTATACACCTTGCTCGCACCAAACCACTACCCTCCCAATAATCCAACCTAATCTTGACGGCCAACCCGATCTCCTCCACCATCTCAAACGCTTTCATTTTCTCCGACTTGCTCTATTATCTCGAAAGGTCATTTTTAGAATCCACTTCTCGAAGTCCAATCGGAGGATTTACGGCTCAATTATAAGCCACAGCGCCAATCATTATGGCGACTACCAAGAATACATTACTGATTATATCGAGCAAGATTTGGTTTTTCTCGAGGCCCCCCTAGGAGGAGGGCATTATGCAGCCACTGCAATTTTATTTCTTGACCTTGTGTTCATCTCTATATGCATTTACTGTATGCACAATTTCATTGTCAATGCGATGTAAGGATAGAAAAAATCGCATTGAAAAAAAAAGAGATTTGTATTTTATTATGTTGGGTAAAAAAATCTACGTACGGTTAAAATGGTTATGAAAATTCGATGTACTTCACTTGTAGAGCTTTCAAGAATTTAAATGGAGAGAAGTGCTTTAAATAGGTTTTAAGATTGGTTTGGAGAGACTGATTGGGGAAAACTTCACCGCAAAGGTTTTAAAGGAAATGCAATGCTTTAAATAGTTTTTAAAAGTTGTTGAGATTTTATCTTAATAGTGTAGATTACATCAAACAGATGAGACAAGAAAACTACAAAAATAGAGAATGAGTGAAAATAAGTGGCACTGGATCCAATTCATTGCATAAAGATGAGTTCTAATCAATTAGCCGAATGAAACTCTAAAGAAATTCCGATATGATAAAGTCCTGCATTCAACGGGTAAACACTAGGGATTGGTAAGGTGTAACCCATAGACTGTCATACTTCTCGATTATATTTGTTCGATTTGCTTTCAACAAACTTATTTTGGTACAGCTTGGTTTTGAAATGGAGTCTTGACGGAAATACAAAGGAAGCTCATCAAAGCCGAGAACCATGTGCTTCAATTGAAAATGGACTCCTAAGTAGCAACTTCAAAAAATAATAATAATTTTACCCTAGAGTTTATGAATAAAATTCACCAACATGTTGTTGTAACATGAAAATGTTCTTTTGCTCATATGTATTTAGATCAAATGACAACAAATGTAGCCATAAACTGATGTTTTGCACGTCAGAGACAAGACTTCATCATATCAGAATTGCTTTTGAGTTTCATTTAATTAATTGGTTAGAACTCATCATTACATTGCTAGTTGGATCAAATAGAACTTATTTTCACTATTTTTTCTGTTTTTGCAGTTTTCCCCTTTCCATCACTTCAAATTAATCATAACATCTATGTAATTATTAAAACCTATTTAAAAAATTGCACTTCCTTTAAAACCTCCACGGATCAGTTCTCCCTTCACCATTTCTCTGAAGTAATCCACCCTACTAGGAGAATATCTTTGAAACTCTTTTTTTGTTGTAAGTAATTATCATTCATTTAAAACGGTCAAAAACTAGGAGTCCAACAGGAGGAGGTTATTTGGCATTACGAACAAAAGGCTAGAGGTCTCTCCCCCCTGCGAAACACGAGGATTCTTTACAACGCAATTTACATCAAAGGAGGTGGCACAGTTTGCCCTTAACACAGCAAGACTGTGGGCAACAAAATTTTGATCTCTAGGGATCCAGACACAATCCTGGTAGTCCAAGAGCTCCCGACTTCTACGGGCATCGTTGACGTGTCTTTTGATTACCCATGGTACGCAATCCTTGTTTTTTAGGGCTTACATCAACACTTGTGAATCACTTGTGAATCTGATAACATCATAAAATTTTGCAAATGATAAATGGAGATGGAGATTAGCGCAAGGTCGAGAAATGAAATTACAGCAGCTGCACAATATCCTCATCCCCAAGGGAGTCTCGAGAAAAAGCAAATTTTGCTTGATAAAATTAGCAGCATCTTGCTAGTAGTTGCCATAACGATTGGCACCATGACTTATAACCAAGCTGTAAATCCTTCGACAGGACTTCTGTAAGTGGATTCCCAAAATGACCTTTCTACTCACATCACTGTCATAGTCCACCTGCAATCCTCTATCCACCTTATTGTCCTGCATCAAGCAACTACCCTCTCGATAATCCAACCTGATCTTGATGGCCAATCTAATCTTCTCTACCATATCAAACACATTCATTTGCTTAGACCTATTCTATTATCTCGATAGGTCATTTTTAAAATCCACTTCTCTAAATCCAATAAGAGATTTTACGACTTGATTATAAGCCATAGTGCCAATCATTATGGCAACTACAGAGAAAAAATTACTAACTATATCAAGCAAAATTTACTTTTTCTAGAGACTCACTGAGAGGAGGACATGATACGGCCACTACAATTTCATTTCTTGACCTTGCGCTCATCTCCATCGACATTTATCGTCTGGACAATGTAATTGTCAATGCCATGTAGGGGTAGAAAAAATCGTGTTGAAAAAAGAAAAGGAGATTTGCATTTTGTTATGTTGAGGAAATGTTAAAATGGCTATGAAATTTTAATATTTTTCACTTGCAGAACTTTAGAAAATTTAAATGGAGAGAAATGCTTTAAATAGGTTTTAAAAACTGTAGAGATATTCTCTTATAGTGTAGATTACTTTGGAGAGATTGAAAAGGGAAAACTTCACTGTAAAAGTTTTGAAGTGTAATGATGCTTTAAATAGTTTTTAAAAGCTTGGGAGATTTTTTCTTAACAGCATAGATTGGAGACGACAAAACTTTAAAAACAAAAAATGAGTGAAAATAAGCAGCATTCGATCCACCTCACTGTGTAAAGATGAGCTCTAATCAATTAACTAAATGAAACTCTAAAACAATTCCGATATGATAAATTCCTACGTCCAACGCGTAAACACTAGGGATTTATAAGACGTAACCCATAGACTGTCATACTTATTTCTTAATTTTCTTTTTCATGTGAAAACGCATCTTTGATGACATATCTATTCAATTTTCTTTCTGCAAAATTATTTCATGCATAACTTGGTTTTGAAAGACAGTCTGGCAAGAGTAAGTGGGAAGCTCTTCAAAGTCAAAAGTAACAAACTTACACTAGAGTTTACAAACAAAATTTGCAAACATCTTTTTAGAGCATGAAAATGGCATTGCACCAGTATGCATGTAGATACAATGATAATGAATATAGCCACACCCTGCTGTTTGCAGTTTGGACCACAACTCTATCAAATCAAAATTCCTTTTGATTTTCATTTAGTTCTCATCTTTACATAGCGAGGTGGATCCAACACCACTTATTTTCACTCGTTTTTTTTTTGTTTTTGCAGTTTTCTTTTCTTCATCTCTCCAAAGTAATCTACAGAATAAAGATAACATCTTTGCAACTGTTAAAACCATTGTAAAGCATTGCAATTCCTTTAAAACCTCCACGGTGTAGCTATCCATTCACCATCTTTCCAAAATTATCTATACTATTAAGAGAACAGCTCTACATCTCTTAAAACATTTTAAAGCACTTCTTTACACTTAAATTCTCTAAAGTCATGCCAATGAAGAACATCGAAATTTCATAGTCACATTGTCAGTACCTAGATTTCTCCCCAACATAACAAATGTAAATCTCTTTTACTATTTTTAGATTGATTTTTTCCTATCCATTGCACTGCATTGATAATTACATTGTGCAGATGATAAATGGAAATGGAGATAGGTGCAGGGTCAAGAAATGAAATTGTGGTGACTGCACAAAATCCTCATCCCCAGGAGAGTCGAGAGAAAAATCAAATTTTACTCGATACAATCAACAATGTCTCCCCAGTACTTGCCATAACATTTGGCACCATCGCTTATAACCAAGCCGTAAATACATCAACAGGATTTCGGGAAGCGAGCTCACAAGATAACCTTTCTTCTCACCTCCCTCTCACAGTCCATCTAAACCCGCAGCCTGTATCCACCTCCTTGGCTAGCACCAAGCCGCTACCCTCTCGATAATCTAACTTGATCTTGATGGCCAACCCGAATTCCTCCACCACCTCAAATGCATTCATCTACTGCTTTGTATATACCGCCCACGTGGTGATTAGGACCCCATTCCATAAGCACTCAAGGATCGAGTTCCAGCCGCAATGAGAGATGAACCCTATGACCATCGAGTGGTCGAGCACGTCACCTGTAAGACCCACATGCTCGGTGAACTAATCTCATTTGTGTGATTAAGGTAGCCATTGGGCAATAACTCGCTGAAGTTCCAGTAATCCAAGGGTTGGTCCATCTTGTTCTTTAGCGGAGAATCTGCTCGATCCTCCATCATTTTTAGAATCTGCTTCTCGAAGTTCGATCGAAGGATTTAGAGCTTGGTTATGAGCCATGATGCCAATCGGTATGGCAACCACCAGGAAGATACTGTTGATTGTATCAAGCAAAATTTGCTTTTTCTCAAGACTCTCTTGAGGATGAGGATATTGTGCAGTCAGCGCAACTTCATTTTTTAACCTTGCGCTCATCTCCATCTCCATTTATCTTCTGCCCAATGCAATTGTCTATGCGGTGTAAGGGTTAGAAAAAAATTAAATTGAAAAAAGAAAAAGGAGATTTGCATTTTTTCATGTCAGGGAAAACATCTACGTACCGATAAAATGACTATAAAATTCCGATATTCTTCACTTGTAGTACTTTAAAGAACTTAAATGGAGAGAGGTGCTTTTAAATAGGTTTTAAAAGTTCAAGTGATCTTCTCTTAACAGCATAGATTACTTTAGAGAGAGTAGGGAAAACTACATTGTTTTTATAGGAAGTACAATGCTTTAAATCCGTTTTTGACAATTGCAGAAATGTTATATTAATAGCATAGATTACTTTGGAGAAATAAAGGGGGAAAATTACAAAAATAGAAAATTGGTGAAAATAAATAGCATTGGATGCGACTCATGTAAAATTAATTGAATAAAATTATGAAGCAATTCTAATATGATAATGTTCTGCATCCAACATGTTGCTTGAAACAGGTTTGGTTGCATTGTCCTTTAAAAATTAAGGAAATGAAAAGACATCTTTTGCATAATAAATCATATAAGAGTAAATTTTAAATCATTAAACCGATATTTTTTATGGTGAGAAAATGCACATCTTCGATATTACTTAGACTCAGTTGTGAGTTGCTTGATCAGATGACCTACCGATTCATAGGATGATCCACCCTCCACCACGGCCATCCGACTCATCTCCCTCATCAGCTTGACTTTTCTTCTCACCTCGCTATCACAGTCCATCAAAGCCCGCACCCCTCTCTCCACCTCTTCGGCCGGCACCAAGTCGCGACCCTCTCGATAATCTAACCTGATCTTGACAGCCAACCCGAGCTCCTCCACCATCTCAAATGCATTCATCTGCTGCTCTGCGTACATCGGCCAAGTGGCGATCGGGACCCCATGCCATAAGCTCTCGAGGATCGAGTTCCAACCGCAGTGAGAGATGAATCCTCCGACCGCAGGGTGGCCGAGTACCGTCATCTGTGACACCCACCCACACACCAGACCGATCCCAACCGTTCGATCAAGGAAGCCATCGGGCAATACCTCGCTGAAACTTGAATAATCCGAGGGCAGGTCCAGCTTGTTCTTCGACGGTTCTCGAAGAGACCATAAGAACCTGTGCCCGGACCGCTCCAGCCCAGCCGCAATCTCTCTCACCTGTGGTGCACTGATGCTCCCCATGCTCCCAAAGCACAGGAGGACAACAGTCGAGGGTGGCTGGTGATCGAGCCATTGTATTAGAGCCTCTTGGTGGGCATGGCTCGGGTGCCATTGGATCGGTCCACCGAGGTCGAGAACCGGCCCGACAGCATACATCGGAGGTCGTAGAATCTTTGACAAGGAGTTGAGCGCAAAGGGTTCGAGTTCCAGGAACGTATTTATGACGATACCATTCAGCTCTTGGTATCTATACTAGAAGAAATACTATTAGAACATTATTAAACTTTCCAAGACTATTGTATTTGTTCTCTTATTTGGATTGGGGACTATGGAGTATTTATAACTTTAATTTGATAATTAAAGTTAGGATATATACTAATTTTTCAACCCTAGGTAATAACACTTATTAAATAAACTTTAATTATTTTTTAGATTCTCTAATAAATCTAAAAACTAATTAATTTTTTGTGACATAATTTTTTAAAATACCTTCTCCACTAATTGTAGTATGTACATAATTCTGAAATCACATTTTTAAGATTCAATTTTGTTTTGATGTGGGGAAAACTTTTATTTTAAAAATTTTTGTTAACAGAGAAAATATTTTAAAGAACAATATTAGTACTCAAAAATTGATCGTTACTCACCTGCTACCGTGATGGATGAGCCAGGTGGGCCCGTCCCTACCCTTGAGAATAGCTGACGGCAAGACTCCCACGGGCACTCTGTTCATAAAACTCGGGATGGACAGCTCAGAGGCCAACTCGCCCGACTCAACCGCCGTTCGGCACTCCGACTCCGTCAGGTGAACCACGAACGCTAGGAAGCTCGCCGGAGAGGCGAAGAAGAGATAGCAGGGGATGCCGAGCTCCTCGGCTGCGTCGGCCATGGGGGTGCAGAACATGTCCACGAACAGGGCGAGGATTCGGGACGACTCGGACTCGAGATCGGCCAGGGCTCGCTTCACGAGGGGCTTGTGCTTCCGTATGTAGACGGAGATGAAGCCGACGGATGACTGGAACTCGTCCGGCAGTGGCGGGTCCACCGCAGTGAGGTGGACGAAGCGGAGGGCGGGAGCGGTGGCGGCGCGCGACTGCACATAAGTGGAGAGTAGGGGTCGCTGGGGAAGGTTGATGACGAGTACGGCGGCGGATAACCCAGGGCTACGGTGAGTGAGGCGGACGGCGAACTCGACTACCGGGACGAGGTTGCCGATGGCCGGGGTTGAGATGAATACCAACTGGTCTTTACCCATTGGGATATGGCCAACAGTAATCTTCCTCCCATACTATTTCTATCTTTTTTTTTTTTTTCTATAAGGAGGTAATCATTCATTGGAAGATGACAGGGTACAAAAGAACAGTGGGGCCATTCTACATCTCGGACTCCCGTAGCAGAACATAGGAGGGAAGGCTCGAGATGGTGACTGGGCCAGTGTGGTTGTACAAAGCTGCCCATTTAGCAATATCGTGGGCAAGGAAGTTAAAGAGTTTCCTCCCATACTATTTCTATCTATTGATCAGTTGAGGGTTCTGTTTGGCTTTTCTTTCAACTATGGCGGCGGGTGGCTCTGTTGTTCTCGTAAGTCGAAAGATCAGGAATTCTTGATCCAGAAAAAAAGGTCGAAAGGTGAGGAATAAGATGAAGGTAACAATTTAGTCAGCGCGGACCAAATCAAAGAGAATCTCAAAGTAAGGTAACAAATCTTTTTTTACGGTGGGCAGGTAACAATTATTTCAGGGGTGTTTGGTTGGGGCAGGATTAGATTAACGGAGAAAGTTAAATTATATGAAAAAAGTTACGGAAAAAGTCATTTCAGTTCTCATTATAGTTTTAAAAATTAGATCGGATTGGTAATCAGTTAAGATACTGGTTCCGAGGTTCAATGGTACGAACTAGATTTATTTAAAAAGATAAATATATAAGTACATGTAATAATAAAAAAATACACAAGCATTAACAATTAAATATCTTATGAGCTCAATTCGGTTCATTCAAAATCGACCAGTTTAACCCGATTCAATCTAGTTCCTACTAAGTCAATGTGAAAATTGGGTTAACTATACAACTAGACCGGGCCAGTCGCCGGTTCCAGTTCAACCGGTTGGACTGGTCGATCCGGTCCACCTTTTAAAACTATGGTTCTCATCCTTTTATATTGTATTCATATTTGGCTTAAACAATTTTTTGGATTGATTCTAGTACTAAATCTTTAAAAATTGTTCAACGTTAACCCTTTACATTAAATTTAATATTAAGAAGGTAACATTGCTTTTTTAATAATTAAAAATATATTTTTAACTAAAAATCATTTTTACAATTATAAAAAATAGAGAAACTATCGATATAATAAAAGATAGGCTGATGGGGACTCAACTGATCGGGTTGTTAACAATTTATGATACTGCTAGTGACTTCACAAAAACTTTAGTGGTCCAATTTGATCCTCTTTTTTTGTTGAAATTTCTATTTATTTTTTAATTTGTAATTAAAAATATATTTTTAATACTAAAAACCCTAATCACCTTTTTTTAATATTAAAATAATGTAAAGGACAAAAGTTAGATAATATTTGAAAGGTTGAGGACTGGAATCAATTCAAAAAAAAGTTTAGGTCAAATATGAACGTAGTTCAAAAAATTGATGATCAAAATTAACATTTTCCCAAAAAGAATTACTACATTGCATGGAATAGATATTGCAAGATTGTATTTTATATAAGTATTTTAGATCAATTTGAAGATGTGAGGCTATGAAATATGTAAGTTGATTTTGTATATTTCATTTTATCTTCCATTGATATCCTCTTAAAAAGAAAATATAACACACGTTGAGAGCATGATGTAATGAATAACCGTATTCTTTAAATCAATTGATGTCAAAGTAGACTTGAGAAAAACATATTACAATTCGTAATTTTTTGAGTAAAAGAAATAGTTTATAATAGAATAAAAAATTCAATAATCATTATCTTTTTAGATAAAGATACATACCACATCAAATGTCATGTGACTTGCACCATCAGTGATGGATTTAAGAGGCGTAGGGATTGCCCCTACCCTTGGAAAAATAGATAAATATCATAATATTTTATTCGATTTTATTCAATTTATATTGAGTTTTCTTATTTTCATTGAATTCGTCATATTAATCTTCAATAGAGTTTCACCCCCAAACACAATTTTTGGATTTGTCCTTGAGTAAAATTAAAATTGCACATCGTCAATTAATGATTAAAATCAACACCATAGTAGATAAAGAAAACAGAGCATAGTTCGGGGTAGAATAAGGTGTTTGATAATCGTTGATATTTTTCGAATAATTAACCTGATTTTTTGTCCATCTTCTTAGGTATTTATTTGATTAGTCTAATATTTCTAGGCATTGTAAAATAATCTAGTTCAAATTTTCCCTATTTTTGCTGAAGAATATCATTTTCCTGCTGATTTTCCTGAAATAAAATAGAGTCCGGATCCGTCATTGTGAGGTAAGATATCTAAGATTTTTTTCCCTCGGTGCATGCATGTCGTAATTTGCTTTTTTTAGGCAGCTCGGCGGTTAAAATGTTTTGTCATCTACTGCCAGAATCAATTTGGTTTGCCGGCCACATTCCCCAACCCTCATTTATTTGATGGTTTGCGTGGCTTAACAAACTCTCAACCATGGATTGCCTTGGTCGCTGGAACCCACAGCTTCCACTAGATAGTTGTTTGTTTTGTCGATCCCAACAAGAATCGAGATCTCATCTCTTCTTCTCCGATGATATAACGAAGAATATTTGAAAGACAGTGCTGAATGAATTTGCTATCAGTAAACAGGTGCTCGATTGGGAGTCGGAGGCAACATGGTTCGTGAACTTGAAGGGAGAACACTTGATGTCCTTACAATGTAGTTGACGTGGCCCCGGTACATATACACCATTTGAACAAAGCGTAATTCTCGACTATTCAAAAAATGCAAAAAGAGTCTTTTGAAATTAGATCATGACATAATTAATTCTGTTAAATCTAGGTTAATGTACATGCCTTAGTTACACCTTACAATTCCTTCCTCTTTGACACCTCCCAGACTGGGACTCTATCACGTAACTTCTGAATCTTAATGTACATATTCCAAAGTTGAATGAAGGTATATAACACCACTTTTCCCAAAAAAAAAAACGGGTCAAAATATCATATCGTGTTGTTTTCATTTCTCTTCTTTTCAAAAGATATACTCATTGCTGAATGAGTACACGTTGATTCGGGAGCGATGTTTTGATTGTGGTGTTCAGAAAAGTGCAAAATTGTGCAAATTTTGGTAAAGATAACATGAGTGTAAATTTAATTGGAAATTTGATGTAATATGAAAATACTACACTTTTTAAGATGTAAAGATTTTATTGACCACAGTAAAATTTTAACTCACGTAATCTCATATTACAGTGCGTTATAATATGGTGCAGCACTAAACTAAAAGCTTGTTGAAGAAATTGCAAAATGTGTTGTCTTGAGCGTTAAAAATCACCTGGCTGGAATATAATTCTCCACTGTAAAGGGCAACTTGGTCGAATGGCCAGTTCCAGATCGGACGCCAAGAACTGGCCGATCCCATCCGGTTCTGATAGCACTGCAACCAGCATCCACTATCACAAAGGTATTTATAACTACACCAGCTCCGCTCCGCTGGAGCTGGATCACAAAGGAGTTTCTCCTGGTGCACAACTCGACATTAAGAACGTTGTAGAGCATATTCAAAAATGAATTACCAACAGGGGCAAAGGAAAGGCGAACAGCGAGATGCTATATCACTCTTAAATTTGAATTTTCCACTCTTTAGCATTGTCAGCATGCATTGACAGGGTTAGAACTGTAATTAGAGTGACATGAAAGAGAAAGGGACCTTCATGCATTTCTCGACTAAGGGCTCTCTTTATCAATATCACATCAGTTGGCACTACATCTAAATCAAGACCACCAGACAGTTTACTACGAAACAGAGTTTGCTGCTGGTAATGTCAGGAAATAATTGGATAACATAAAATGTATGAAAGAAACCCCAAAGTACGATATGACGTTTAAACAAATGGGTTTAAATTGCACACTTGAGACCACCTACAGGAGGAAACAAATGAGAAAAAAGGGTCTGGTCGGAGGAACTACTTCTATAATCATGAGAGAGATCCCTAGGCCGCTCCTTTTACTTGCCGATGTTACAACAGCAGTATAATCCCATGCAGAGGTTAGTAGAAAGTGGGAACCTGATTTCAGAAAAGCTCTGCCGCATCCCTTCTGCATCTAAGAACCCACCACACGATGCTCTGCCCAGAGTCAAAATGCCATTCTACCTGCAAGCCTACTTTCTGATATTCTCCTGTCTATTGCAGCATCGACAGAGTTCATCTGACAAATGAAAAATGTTTAGATCATCAGAAGAGAACTTTAATTCATCCTTCAGCAAAACCATATACGGTTTGGTTCTTGTAAAAGTTACAGGCATTGCAAAAGAATCTGACCTGAGTCAAGCCCGAATTCACGGAGTAAGTAAAATTGTAATGATTGCTAAACACTAGAAAAATATCAGTCCGTACATCCTGGTGCCACCCAAAACCTCCCACATCATGGGGTTCAGGTCAAAGCAAAATGCATGACAACAGTAACAAAATATTACAACAGTCATCCACTGTTCTTACTGAGAGATTGTCAGAATCAGTCACCAATAAAAAGGATGCATATACCTACTTGAATCTTTCGTGGCCCCCAATTCCGTGGATTGCTTGCAGATTGGAGAATGGCCATTAACAAAAACTTTGCACATATTCAAAATGCATATTACACAGAAGAACATGACTATACTGACCAGACACACTGTTTTTCTTTCTAGATGAATTTCTCATCCATGATGAGATCATAAATGAATTCATATTAAGTACCTCTCAAAATTGTCAACTATTAAAGATATACTAGAAAACAGTCACTAAACATTTCCAGGTGGTTAGAAGTGTATGATATCTGGGAAAATAGTTATCACTTACCTGGCTCGTTTCATCATGAACCTGATACTTTGTTAGGGACAGTCTTCTTTCCTCCTGCAAGGATTTAAAACAATGATTAACGAATTCATGAGTGTGATGAGAAAATAGTAGATAGTTGTACACATTACAAAGAACTTACCATGGACATTGCCTCATCATCCCAAACCAAATAGACCTCATTGGTGGCAGGCTGAGTTGCTGGAGCTTTGTTTGCAATCACAGGAGGAGGACCAATTGAAGGGCCACCAGTATTTGGGCCGGAGGCGTAGGAGTGTGAATTATGAACAGAACCATCTACAGTGAAACAAAACGATAAACTGGGGGATCAGAGAACCATGGGCAGTGGGAAACAGTCGAGCAAAATACACTGAAGGACTCAAGATGGAGCGATACGACATCACACAAGTGCTGTTGTGCAAAAATGCAGTAAGCAGCATTTGAATACTTATTCGATGACCTGAGATTTTTACTAAATTGATTTCGAAACAAAGGTAAGCTATATCAGGAGACATTTCCAGATGAATCGCAAAGCAGATCAATCACTGAGAGATAGTGAGCAGTCAAACCAGCTGTTGTAAGTCCATGTAAATTTTCAGGTAACATGGCATACAGCAAAAAACTTTTTCAACTCCTAAAGCTTGGCTGCCATTGTATGCAATGATGGCCAGCCTTGCAAGGGAGGATTGACAAAGATAAAACAATGGAATGCCATTACAGCATAATGGAATTGCATTCTCCTCTCATGGTTACAAGAGGCTAAAATATGTCGGGAAATACTCATCAATGTCAAATGTGAAATAACTTAGTAAAACCAGGAGAATGCTCTCATACAGCATGTGGAGTCAAATTTATAAAAATCAGAAGCTGGAAAAATGGCCGAGGCAGGAGTAGCATTGTAGAAGGAAATCTCATATTGAAATTCCCAGGTATCTATCTCATCACAAGATAAAATGATACTGAGTAGAATAGATGAATACAGGAAACTAACTGGTTTATACGCTTTAAAGAGGGAAAACTTTCGTTAGAAATCAAAACCGGCAAAGTTTTCAAATGAAAACATGAAATAGTCCCACCCCTCCACAGCTGGTTTAAAGGCATACCTAGGACATGAGAGATTATCACCAAGACAGTACCTCATTTCTTAGGATCAGACAACTATTTTGCTACTAAATCATCGAATTTATAGACCTAGACAAAATCTCACCGAGAGAGACTACTAGCAGTTAACTGTCAAAAGACTCAAAACAGCTAAAAGCAGTGGATCAAATTTCATATACCAGCTAACAAGGACCCCCATTCATTCCAATGCTATCAATCTGAGTCATATTTTTCCACAAAGTAAACTTAGCCACTAATTTAATAAACCCTCGAATTTTCTATACGCTCAAATCACAGGTAACAACGCTGAAAATGCAGCAACTTTTGATTTGACAAAGCAAAAAACAACAGGACAGCCAAAGATACTCTTTTTTTTTAATAACAAAGAGTTTATTCTCCCCTAGCCCATGAACACCTCACAAGCCCATGAATCCAAGTCAGTTCATGTGCAAAGTACATATGTGGGTGGCTTTACGAAGGGCTATGCACTCAAGGGGATTCGAACCTCCGACCTCATGGATTTCGTCACGAGTCGTACGCAAGTCCTATTCACTTGAGCTAACTCTTGGGGGTTGCCAAACATATGTATTAATAACAAGCAAGAAAAAATTTAGATGAAACTGAAAAGTTAGAAGGAAATTCAGAAATTGAACAGCTGGAGGGAGATAGATCTTACCGATTGTTGGAACAGCAACAGATTGAGCATATGAGCTCTTGGGGTCTGCTGGAGAAATCTGACTGATTCCTGGTGTAGTTAATGGCACATTTTGAGTTGGCATGTTGATACTACTGCCAACTGGAAATAAGGGTTGAGACACAGGAAGTGAATTTGCAGGGAGTCCAGGCGGAGTCATCTGTGCAGACGACTGGAATGAAGATAATGTAGCTGGTGGCATCACGCCCTGTACAGGAAACAATGGCTGTTGCTGTACAGGACCCAAAGGAGCAGATGCAGGGGCAGGGACAGGAGGAGGGACTGAAACTGCTGGATATGGAGGAAACCAAGGCTGTGGACGTGGAGGGACTGACCACCCACCAGGAGGCATACTAACTGACGGATTGTAACTGCAGGATAGTGAAAAATAAACATTAACGAGATAGTTCCAAAGAAAATTAAACAGCAAAACAGATATAGCTTTATTCATTAGAGCTGTATTGAGGTTTTGAGTGATTATGTTTCTTTTCTGCTAGTCAGTATGGCCACAAGTAGAACTGAGTTGAAGTGTTAATATTACTGACCAACAAGGATTCAATGGAGCAATTCTAACCAAGCTTTCAATCTGTCTAGTTCAGAATAATCTCTCTTACATTCCAGTCCTATAATGAATGAATGAAAATAACCCAATTTATCAAACAGGATTCTGTTTGAACTAAAAGATCAGTATCGATTGGTCTTCATCTTACACTTCTGATCCAGAACATGTGCACTTCTTATGGATTTAGGAAGGAATGATAAAAGGCTACCTAATAGGAGTAGTGCACACTTTTTAATTAGCGAAAAGCATTTGAAAAACATTAAAATACTCTGCTAAAACTTTTGAATAAGAACAAGAATTGGAAAATCGTTTGGTTTGCTTATAAACAATTTAGAATGGACAGCATGTCAGGAACTTATTAATTAAAACAAACCTTTTTATCTACCGACCACCAAACTTTTGATGGCATATGCATTGGCATAATCAAACATAGCCAGATAGAGACAGGTTGAAGAAGTAGATCAGAGTTAGCAATAATTACATTGGTTGCACAGGGCCCAAGGTAGGCTGAGGTCGATATCCACCCCCTAATCCAGGCACTACAGTCGGAGCAAGTGTTGTAGCTCGAGGCTCTACTTTAGCCACTTTTTGTGGAGCATCATCTTCTGCAAAAGTATGTAAATTTCAGCTAGGGATTCAACAAAAATTTTCTGTTAACCAAAATCAATTCACTTCATTTGGCACAACCATAGAGAAAAACAAATTTCCACCAAGTAAATCCAGAGAAGTTCAGAGGGCGCAGAACAGAAATCATGATTTTACCCAGCAATAGATGAATGTTACAACCAACAGATGACTTTGGCAAGAAAGGTAAGGACAAACAATACCATTCGTAAGCGTTAGAATCAGTAAACATGAGCAAAATGAAATTCCCATTTTCTTATGCATAATGACATTAGACAATGTGCAATCGTTCATGTTACCAACCAAAAAAAAAAAAAACTAAGGGTGTATATGTACATTTTTTGCTGAAATTTCTGAGAGAAGCCAGGGTACATTAACTTGTGAGAATAGGGAGATATACAATTCGGTGCTGCTCATGTACACTAAAGGAAAGATAACACGTCAACCATTTCTCCTTTTCCCTTAAAAAAAATAAATAAAAGTTATATTTGTCATACTACACCAACTAAACATGCCCAACATGAGCTAATATCAAGTTAAAAAAAAGTTAACCAAATCCCTGAACGAAAATATTCCTTTTCGTAGTAGTTCTGCAGTTCAATGAAAAAGAAGGAAAGTGTTCAATGAAAATTGAAAATAAAAAAGTACATAGGTCAAATTGGGCTGGATCTTGCATTATTATTTTTATGATTTGTCAAAATACAAGTGCGAATCTGAAACACAGTTCAATTTATCTCAATTTTAAAATAAAGGGAGCCATCACTACCAAAATTCAACTAGTTTAGTTGTTGGGAGAGCAAAAACGAAGGGAAATCACCCTGCTGCTTTCCAACTCACTTAGATCCATGCTAGAAGTGGTCAACGAATTGCAATGACAATCATAAAGCAATCAACTCAATATAGAGAGAAACTAAGCCTATGAGATCTCCGCATGTCATGTTCTATCTCTGTGCATTGTGCAAGCCCTCAAAAAGAGACAAATTTGCTTAGGGTATTAACCTGAGACTGAAATCCTAACATTATTGAGGCAGAACATCGACAAGCATAAAAACCCAATGGGTATAGCATAATCAATGGTATGGTACTTATGTAGGGGGAAAAATCGTAAGACACCAGAGCAAGTGGATGCTAACCTTCCTCTCCATAATGAGCCGCAAGAATGTCGGGCGGAATTCCTTGCATTCCATAAATTTCAATCTCGGTTGATTCTCTACCAGGTTTAGCGTTAGGAACCCTGACAAGAAAGCACGTCAGCAAAAGTAGATGGAAAAAAAAGCACTTAGAGAAATATATTGCAGGTCTGGACAAAAACAACAATCTAGCATATACCACAGCAGCATGTGGGATAGTACCTATCTCTACTATTTTCCAGTAGAGATGATAAATTTTTTCAAGAACACATTAAGTGGGGAAGAAAATTCGCCTTCCTCTAATCATGTATCCCAAGCAAAGCGCCAGAAAGTCCAAAACGATATGGCACACAGAGGGAACGAGAGGTAGCAGATGACAGGAGTCGATATACGGAAACTCAAGATCTAATCACCCCTAAATTCGAATGGCAGATTATGACTGATGATTGCAAAAGAGGGCTGGAAAGAGGTGTACTTGGTGACGGTTTCCTTGTGGACCTGGAGGACATGGATGGCCATGCCGGAGGCAGTGGAGAGCTTCTTGTGGCAGGCGTGGCACTTGAAGTGCTTAGCCTTCTGGTGCTGTACCAATATCTTCTCGTCGTCGAATTCCCGGTCGCAGTAGTAGCACCAGACCTTCGATGACGTTCTCTTCTTCTTCTTCCCCATCCCCCCACTCTTCCTCTTGCCTCACCTCACTCCCAATCAATCAGAAGCTCGACTTGAATCTCCACTGCCCGCAATCGTCGATCGTGAGATTCAAGAGAAGAAGGATTGATGTCCCAGCCACCCCGTCGGTTTGTGATGATCAGCTCTGCTCTGTTCTGCTAGGGTTTCTCTTTGCCCTCGGCGGGTGGCGGTCAATGACGAAAAGGGTTTCTTCTAAATGGGGTCTCTGTCCAGACTCGTCACACTTCCGCCACGTCAGCAAGGAAGCAAACAGGAGCTTTGGTATAAATACCCATATTTTAAAAACAATTTTGTAAAAAACGGTTTAGGGTAATTTAAGAGAATATTGCATCAAAATCGCATCTTAAATTTTAAAATCGCATCTTCAAAATACAGTTTATTTACCGTTTTAAACCGATATTCATGAAAATATTTGTTCAGAACCGTTTTTTACAAATTTGTTTTTTTATGAATGGACATTTCTATCCAAAGCTCAAGAATCATTGAAGATTTCTTTCATTTACTTGGAGATGATCAGTTACTAAATTTTGAAATATGTAATATTAAATCTAAAAATTGGATTGGATTTTATCCAAAATTTATATTAAACCATGGTCTTGAGTGCCTTGTCATTTTCCTCTCTCCATTGAGGTGAAAATGTTATCAACATTTTCAATATTATAAATTAAATTTTCATAATTTTAATTTATTCTTTAATATTGACATAATATTTAAAATTTAGTAAATTTCAATTAAATTTATTTTTAAATCAGTTCAATATTCATTTTTTATTAACAAACTATTTTTGTTGGCAAATTTGAGCATTGAATTTCTTTCCTTGAATTTTATTCGTTCCAATAACGAAAAATAAAAATTAGTCTTAAATCTTTAGTTATTTTATTTTACACTATCTAGTACTTAGAAACTTAACTGGTTTTAACTAAGCTAGTTTGAGTTGGCTTGGTCTCCTGAAGGATAAAGCTCCTTCCAAACATTATTTTTTTCATTTACAGAACTCATATCCGAGATTTTATTTAAAAGAAAAGTATGTTAAATTATCTCAACCAATTCATATCATTAGGTCCCTACATATCAATATTCTCTAACAACCAAAGTGAATAGAATTCTTGTACTCTTCATACGAAGTCGTGGGATCATGGTAATTTTGAATTTGCCTACAAACCTTACTTTTAGTGACATCCACAATCTATTCCATATATTAAAGTTGATGGACTTCAAACGGGAGCTGACACGTGTCCATCCTACGTTTAGTATATATAAATATTATCATACATTTATGTGTGTCCTACAGGCGTGGCTCAAGTGATATTCTCTATGGCCTTTTACACTCGATGTTTGAGTTTGATTCCCCGTAACTGTAATTTCACATCACTTTTTCTTTTCCCTCTCTTTTCTCTTTGCACGGGCCGGTTCAACTTGGGCCCACTACGACCCAATCGACCAACCCCAACTGGACCCCTCCCCTTAAAGAGTCAATTAATTTTTTGGGTAAGAAACAGGGCAAGGTCCAAACATAAAACAAACAGTCAATTATAAATTTTTGACATAATCCATCTTGTGTACTACAATCATAATTGACATTTTCATTTTCATCTTTTAAGTCAAACTTGAAATAATTCTTAAAGAGTAAAGGTATTAAATCACGTAAGAGATCCATATTGTTGGCAACTCCATTACCAATTTGAATTTGATTAGTCATCTTTATAATGTTTCTCCTGCCTAACGTTAATAAAACAGTACATTTCAAATAATCTTGAAAAAAATAGATTTGATTAATCAATTTGGGTATTTGAGAAAAATCAAATGCTAAAATTTTAGGGTAGACTTTTTTTATTAAAAAAAACTTCATTAAACCTCTCATGGACAACATCGATAAACAAATTATATCATACAGGTGGACCTGTGATTGGTTGCCCTTTCCTTTCTTTAGCACAAAATACTTTATTTATTTTGTTCTTCAATTAAATTACTTTACAGGATTAGTAAAAAAAATTAAATAAAAATAAATTATGTATGAGGATTAATACTAGAAAGTGAAAATTTCAGCAAATTTTAACTAAAAATATTAATGATTTTATAGGTGTGAATTAGTTCAAGGGTGCAAAGGGAAGTCTGCATATCTTCATAGTGAAGGTGTAGTCTGAGTGTATGAAAATAACTGTTCTTATTTGCCACAACGAAAAATTTCTATGGCGTATCAATCACATAACTTTTGAAATATTTGTGCACTTGAATATAATTTATTCACTTTCTTATTATATATGTCAGTGCATTTATTTTCATGATCCACAGCATAGCGAGGAACTACGAGCTAGTATTTATTAATATACAAACTTATTTGAATGCATGATGTTGATAGTTTGTCAATACTCTTTAATGGGAGGAGAATAGGCTCATTCCTACACAACAGGTTTTATTATGGTCGATTAATCTTAACTTCTTTTAGCGCATACCTCTTTATATTAGAAATTCAATAAACCCTGACTAATTTAGATTTGAACTGAATCGACTCACTAAAATAGTAAAACTCTCCATACATAAATTTTATCTATTAACAAGATTTGAACCGAAGCCGATGCCTTAACATCTTAATTCTCAACCAAGTCGTGTTAGTTTCTTAACCCTTTTGGTCTGCCATTCTTCACCACATGATAAATCAATTTTTAATATGGTCATTTATCTGATTGCCATTTAGGAAATTCAACACCAACCATGGAGACCATAAATTTTCAAAGAGTTAATATCATATTAATTCATGAATTTTGCACAACTTTACCTTTTATAAAGAAAATTAAAAAAAAAAATCTGTTTATTTGGGTGAAATTGTCTGATTCGTTATTTCGCTGCCCGTCGAATATTAACTTTGCCAATTAGACATCTTTTTACCGTGGAGAAATCGTGGTGGTTGAGACCTCACTCGAAGCATAGAGTTGGACCTGATTCATCGCCCAACAATATTAGGTTACGTTAGATACGACAAAATTGAGATGAATGGAATAAAATGAGTTTAATGAAGTAAAATACAATGATGTTGAGAGTAATCGCTACAAAGAAATCAAACAAGGCAGATTGATTCGGTTTAAACTAATAGATATTTGATAATTTTGGTCTCAGTTCCCACCGCCACCGTGCTAGAGGAGGTTGTCAAGTGAACCGGGTAGAGATGGTAATGGGCTGGGTCGGGCGGGTATTTAACGATCTGGACCTGAACAGAATACTTGGCCTTATGAGCCAACTTGAGCCAACCCTCGTTTAGATCTTTGCAGGTGGCTCTGACGAGGCTTGCTCTATATCGATCTAATAAAAGATAATTAATAAATAGTATATTAAACATAATTTATAATATAAATATAGATCATAGCCAATATTAGTCCCCGTACTTGAGGAAACCTAATACATAGCATACAAAACCCTTAGTTACAGAAAGAGTCGTGTGTGTAACGGGCATACCACATGACAATGTTAATATGGCGTCATGACTAAATAAGATTAAGTTATTTTAAAATTTTTTTTAATAAAATCTAAGAGAAAAAAATCAATCCTAAAAATGATTTGATATTATTGGTTAATATTATCATGTAAATATTATTACATGATGACATCATTACGTACAAGACTTTCTCCTTAGTTGCTTCCCTGGGGAGAAACGAGAATTTGGCTAGTAGGGATAAAGATTGAAGGAGATCAAGACAAAACAGGAAAATTGTAATCATGATAATGCATTGTCATGTATGTTGATGCGCTTACCTTGTTGACAAATGAGTCCAACATCAAATAGTTAAGAGACTAAATCCGATTTATAAGAGAAATTATTGTAGCCGTATAATAATTTAGTATTTTAGATGGATAAGAGTCCGATCTCTTATAGCCTGACCGTAAATTTTAAATGGTATTAAAGCCAATTGCATGGGTTCACACCTAGCCAAACTCGAATATAAAAACTCGTTATCAATAGAAAAATCGATACTAGAAGAAAAATAGCCGACTCATGATCAGTTGTCCGCTAACTCGAGCACAGAAGAATACAAAGATTTTCAAGACTTGTACAACTGTGTACCCTAGTTGAGCATTGTCCAAAGCGTTGCACGAATCTTGCCAACAGAAACAAATCTTTTCTAATAGTACACCAAACCCAGCACTACACTAGGCGAGATCAGCAGATACTCATATACTCAGGATCGAAATCTGCACGCCTTCTCCTTTTGGAGAGAGCAATTTCCCGCCTGAGTCACGGTGTCAGGATACAATCGCTAGAACTCTCCTTACCGACCGAGGTCATCACGAATTCTCCATCCTGTCAGATGCCAACTCTACCTAATCTGATGCCACTTGTCAGGGACTCATACTTGGAGACTGGTGCAGGTGCACAGGCAGTCAGATTATCCCCCTCTTGTTTTGCCAAGCTAAATACATATAACTTTGAAGTTCGTGAACGACACTCGGAGTATGTACACCTGTATTTTAGAATACAGCTCATGACAGAAGCCTCATTGCAAGCAGTGTGTGGATCTGTCAGTCAACCCACACCATGAGCATCTTAAAAACTAGAGGGTAGAAGAAAAAGAAGGGAGAGAATTGAGTGGAAAATGTGAAGAAGAACCTTGCACAACTCGAAGTCTTGTAAACCCATTCTCGGGTTTTCCGGCAGTGAATGTTGCTCCACTGGAGGAGATTCAAAATTTTATTTTCTCACTGCTGTAAAAAATACTTCGTAATAGAACTAGAAATTCATATAAAATTCAAAAATAGACTGAATATTTGTCCATTTTCAAAACGAACATGATCCAATTATTCTTTTATGTTTACATATATGACAATTTTATAATTATTTATGAGGGCTTAGTGTTTTAAAAAAACTCATAAATTTATAAGAAAATAAAACAAAGAAGAGAATGATTGGTAAAATAAATTCCATTAACAATAATCGAATTCTTTCCCATTACCATAAATTCTTCGATTGTATTACGTCCATGTGTACTATACGGAACCATAAAAACTTTTATATGAAAGGCAGTATGAAACTGTTGCACGACTTATTGGCACGTGCACGATAGGTTACATAAAAATTCCAAGGAAAATTTGAAAGAAGATGAAGTGTCATTCACATCTAAGATTTAAATCTCACCGGAGCCAACCTATATCGCTAGGTTTTATCCTTTCATGTGCACCGGTAGACATGCGTACATGCTAATGTAGTTTAATCGATAAAATCTGAACATTATGTGATGAAAAAAAAAAAAACCTATGTAAACTTTAAGAATGAAAATATTATCAATTCTGGTCCTACCACTTTTATTGTGCAGGAGCATTACTTGGGACACCTACAGGCTCTTATATTTTATTACCATCTTTTTTTAAACTTTAACGCGTTTGGTTGATTTCACTCATTTCTTAAGCCATTAATTTCATAAGGAATCAATATGGTGGAAAATCTCACCGTCTAATTACTTCATCGTTAAGTAGGTAAAAAGTGATTATGAGTGGTTAAATTAATTTATTTAATTTAACTCATGAGTTTTAAGTCGTTGGATTAAGCTATTCAATAATCTATCGATTTCACCATGGAAACATTTTGGACATGATTAAAAGGGTTCTTCTCAACTCTCACTGTAACACATGATAATAGCTCCCGAGTAATCTCACCGAAATACCAACACGGTTAGTTACATACATTTACCAGAGATGGGGTAAAATATTAGGCTGGTGATACGGTCTCGGGAAGTAGGCTCCGATCAGTCAAAAGGAGCATAAAAAACCTAATGGACGAGAACTGAATTTAAAAGACGTTAAAGTCGACTGCATACAAGCATTTTATTTAATGCTCAGCCTGATTTTCTTCACTAGCTAGAGGACATTGGGAACAATATTTGTGCATGTCATAGGTTAACACTTGGCACGAGATCAGCATCATCCACGACAAGCAATCGCAGCCGTACGTGTTACGGGTCCCTGTCATAGGTTAAAAGCTTCCACCTAACCCAACAATATTTACTACCCTATCTGTCTTTAGCGGATCCGCCAAATCTTCATTATGAAGTCATTTCCTCGATAAGATGCAAGGTTAATTCGATCCCTTTATACAGATATCACGGTTTCATTAGAGGGAGATACATGCCTCTCCATTGGTCTGGTTTGGTGATCGAATTTGAAAACTACCGAAAGCATTAATTTAATAGTTGAAATTTTACTTTTATACAATTTAATGATATTAATATATCAAATTTGAATCTTATTTCTGCATCATTTAATAGAATGGGCTCTTTAAATATGTGTTTAACTCTTTCTAGTCTATTAAACCATCGAAATATGGTTCCTGGAGTGGAGGAAGCTTCTCAAATTTCGTGAGGTTGCTAAACCTTATATCACATACAGAATCAAAGATGGCTTTCGTATTTCCTTCTGACATGACCCTTGGCACCCACTTGAAATTTTGTCCCAATATTATTCCAATGGATAGATGTGCTTTCCTAAAATAAGACCGGGTGATAACTTGAGTGTGGTCTATCATAATGGAATATGGTCTTGGCCTCGAAGTTCTGGTCCTTTGGCCTCCACCATTGCCTCCATGGTCTCTCAGATTCTCGTTGTCCAGAGTGTGGGAAAGTATCAGAGAGCGCCAGTCGAAGGCTCATTGGCACCAACTTATTTGGTTCCCTAACCATATTCCACGAGCAACTGAATACGAAAGCTCGAATATAATGTAGTGGAAAGTAGCTGAATTGTTATTACTATTACCCTCATTTTATTTATCAAGGAAAAATAGAGTCAAAATTCGAAAGGTTGAAATTTAAGGTAAGATTATGTTAAATGGTATAATATAAAGTAATTGAGAAATATATAATATTGAAATTTCTTTAATAAGTGATAGTTTCCTTCTAATTTAATGGAAGGATTACACCGAGTCCCCTAGAACTAGATTGAATATTTAATATATAATATATAATGAATTTATTGTATAAATTATCTTTTAGATTTTAACACGTATAAAATTATTTATGCATATTAAGATTTAAGAGAAATTTATAAAATAAACTCGTTGTCTATTATACATTAAATATCTCTAAAATCTATGAAGGACCCCACTCTCGAGGGTATTATTATTACTTTTGAAACCAATGACTTTGAGTTACTTCTTTGCCTACTTGGTTAGATCCTTCACTCTTAAGAAAAGAGGGGGAAAAAAGATTCTTGTTTGGTGTATCCTCAAAAATTATATGTTGTTCAGGAAGAAAAATTTTAAAATTGGAGCATCACATTAATTAATTTCTCAAATTTCTTAAAGTAATAAGTTTTTTTTGTATGCCTCGTGAAGGTTCAATTTGGAACCAAAATCGACCTGGAGCCGCGGGGAGTTAGTTGAGGGTCAGCTCCTCCTTAAATCAAACCGGAACCACCAGTTCGGATTCAAAAACCAAAGTTCCAATTCTAAATCGTTATTTTCAAAAAATGATAAAAATAAATTATAAATATTCTAAAAAGTTAATTTACCTAAATATTCTTGATAATTATGATATAACAATTAGTTTTAATTTTTTTGGGAATAAAAATTAATATTAAACATACACTTTATCAATTTTTAATTTTGTGGACTGGTCGAATTGTGAATGAGAAACGGATTGAACCGTTTCCAATAATGGCTAGAGCTATCTTTTACCGGTTAGTTAATACTATTATGGTTAAGTTTATTAGAGATAGTCTTGGGTAGAACTCTTGCATTAAGTTTAGTTTATTAGTGATTTCACATTATGACTAATTCACAAGTAGTGGAGACACACATCGATTTTATATTGAACATTTGTTTTAGTATTTTTATCTTTAATTTGCCATTTTATTTATTTTGATATTGAAAACTGCTAGTAATATGATCTAAAATAATACGAAAATATATGACTGTATACGATATAATTTTTATTAATAACATTAATCATTCTTTTTAAAAATGTATGAATAAATCCATAAAAATTTACTAGAGTTTTCATTTCAAAAATTGAGAAAATGAGTAATGGATTTGTCTCAAACAATTTCTTTAAAGCTACTCAAGATCGTAAGATTTTTTACTTGGCATAATTGTCACATGACAACATTACTTCGATCTATATTCATGATCGATATTAGATACTAACGAATATGGAGTTGTAGTCTCATACAATATGATATTTGCTATAGAGATATAAATGTGAAAACTTAAGACGAGTATGTCAATTATGACAAAGGTGATATTCAAATCCTAATTTACTTGTGATGTTTAATCATCATCTAAATTATATTAATGCATACAATCTTTAGACTTGAGATGATACGGTTATTTGGTGTATCGATGACTAGACTTTTATCACTACATACTTACTTGTGTTATGTAGAATGAATTTGATTTTTGGTGGGTCAATTATTTATACTTAGAGTCAGGTGATAATCGATATGGGATTTATTATGTCAAATGAACGAGGCTGAGATAATGTTGAGGTTGTACTTGATTATTAGTTTAAATCTTAGTAATCGGGAATTGGATCCGTGTCCATATGATCCATGCCGATTGACATTATCTAATGCCTTGGCTTAATTGACATATAATAATGAAAGGATTCAATAATATGGTGTGTATGTCGAATTCACCTCAATTCTATAATCATATTTGTACATCCATGACTAATTAAACAATCATGACATATTATGCTAAGCATCAATAACATTTCTGTGACATAATTTTGTTTTGAAAATTTTCTTCTTTTCTTATTGATATTATAGAATTTACAATAATATCTCATTATTATTTATTGATATTCTGGCTCATTACACACAATATTGCAGTTGCTTAGTGAGCACATAGTGAACTATTCTTTCTCCTTTTACTAAAGAATATCGTGTGCTCGCTGCATATAGCAGTTTATATTGAAGAATAACGTGTACTCGCTGCATATAGAAACATCCAATTTTTTTAAAAAAAATCCAAATTTTGATAAAAATATTTTAAGAAGAAAAGGGCTAATTATTTTTAATTAATATAACTAAATATCAATTATCATATTCAAATTACAATATAAATGTGAGATTACAAGTAAATCTTCAAATCAAATTCAAATAAAAAGTAAGCTAATTTAAGAAGTATTTATATGGAATGTAATTGATGGCTAGATTATTTCAGTATGACTAAACATTGAAATTTTACATTTGGTATGAGAGTTAAGACACAAAGGATTTTTGAAGTATAAAGTCAAATTTGATCTTTCACATTAATCATGGGCTGATTTTGAAAGGTCCAAAACTTGATTTCTTTTTGGTAAAATAAATCAATGGTAAACTAATTCCTTAGCCAAATGGTCCATAGTTTTTTTTACATATAAATAAGAGTTATGGAATCAAAGAAACCTTGAAGAAAAAAATAAGATATAAGAATTATAGGTAAAAAAGTCAAACTCGATGATTTCTTGGAGAGAATTCCACAAACAGGTTTTGAAACTCTAATAATTTCCTCTTCTATTAAAAGTTTCGCTTATATGGATCAAGTTTAAGGAAGGTGATTTCTTGGTAAAAATGATTATGTGGACGATCTAGAAAATAAATGCTGCAACGATTGCATCAGCTGTTCGTGGGACTAATTATCGACGTCAAAGGTTCCATTCTACTACAAGTATGTTGAAAAACTTCATGTGGTTATAAAATCATTTGATTGATGAAAAGGTGATATAATCATAATTAAGAGTGATTTATCTTATACATGATCAAGAATGCATATTTATTTTATAAAAAATTGATTTATTGTACATTGTTTTCGCTACTAATATCTTGTATCAGTTTATCCATGTTTTATATCTATAATGCATTTTCCAAAATTTTTCTTCTATCATAAATTGATTCTCATATTCCTATAACACTTTATGCCAAAAACATTTGAAAACATTTTGTATAAAATATCATCTTCACAACAATTTTTATATTTATCTCGTATATTAAAGGGGAAAAGATGATTTTAGTCCTCAACCTTTGGGTCCATGGTCATATTTGACCTAAATAGTTTTTTTTAATCAATTCCAGTCCTTAACTTTTCAAGTTTCATTTACCTTTGATCTAGAAAAGATAATTTGTCTTTATTTAATATTAAAAATATCCTTTAATTAAAAATTTAAAAGTATAAAAAATACAACAGAAAATAAGGTCAGATATGACTATCACGATTCCTAGGAATAGTTTAGAGTGAAGTTTCAATGGATCCTCTTTACTTATGTTGAGAATTTCTCTTTTTTATAATTGTAAAAATAATTTATAGTTAAAAATATTTTTTTGTTATTAAAAAAAGTAACCTTTTTAATAAATTTGAACAATACTTAAAATATTTGGACTAAAATTAATCCAAAAAAAGATTTAGGTCCAAAATGAACATGATCCAAAATGTTGGGGATCAAAATCAACTTTTTTTCCTATATTAAATGAATCATAATATGGATTAATGAATTTACAGATAGAATGGAAATTTGATAGATTCAAATTGGTTTCAAAAAAATAATTTATCAATTATAATTATTAAATAGCACATAAATATGCCTTATTTTTGTTAATTTTTAAGTAATAATTTCTATAATTCTTTTGGTTTTTTTTTTTGAGATTTTTCTTAGGACACCAACAACCTTATCTAAGCAAAGGTTGCCGACACCGGTGCACCACTGCCTCCCTTTTTACTCTCTACAATCTTCTTCTTGTCATTTTTCTTTATCTTTTTTTAAATTTAAAATAGGTTAACTCAAAGCGACTTTGTATACGTTTAAAATTTCGAAAGCAGTGGAAAATCTCTAATGAAAATACAACCAACAAAATTTTAACAAAACAACTTCTTGACATATTGTCTGATAGATATAGAAAATATCATCCCAAGGAGACTGCTCGAAATAATAAAAGCACGATATCAGGATAACTCTGAGTTTCACAAATAACACATTAAGGAAGAGAGTTAGAGCACTAAATTAAAAAAATATGATCGATCAACCACAGCATAGTGCTTTGAAAGAACATCAGCCAAATCATAATTCTAACTTCGGGTCACGTGTATTTCTTTTTGGCCGATTTCTGGCTTCAATGCAAATGATGAATGTCTTAGCTTTACAAGGAACACATCATACTCCATCTGACTAGAGGGGATCACATTACAAGAAAATCCAAGCAAGGGTCAATTTGCAGAAAAAGTATAAGTTGAGAGGGGGGCGTTTTTAAATTATTTTATCTTTTGTACTTTCGGTTGGGCAATGAATGTGGAAAGAAAGGGATTACCGTGCAGAGTGAGAAAAGTGTTATTTATAATTGCGAAATGATATTAATTAATAAAATTTAATTATTTTTAATTTTTTTTTCATTTTTTTAAGTTTTATAAAAAAACCCATAAATAATCAAATTTTATGAATTAGTATTATTATGTAAATATTATCGCATGTTAAAACTGTTACAGGAAAGACTTTGTCGTTGAGAACCAGTCTTTACATTAATTCTGGGGTGCATGCGTAGGTTGCTGCTCAACTTTCAAAGTGGGATATGCCTTTCCCGCTGTGTCAAAACTCTGCAACTTTGTCCGCGGTTGGTCATCACTTTACTTTTCTGCTGGGAAACTCGCAATCTCCCTTTGAATTCCAACTAAATTCCGTTTTCAACGTGTAAGTTCATTAATAGGTAAAATTCTTTTAATTATAAATTTTATATATTAATAAATTTTGAACTTGAAACGTTGTTTAAAAGTAAGAAATTTCGAACCAATTTAACTAATTTATATCAGGTCAAGAGCAGCATTATGTTCTTTTCGTTTTTGGTGGTTTAAACTGAAACTGGTCATACTATGGAAATTAAGGATTGAATTGGAAGTGAGTCTTGAATTCTTTGCTAAACTACATGGAAAATGTGAGTCAGTCTCAGGAACAGATGATCCCATGAAAAGAATCAAAGTCAGTGCCAACATGGATGACCGATTATGAAAAGGACCTCTCCGAATTTTTCACACCAAAAACTTTACGATTCAGTCATTCAACATTAAATATGCAAAAAAACGTTTCACCATCTTTTTTTTTCAATGGATTTTCCTGTATAGAATATCTAAAAATGACTCTCTAGTAATTCAAATTTAATCAGATCTATCCAGTAAAGAAGAAAGTCTTATATGTATCTGGTACATTGTTGACGTAGTGTTAAATAATTTTAAGGTTATCTGTCTTCTTTTTTGTTTTTGTTAAAAAAATTTATAATTTACTTATTTATAATACCACGTATGTACTGTTATGTGATATGTCTGCCACACACAATACACTGTTTGCAGTATTTGAATAGAAGACATTATCAAAATTAAACAATACCGAATCATGTCAAATGGCCCGGTTGGATTTGATTATGGTATCTTGGATGCGATGCAGTTACGCTAGCCTCTTTCCATGCCCTCCTAATCTGACCTTCTTCCTGTCCTTTCCCTGTCTCCCTCGCACACGTAACTATAACTACGTTGTCTTCTCCTCGTGTTTTCTCCTGCTCTGAGCAGAGGGAACCCCAAAACATCTGGAGCACGACAACATGGAACCAACAGCTCTCGCAGCCTATCTCCTTACAGGGCTGGCCATCCTGGGTGCCGCTGACGGACACAGGCAGAGCCCGAGCGCCGGCAGGCCGTCCTTCGAACATCGAATCCGCTTGATGCAGCAAGAGTTGGCGGCCGCCCCGTTTTCTCCGGCCATGTCTCCATCGCCCTCATCCCCGCCGGTAAAATGCCTTTCCTTGTCCTCCTGTCGATTTTCCCGACCAGCCCGGAATGCCAGAATACCTTATCGTTACCCAACCGGTTCTCGAATTTATGCGGCTGTTCGTATCGTAGTGAAAATAGCACCATGACAATGTTGCAAGATGTCGGTCATATGTGGCATTTTTCATCGGTACATCGGCTGGCCGGAACAGTCATTTAATTTGGGCGCCAAGTCAGAATTCGAGTCGATCTAAAGTCAACAGAGCATTTAAATCAAAACCAGGAGGTGACTGCATTGATGGAAATGGTGCTGGTGCTGGTGCTGGTACATCCATGAACTGCAGAGATCTCCACCCCTTTTTTGCTCCGAAACATCGTGGACATAGTGACTTGAATTCTTTGATCTTCAGCAGATCGATCTTAATTATTAATTATCTCAGGGAAATTCGAGCCCGCGTGTCTACCGGGTGACGAGCTACGGGGCGGACCCGACCGGTAAAATGGACAGCACCGAGGCTGTTCTGGCGGCTCTGTCGGATGCGCTCCGAGGGCCGAGCAGTGGCTTCTTGATGGACGGGATAGCCAATTTCGGCGGCGCCCGGATCAGCCTCGAAGGCGGCATTTACGTGATCAGCCGTCCCCTCCGGTTCCCTTCTGCCGGCGCCGGCAACCTCGTGGTACATACCTGGCCATGACTTTTTTTTTTCCCAACTTTCTTCATTAATTTCCCCCGCCTGGCCTTTTTTCTTCACGAAGTAGTTGAAGTTAGCCTTAAAAAGTTGACGAAGTAAATAAAATTGGGCCGTAAGTTCGAAAGGTTAGTTTTTTTTTTTTTTTGGCTTGAAAATGATAAGAAAGGTCGGTTGATTCTTGCCGATTCACCCAAACGTTGAACAAGACAATTAAAGGGAGGAAAATATAGCAGAAGTTTTATACCATTATCATTTTTGCATTATACATACATATATTTATTTAAAATTAGCTATATTAGTTCTAAAACATTTATTCTATTTTATAATTTAATGCATTTTGTGACGGATGGCTAACCAATAATGATGTGACAATGATGTCATTTTTATGTGAATTTTTTTGCTAAGCACACATGATACATGTGCATATGACTAATGAGGTTATATCATGTGAACTTACCACATCAGTAAACAAAGTTTACATAGAGACGATATTAATGTCATGCCGTAACTGGCTAACGGTTTATCATGGAATGGTTTATCTATATAGCAAAATTTAGAACTAACATAACCAATTTGAAACGGACAGAATTTTATGTTGAAAACGATAAATGTATAGCACTTTTACTATAGTTTTACCCATAATCTAATGTAAAATAATAAAATTGACAAAATTTATATGAAGGTTTTTTTTTTAATGTTTTCCCGAGTTAAAAGTAACATTCCTCTTTAACATATTCACCAAACTACGTGGACTTCGTCGATGCCACACAGCTTTATGATATTCATATTTATCTTTTCGACTGAATTGACTATATATTCATCTTGATGGGCAGATTCATGGAGGAACCCTACGTGCATCGGACAATTTCCCGACCAACGGGTACCTAATCGATCTATCGGCTCCAGCATCGGGCACTTCCTCTCCCTACAACTACGAGTACATTACTCTTCGAGACCTCATGCTGGACTCCAACTACAGAGGAGGCGGCATCCTGGTCCCAAATTCACTTAGGACCAGCATAGACAACTGCTACGTAGCCCATTTCGCCACCGAGGGCATCTCTGTCCGTGGCGGCCATGAGACCTACATTAGAAACTCGTTCCTCGGCCAGCACATAACGGCGGGAGGCGACCACGGCGAGAGGAACTTCTCCGGCACCGCCATCAACCTGGTGGGCAATGACAACGCTGTCACGGACGTGGTGATCTTCTCGGCTTCGATTGGGATTCTGGTCTCCGGGCAGGCCAACACCCTGTCCGGCGTCCACTGCTACAACAAGGCGACCGGGTTCGGCGGTACTGGGATTTACCTGAAGCTGCCTGGGTTAACACAGACGCGGATCGTTAACTGTTACATGGATTACACAGGGATTGTGGCCGAGGACCCGGTGCAGCTGCACGTTTCGGACAGCTTCTTCCTCGGGGACGCCTACATTGTCCTGAAGTCGGTACGAGGTGTCGTGAACGGTGTCAACATCGTCAACAACATGTTCTCGGGCTCGAACAAGGCGATCGATATAGTACAACTGGACCAGTCCAGTGGACCTTTCAAGGAAATTGGTCAGGTTGTGGTTGATGGGAACAATGTCAATGGGATGAGGTTGAGATCGACGGTTGCTAGGGGGTCGGCTCGAGGGAACGGGACCTCATGGACGGTCGATTTCAGCCCGGTGCTGCTGTTCCCAGACCGGATAAGTCAGGTGCAGTACTCGCTCAGCGCGAGCAGCAACGGCTCGTTCCCGAGGCACCTGCTGAGGAGCACGTCCCAGAACCGGGTCGTTATCGAGTCGGACGTTGCCGTGCCTGCGAGCGTGTTCGTCACAGTAGATCAAGGACTGGCTCAGTAGGTAGAGCATAAGATGGGCTGATCGAATTGTTGATGCCAAAGAGGAGAAATTTGGTTAGACAATTGTGAATAATAAGGATTGAGTGCTAGACAACATCTTTCCTAGTACAGATTTTGATTTCGATCCCCAAGTGTTATTCTGCAACTGTATATTTGTCGTTGATTTATCGTGCAATTTAAGGATACGAAGGAACCACCCCCTATATATGGGAGAAAGTCTTCCATGTCAACCGGTATATCACGTCAGTGCTAATAAGTAGTGTCACAGATTAATAGAAATAATTAGTATTTTTTTTAAATAAATTAAGTAGTAAAACATAAATTTAGATTTTAAATAAAATTTCTAAAAGATAATAAAAACCCTTAAAAATGCATCTTACGTACAAGACATTCACTTGTGAGGGAGAAGGCATCTTTTATCATAACACTTATGGCAATTACTAATAAAATTTAACCATTTATAATATTTAATTAAAAATATAAAAAATGTAAAAATAATTGAATCTTATTTATTAAAATTATAACTTGATAATTACACCATTTTATACATTAAAAAAAAACTTTCTCCTCGTGGAGAAATTACATACCGTATCGGATACCCATGCACACCTTTAGTCAACATTGCCATGTGGTGTACCCATTACACACAAGACTCTCCAGAATCAGACTTGACTTTCTAGTCAAGTGCAATCCTATTCGGCCGAGAAGTTCTCAGGTGATCCAATTTCTCCACATGATGTGATAAAACACTAAACAAGTAAATTAGTATTAATCACCGAACAATTGTCATAATTACTACTAATCAAAATAATTTGATTAATTTTTACTCACTACGTCATTGTGAAATTGGACCGTCAAAGATTTTTCCATTTGGTGGGTTAGGAACATTGAGAAAAATACGGATAAATTTACTTAATTGCTAGGGTAAAAAATTAGATTTGATCCCCCAATCTTTACCTTTTTTATTTTATTTTTGTCCGAAGCCTTTTTTAGGTCGAATGTAGTCCTTAATCAATTCGCATTTTGTTTTTTTTTTTAATTATTTTACTATTAAGAAATGCTGGCCATATAAAAAGTTATAAAATAGTGAAAAAAAGAGGTGAGTAGAGTTAGAGGATGAAGAGGAATTTGCGAGCCCTACTCTCTTTCAAGCGATCTTGAAACTTCATAGGGTATTGACAATCTTTTAGAGATAAGAGATGGCGCCAGCAAGCCCCCTTCTCTTTCTTTGAGTTCAATGTGTTTCCTAAATTTCATTAATTTTTTACTTTTAAATGAGATCAAAATTTTTAATAACAAAATAATTAAAGTCATATAAATAAAAAAGGTTGAGGACTAAATCAATTTTAAAAAAATGTAAGCAAAGGTTGATTAACAAATCTAACCTTTCGTTGATCAATACTAATTAAGACAACTTCACGGATGATTAACAATAAGTCTCTGTAAGGCCAACCTACCCCTCTAGAGTTGCTCCACCTTATGCATTTCACAAGCACGCGTACCAGATCGTGGTGATGAACTTGGTGAAATTCAAATGTTTCACGCTATAAAATAAAACACTCATTTACTAACTCCAATAGTCGGTACGATGGTAAAGAGAATTATCAATATCTCTATTATTCTACGTTTACATCTCCTTAGGGGCCAGCCAACCCTTCCAGATTTATCTTCCTATGCATTTATTAGCATGTATACATGACCGTGCGAATTAGTCACACAAAGCTCAAATAATACGCGTAATATAAAAAAAATCGATTTACTTATTTACTTTAATTTAATTGGTACAATTTATGCTAGGACAGTAGTGGGGTTTCCTTTGCTTTTAGACGACGTTTCTCTGGTGGTGTGGAAGGTCTCCATTTAATTGGGTAGGCCATTACCAAACTGTTGTTTTATTGGAGTTTGGTTTACCTAGTTGATCTCAGGATTTTGATTACCCATTCATTAGAGTGATGGAACGCACCGTTTTGTCAGTAATTTACAGAGCCTAAAAGCTCACGCATTATTATAAAATTACAAAATACAAAGGCAGACAGTAAAATAATCTCAATAATATCCACAAATAATAGCGATTGAATTGTCGGAGGAAAAATTGAAAGGTTATGATAACCTAAGAGCTTATTAGCTATCTCATTCGCAAGTCAACCAGCACAGAAATTTCATTCACAGAGAGTATCCTTTAGGTTCAGTGTAAATTGTCTAAAAAATATGTAAGTAATTTGTGATTTCTCTCTTACATTTTCGGATTCATTTCTAGCATAAAGGTATGTGTTTAATATTGTAGTTCGTGAAATATCAGAATCCCACCAACTCCGTTAGGTTTTTTTTTGGTTAACTTTTGACAGAGAAAAACTGCTGCCATAATGGATCGATTGATTTTTATTTTTATGCATCGGTAAAACATGCAAGGACTACATCAACAGATTTCTTAAAGTTGTTAAAAATAAAATAAAATAAAGAATAATTTTAAAGTAAATTAAAAAATTAAATGAAATTACAGGAAATTTAAGATAGATTTGTAAAATTATAAGAGTAAATGAATGGGGACGTAAATAAAAAATCAAATAACATTGTTCTAAAATATAAAAGATATATTCAAAAAATAAAATAAACTTAAGTTTATCTAGATTTTAGAACAATTTCTTTTTTGGTCAGTATCTAAACCAATTCAAAAATATATAAAAATGAAATAATAAGATTCACCAAAATAAAATAAAATTAATAAAATTATAAACTAAAATTAAAGAATTGAGTGAAATAATAATCTATATTATTATATGCAAATATGTGACAAGTTTAGTATTTTTTTCGTTTTTCATATTCGTCCTTGATATAATTTACATATTAAAATTTATGATATATATATATATGATTTTTAGATTAAAGGCAAAATAACTATTTCATTCATTTTCCTCTCACCCCATATCTACTATCCTAATAGTAAATATCTTTCATTAATTGATCAGATTCCCATATTTCACTTCGTATCTATAATTTCAATAGCAAAAATTCACCATTTTTTTGAACGAATAATTTGAAATTATAAAAATAAAAAAGTAAAATTGATATAGTATACTGACAAAAATTGATATTATTCTACTTACTACTATTAACAAACTTTAAATGAATGAAGTTGTACTAAGTTATAAATAAATGATATAATTATACGAATTCGTCATAATATTCTACATTTATTTATTTATATTTATTTATGTGTAACACGAGTTCGTATCTAGTATATATAACAATATGGAATAAAAAATAATTTCAGAAAATTCAAAAATTTAAAAGTCAAACTTATTGCTAGAAAATCATGGTAGATACAACTTCTTGAATTATGCTAGATAAACATGGTCAGTATTCATATTAATTGTTCATTTTAGTTAATATGTTCACCATTAAAAATAAAAATCTAAAGATATCCTAGTATAAATAATTAAGTCGCCACTACTATTTTTATTTTTTTCATTATCAAATTTTCAGACTTTTCATGGTACTTAGTGAGCGAAGATGATCAGGCTCATATGTGAATCTTTCTCCCTTGTCTAGAATGTGACGTCATATCAAGTTTGAATTTTATTTCCAAGTTTTCTATATTTATTGGTTTTATTTTTTGAATCTTTTCTCAACTTCTTTTCATTTTATTTATAATTTTAATTAATTTCTAATTTAATTTAATGAATATTTATAAAGTTTCTCATATTTTAAGATTTTTATTAAAGATATCTTATTGGCTACGTTATAATGATAGACAGATTTCTACTTCACCTGCAATGTGAAAAATTAAAATAACAGCAGGATCGGGACAGTTTCATCATCGGAGATTCTTGTAATTTTACGTAAGATAAAGATAAAAGACCGGCATAAGAGTTCTCACTCAATCATCCAACTACTTAATATTCAAGTTTTCGTATTCAATCATGAACATATCAGACGAACTTATAAATAACTTGCGCTCACATTAATATTATCAATATATCACCATTAAAGACTTAATATAGTTTAAGAGTTGGTGCTAAGGGTGTAAATGAGATAGTACGATTCGCGAACAATTCGAACTCGGCTCGTTGAAAGCTTGAATTCGGCTCGATCTTAACGAGCTCAAGTTCAACGTGGCTCAAGCTTGTCAGTTAAACGAGCTGAGCCAAGTCAAGCTTAATAATATTCTGCCCGTAAAATTCGTATGATTAAACAAACTATTTATTTTATATAATTATAGTTATTATTATTTATCTTTAGAAAAATAAAATCAATCAAAATACTATCTGAAATTCTTATTTAAAATTTTCATTTCCTTTTTTCTCTCTCATTTACGAAACCCTAATTGTAAGTAGTTCTCACTCTCTTCTTTTTTCTGTTGCTTGCTCTTTGCAATTGACATGCCAACTCCTTATCCGCACTATATTTTCTGTCTCGATTCAGCTCGTACAGGCTCAATGAGCCTTCGTTTACTATAACGAGCCGAGATAGAGTTTAAAATATTGGGTTCGACCGAGTTTGAGCCAGGGCTCGATCTTGCAAATTGCTAAATGAGTCGAGCTTGAGCCTTATAGATTCCGACACAACTCGGTTCGTTTACGCCCCTAGTCGGAGCTTTTTGTGATTATTTTTGCTTGTCTCTTTTCCACCATAACTTTCAAGGTTTTTCTTGCCTTCGTCATACATCAAATTAGTCAATTATGGTTTTTCAATTATCAAAGTCGTGCTTTAATCATGATTAAAAAGAAAAAAAAAAAACATCCATCACTATTTTTACTTTAATTCCTGGTTGTTTTAGGTCATAATTATTCCTATTTCCCATGATGAGTCTCTGTTTTGCTGTGTATACTTCAGAATGCAGATAGTGTTAGTTCAATCACTCATCATCAATGCCGTTAGAGAGTTGGTGAGTCTACCAACTTCTTAACTAAAATTCGGGAAGTCCGTACATTGCCGTCACTGAATTGTTTATTAATTTAATCCAATAGTTGACGATCAATCATTCAAATTAAAGAAAATAATGTAACCGTTTGTAATCATTTTATCTGCCTACTTAACGATTCAGTAATTGAACCGTAAAATTCCCTCTAAATTTTTATCATAGAAAAATTCGCAAACAATAGATTGCTATTTGACTTGACTGTTTCCAACCTTCAATTTCTCTAAAATAGATCGTCACACCATCTCTCAGGTAACCTTTTTCCATTCTCATTGCTTTCATCACCATCTCTCTTTAGTGTAGATCATTGACCGGAGTGTCGAAGATTGAAATGGACCATCACCTCCGATTCAACTTCCTCCTTTTGTTTCAAGTTCAAAATGCACTACGCTATCGTCCACATGAGAAAAATGGAAACTACAAGACGATTCCCATTACATCTAAAATGTGGACACTTGATTTTCAACTATATGTTCCTCGCTCACCCGTTAGATGGTACGACCTTTTTTTAATCAATAAAGGAGGGTAACAGTAATAGCGAGCTCATTACCCTGCTATGTAATGTTTAGGATTTTGTGTTCACTTGTGAACATGTCAAACAAACTAAATAACCGGTACTAGCACAATGTAGCAGCACCAAAGGCCCTATATAGTTTAAGAAGTCGGTAATAGCCAAAGTATAATCTCAAGAGTCTTTCTGGTAATAGTGTTCAGATTGAGACTCGAATATGTGATTTCGACCTAATCAAATCGCACGAGAGTGAGCTCTAAACTATTAGATCACTACCCTTAGTGGCGTCGAATGAAGGGATCCTCATTCGATAAGGGATATTTGGACAGTTGGTAATTTGATAAGATAGTGATATTTTGAAATGAATCCTTATCCAATATAATATACTCTTAGATAGCTAGTATAAGTGAGGACGAAGGGATCCTCATTCCTCAACATTTGTTGAAATTAACCTTGGGTGTAATGGTGTTACCCCACCAACGTTACCATGTTGTATCACAAGCTAATACCAGTTGTTCACATTAGCAATTATATTAAGAAATTTATATTACAAACTATATATTCCAATTCTTTTTCCAATTAAAAAAATTAAAATAATAAATAAAAATTTGAAACTCTTAAAAATTCTAGAAAATCTTAAGAAATCTCGATATAAGTTATTGAGAAGGAGATCAAGTATTGTCGGACATAGTTCTTCTGGGTTAGTTCGAATTTTAGGGTTTACATTGTTTTTGGGGTTTGTTGGCATTTTAGGGTTTTTAACTTAAAAAAGAATGACTTGAATATATTTTACGGTTTAAATTTTTTATCTTTGGGACCGCTGATAGTTATCAACTTGTAACATCACATGACAATACTGGTCTGGTATTACCATTACACGCAAAGAATTTCTCCAGCAGTTGGGTTGAAGTTTTCCTTGGACCTATTTTTACGCCAGCTAATTTTCTCTCAAGTTCAGAAATCTTTTCATAACTAGGGCAAGAGGCTCGCAGGTCGCCGCGAATAAATTTGCTTGAATTTTCTGTTAATTATAAAGATTAACATCCATATATTATCCATCCAAACATAGAAAAAATAATAATAAACCAATAATAGTATTCTTGTAATTTTCATTTTTATTATTATTGCTACCATTATATTTCATTGCTATATCTTTTCGGTATACTTTTTTTATTGCTTTATTATTGCTTTACTCATTACTGTCATTTGTTGTTTTTATTTTATTTCTATTGTTATTATTATTGATACATAATGGCTACTATTACTATTTTTTGTTATTTTATTATAAATTTTATATTCTTAATCTTTATAGCTTATTATGGTATTGTTCTTGTTATTACTCTTACTAGTGTAAAACCCGCGCATCGCAACATAATATAGATTATTAAGAATACAAATATTTATAATTTATTAAAATAAAATGATAGTGAAGATAATATACAATGATGTGAAGAGCAGCGATACTTTAGATTTCTACATAAAGGAAAAAATCACACTCGATCTCTTCGTGCAAAAAATAAAAACAAAAGAGAAAATAAAGAAAGGCAGATAAAGAGCGAATGATCTTGGCGTGGAGGGTTTGCATGGGCCCACATAAAGTTACCACATGGAGGATTAAGGGATTGTAACATCATTTTAATATATTAAGAATATAAATTTGCATTTATGTTTATTGTATTAACTCTTACTGTTATTTTTATTTTTCCAAAAAAATCTTGTTAGTGCAAAAAATATGGGACTCGCCAATTTGATATCAATTTTTTTCAAAAAAGTCCAGATAAGATAGAACCAGAACCAAAAAAAAAAAGGGTGAAGATTGCCTCCAGCGCAACTCGAACTCGGATACGCCATTGGGACACGTTTGGAAAACACCACTAAGCCAAGCTTCGCTGCGGTCCGGCGGGATGATACATGTACGAAAATCAACTGCATGTGTTTTAATATATAAAAAAATATCGATTTTTCTCTATTTGTTGGTATTTTTCCTCTTAAAACTGGGATTCATATGATCAATTTATAGGATAGCAACCGTCACCTTTTATAGAGGAAAAGTTTTTGTATCGTGACACAAGATCTAGCTCATAATCAAGAAGTTATAAGTTCGATCCTTACTGTCAACTATTCTTATATTGGATTGATAAGTCTCCCTTATCATCGAAAGAAAGTCATAACCTCTTGTAGAGGATCCATTCCATTTAGCGGTGTGCACGGGTATCCGATAGAATACGTTCCAAATAGAAAAACGAGGAATCAGTTAAAATAAATTCCAATTTCGGTTTAATTAAACGTGTGCTCAGATACCGGAACATGCTCATAATTCCATTTGTTAGTTAAACGCCGGCCCTTTTTCATCTTTTTTTTTTTCGGGAAAAAAGATCAATTAAAGGGGCTGGGAGTCGGCCCTTTTAATTGACGGTGGGAATGCCGAGATGTAAGCCTTCCCCCCCACCCCCTCGACGTACAAGGAGTTGACAAGGCCCCACCAAGTCTGAGAGTTCTAGTCTGCTCGACATCACCGACACTCGTAAATTATCAGTTTTCGCAATTACCCACATCGATCTCTCTCTAGGCATGAACATGGGATTCATGAGTTCACAATTTGTCCCTACTTTAACCGACGAGCGTTGCGAGTGACCTCCTTAATATCATACTAACTTCTGTCAAAACTAATTATTGGGACAGTCGAGTTTTAGTAAGTTCTCACAGCATAGATTAGCACATAAATAAATTCCACACAAAAGGCACGCACCTACCCATGCAAACACAAATGAGCGAACAGACCGATCTCGACTTGAGCCCGAAATCGAACTCGAGTCGAGTCGGCATCGATCTCTCTATCGGATGGTGGTTTAATTCCTCATTCAATGTTGGTATATACGAGAAAGCAAGAGAGAATAGAAATAAACAAAAACATACCCTTGTTAAGAGATCAAGAGTGAAGTTATCTGTAATATAAAAAGTGTTTGGTTTTTACTCGATTTTGTAGTGAGGATCCGCAGTTAGAGTAATCATGTCCGCACATATGCTCGGTGCATGATTCGATCCCGCAAGTAACTTTGATCCCAAGTATCAGTTTTACCCTGTTGAGTTATGATGAATCCTCCGTGGTATCTTTACGTTACGTTCATGATTGTGTATTTCTTTTTATATGCATGTGTACGAGTTAGGAATCTAACAATTCAGAGTCTAAAATAAATGGTGGGGACCTCAAACCCTTAGTGTGTTCCCACCAGAGTAAAAACTCAAATGACCTTTGGTAACTTGACCTAGACTAATCACCTCAAGTTGAAATTGTCTTAACCTATGGAGATTTTAAGGATGAGGAGTCCTATCCTAGAAAGGTTCAAGGAGAATGTCCTAACCCCACTGATATAATTATTGACCATGCCTTTGTCATAGTTGGTTATTAGACACAGGTTCATACTACGTGTCGAAAGAAAACAAAAATAAATAAATGTAAAATATTGAGATGAGAGCGTATAATTATATCATTTATTTATAACTTATTATAATTTAATTCATTAGAAATTCGTTCGTTTATAATAGTAAGTAGAACATCCTCAATTTTTATTAGTATATTATGTCAATTTTATCTTTTCAATTTTACAATTACGCAACATGTTCAAGTTATAGATATTGAGTGATGTGAAGTGAAATGAGGAAATCTGAACAGTTAATAAAATATTTTTATCGTTAAGATAATATATGAAGTGAGAGAAAAATAACTGAAATTATTATTTTACTCTTAATATGAAAATTAGATACATGTTGTAAATTTTAATATTTGAATTAAATTAAGAGCAAATATAGAAAATGAAAAAAATTGAAATTTTCAAACATTTGCATGTAATAGTATAGATACATAATATTCTTTCATAGCGGAGCGAGCTTCAAGGTCTATACGTTAATCGCGTAGGATTAATTGAAGAACGCATGAGATAGAAATAGCTAGACCGGTCTACAGCCAGACCCGGTCGGCATGATGATTTAGAAGATCCGGGGTGCCATTGGTATGTAAAGCACGCAACTCATCTACCGTAGCTAGGCCACCACTCAGCAACTTATGAGACCTCTGAAGTAACTCTGTATACATAGAAGACGAGTTTGGTGGAGTGATGTCGCTCTCGACCTTGAATAAAAAGTTTTGGATGGATCCCCATCAATACGATGGTTATCTATACCCCTTTAATTACTTGGCAGTCTTGTATATATGTGTTATGATATATAAACCCCACATCGGAGAATTGATGAATTGATGAATTGAAATATGGTTTATAAGAGAGCGAAGATCATCATTCTATCAGTTTGAGCTTTTGGGATGGATATGGGCTCAATCTCTTGTGGGTCGGGTGGATATTTTACATAGTATCAGAGTTAACCGTGTAGGCTCACACTATGTCAGGTTCGAGTGTGGAGCTCGTGGCCCGAAAGTCTGAGGCCGGAAGAAAAACGTCTGGTTCGATGCTAGTTGTTAACTCGAGGGCGGTAAAGAAAAATGTGAGGACGGTTTATAAGGGAACGAGTATCATCATCCCATCAGCTTGAACATTGGATATTTTACAATAGGGAAAACGAGTCCGGTACCATGGCATTGCTCTCAAACCAAGATCGAGGAATTTGGGATTGAATTCTCATCAATATGATTATTCACACTGTTGGGGCTGAGAGATCTCCCGGGGAGGAAGAGGACGGGAAGATCCCGGGGCCTCCAGATCAGACAGCCTTCGCTCCCTTGCCTCCAAAGCTGCCTCTATCCTAGTTATTAGGGTTGGAAAATTGGGTTGGGCCTCCCCAAGTTCTGGGCCGGTCGTGGTGACGTGCGGGCTTGAGCCCATCACTTGCCCCTGAGTTTCTCGCGGGACTTAGCGCGGGAAACTGACTTTAATTTCGAAGGTGTTGGGCCTCCCTTAAGATGACGATTTACCGCTTGAGAGCCGAAGCGGCGCTATTTTGGTAAGGAGAGAGATGTTTGCTGAGCATGACTTCAAAGAGAAAGAACTAGAGATATCGATCCCGAGATCGCACAAGGTCTCGACCAGGGCTTTTGGTCCAGAAGTGCCGTAGGCGGCAAGTGCGCTCACGGCACTTGGACCATTTGCGCTAGAGGCTCCTTTGTAAATGATAGAGCGAACAGAGGCGTCTAGCGCATCGTTTGAACAGCAGCCCGTGGAGCGTGTTTATGGTTTGTTGAACGCTTGGGAACGTGCCTCTGGGTTGCAGAGGTTTTTAACTTAGGCTTAAGGGCCATAGATACTGGAGCCTTAATGCTTTTGGCTTGCCTCTAGGCCACAGAGGTCTTGGAAGTCTTGCCCCGAGTTGCCGAGGTCTTTATCTGAAACGATTTTGAACATGCCCCTGGGTCATAGGGGTCTTTTGTTTGAAAAGTGCGTTAGCGCTCGTAGCTTCCTCACTTGTTTACACGTCCAACAGCAAACAAAATCCTTGGGCGAGTCAGCAAGCCGAGAGAGCGACGAGGGTATCACGCGCCAAGGAGGAGGCTGTGGAGTTCCAAGTCCAGCGACGCTTTAACAGAGGAGCTGGCGGCGCGTAATGGTAAGGCTATAGAGGACTCAGGCTTACAAAGATGGCCTCCAACACCTAGATCCGAGCGTCGATCTCCCTAAGACTCCTGGTCTCGACTGCTGGCGGCGCTTTGCTTAATTTTGCGAAGTGATGCGACACTCTTCTATGCGATAACTTGAGTGGAGTGACGCCTTATGAAATTCGGACACCTGGACGTCTTTCACCTTGATTTTGTGTAGTGCAACGCTCTGCAGCACCACTTAACGTTCTCAAGTAATGCAACGGCCCACAACGTTACTCCGAGCCTTGATAAGCCCCGCTATAGTTGAGTCACAAGGCGGTCGCAATACGTTATAGTCGTGTCAGGATGTAACGCGTATGCAGTGTCACTGGAATCTAGGATGTACTCGTTGCGGGGGTCTGTTTTTTAAACGCATTAAGCGTGCCCCTGGGCCGCAGGGGTCTTTGTTTGTAACGCTTTTGGAGTGCCTCGGGCTTGCCGAGGTCTTTGGCGCTCCAGGATTGCTGAGGTCTTTGGCGCCCCGGGCGTGCCGAGGTCTTTGGCGCCCCAGGATTGCTGAGGTCTTTGGTGCCCCCGAGAGTTGGAGGTCTTTGTGCCCCAGAAGGTCTGAGGTCTTTGGTGCCCCGGGCGTGCCGAGGTCTTGGGCTTTTTTTTTTTTTTTTTTGTAACGCTTATAGCGTGCCCCGGGCGTGCCGAGGTCTTGGGCTTTTTTTTTTTTTTGTAACGCTTATAGCGTGCCGAGGTCTTGGGTGCCCCCGAGAGTGGGAGGTCTTTGTGCCCCAGGAGGTCTGAGGTCTTTGGTGCCCCGGGAGTGCCGAGGTCTTGGGTGCCCCCGAGAGTTGGAGGTCTTTGTGCCCCGGGAGGTCTGAGGTCTTTGGTGCCCCGGGCGTGCCGAGGTCTTGGGTGCCCCCGAGAGTGGGAGGTCTTTGTGCCCCAGGAGGTCTGAGGTCTTTGGTGCCCCGGGAGTGCCGAGGTCTTGGGTGCCCCCGAGAGTTGGAGGTCTTTGTGCCCCAGAAGGTCTGAGGTCTTTGGTGCCCGGGAGTGCCGAGGTCTTGGGTGCCCCCGAGAGTTGGAGGTCTTTGTGCCCCAGAAGGTCTGAGGTCTTTGGTGCCCCGGGAGGTCTGAGGTCTTTGGTGCCCCGGGCGTGCCGAGGTCTTGGGCTTTTTTTTTTTTTTGTAACGCTTATAGCGTGCCCCGGGCGTGCCGAGGTCTTGGATTTTTTGTGGGCATCCTAATAGGATCCATATCATGAGCTCTAGCACCATTAGTAACAGGGCAAACATGTACGCTTCACCATGATCATCAAATCATAGGAAAAGCCACTAAGCAACTACGGAAACAAGGAAATCAAGCACACAGCAACAGCCTTAATAATAGAGAAATAGGCACATTCAGGACATGAGACAACATCAAAATTGATAGGGAGATCAAGCAAACAGCACCAGCCCTAGCAGTAGATGAATAGCTCATATCCTAGACTGCAATGAGATCAAAATCGGGTGAAGGAAAAGAGAGTACTGACCAGCTGCAACAACGTATAATAACTGCCCCATCTTCTGTCAAAAATGTCGTGCAAATCAATGGGAAATATGCAGCAAAGAGCTGCTGAAATAAAAGATGAAAGATAGCTATATTTCCCCCTAAAAGTGCATTTAAAATAAGGAGAATATCAGACCAAAAGCAGCTGCAAACATAGCCATTCAAATAGCCCCATGTTCCATTGAAATGTCATGGTAATGAAGATAAAATTTAGACAAAGGTGTAACGGCAACTCGGACTTTTAAGAGCCCACAATCTCCAACAAAATGATGTTAAGGTTTAGAGAAAGCACTGCGCAAGCAGCTTTGCAACAGCAAATAATGACGAGCTCTTTTCTTCAAATATTAATAAGCCCAAACTTCAATGAAAATGCCATGAAAATTGTGGAAAAATATGCCGCAAGGTGCAACCGCAATCACGGATATTGAACAGCCCCGTTCCCTTCGAAATTGCATCTAAGACATGGGGAATCATGGAGCCAACAACCAGCAGCAATTATAGAGATTAAGTGGCTTTATTCTATTGAAATTGCCATTAAACCAAAGAAAAACAATGAGCAACGAGCTGCTGCAACCACGGAGGCCCGTTTTCCTTGAAAATGACATGCAAATCATGAGAAACTTGCAGCAAAGAGCTGGTGCATAATCTAACACACTAAGGCTCTAATCTCCTCAAAACCAATATGAAAAATGGGAGAATTCATCGAGCAAAGGGGCTGCTCCAACTATGAACTTTAAGCAGCTTCATTCTTATCAAAATGCCATGGAAATCAATGAATAAGGCATAGTAAAGATCTGTCGCGACAGCAAATGAAAGCCAGCTCTATTCCAACCCCCTAACAGTGCGTGTTCTAGCAATATAGCAGCACATATTAACACAACATCAAGCATAGCATATTGTGGCTCAATCACAGCTCCGCACAGCAGGCAACATCATATCGCAGCAGGAAAACACAGTAAACATAACTATCCGCGATTAAGACAGCATATGCCGCAATCATTCAATGTTAATGCCCACCATGAAACGGCCATCAAGAAGCATGTTACCTTAGTGAATGCAGCAGCGAAACAACAGCAAGCATGATAGAGAATCAGCCCTGAAGAAGCTCACCGTGTAATTTGCGAGTCAGAAAATGATTCTAGTCTCATTCAGCCATTTGATCGAACACTTGCCAAGTGTTCTCGGCTGGTGGTCATAATGCCCCGAAGATGGACGTGGGTTCAATAGCAGCGCCTGGCAAAGATGGCTCGAGCGGCCCGAACTACGAACAAGGGCTTAGGTCGGTAGTTCGTGGCAGTGTGGCTCGGAGGTTGAGCGATCAGTGGTCGGGACGGCAAAACAATGAGCAACGAGTGCCAGTTGAAATCTTAAGTCGCTCAGGCTTGGAGGCCTTGCAGAGAGACCCAAGGGAGTTGGCCGAGTAAGGAGAGCAGTGGGAAGGGTCCGTCCCTGTCCCAGGAGGAATCACATGGAGCAGAGTCAGCAGATCGCCTTTGTTAACGACGTGAGTTAGAGCCCACATCATGGCATGCTTTGACCTTGACCTGTGGTCCACGACCACCATGACTCTCTTCCTCATCATCGGAGAACAAGATGAAGTCAGCCCACAGCCGGTGAAGCCCTCCATGTGGCTCAGGCTCTGCTCGCAGCCGCAGGGGAGACTGTTGCCGCTGGAGCGTTTGCTGCTGCCACCACCGACCCACCTCCTTGAGGTTGATTTGGAGGGCTCCCTTTGGCTCAGCTGCCTCGGGCTTTGCCGGGTCTTTGGCTCGGGTCAGGGCTCGCAGCAAAGACGGCCGATGGAAGAAGATTGTGCTGTGGGCTCGGGATCACCAGAGCTCTACTGCTGCTGCTCCTCCATGCCGTTGGCTGCTGAAGTGGCAGCGCCGCTCGGCGGCAGCAGAGGTGCGCGGGAGCGAGCAGGATCGGAGGAAGAAGGTGGCCGAGTCGAGGTTTTCGGTGGTGGTCCGGCCTTCCGGAACTTCGATGACTGAAGCTTGGGCTCGGGATCGCTGCGATTCGGTGAACCGAGAGGTTCGAGGACCGCCGAGAGCCCCTCCGATGGCCGAAGCCGAAGAGCAAGGCTTCTCGATCGTTCCCACAGACGGCGCCAATGTTGGGGCTGAGAGATCTCCCGGGGAGGAAGAGGACGGGAAGATCCCGGGGCCTCCAGATCAGACAGCCTTCGCTCCCTTGCCTCCAAAGCTGCCTCTATCTTAGTTATTAGGGTTGGAAAATTGGGTTGGGCCTCCCCAAGTTCTGGGCCGGTCGTGGTGACGTGCGGGCTTGAGCCCATCACACACCTTTTTTTAATTCCTTTATATTTTAATCGACCCGAAGTAGTCGGATCTTATTTATAACTAGAAAAAAAAAGAAAAAAGAAAAGGGAAGGCTATACATAAAAAGAAGAAAGGATTTGTTGCTCCAAAGCTTGTAGATCAGATGTAAATCATCGGTAGATGAAGCATCTTTTCGAGGTAGGGGAGGTGAATCAAATCAAGGTCACTTGCGAAGAAGATGGAGTGGGACTCAAGGTAAGAAGATGCGGTTAGAATAGGTGCCGAGTCAATATCGGCCTCGGGATTGCAATTTTGTCTTGATCCGCAAGCCCTGACCTGCCCCGTACACGGGTTAGGGCAGGTTCGGATCATGTCTTCACCCATCCCGCGCTAATCCGATCACAATCTAATACCATACTTATATTTTTATATATTTTTAAATTTGTGTACTTTTATCATTATAAAAAAAAGATTATTTATATTTTATTAAAATCAATTAAATTTTAATTATTTTAAATTCATTTAAAAATTTATATTGTATTTTGAATTATATTTCACCTAATATGTATTTTTTTATGATTCGGGTCGACCCGTGTCCCGACCTGTACTGTGGGGCGAATACCCAGCCCGTGCTGCCGGTTGCCATTCCTAACAGCCACAATCTCTTCGGCTACATCGACTTGTTCTTGCTCATGAGTTTCCCGTGGCCTAGGTTCACATATAATTGGAGATATCGTATTATTCCAGTATCATAATTTTTAAAATCGAATTGGACATCGAAACAGATAAAACATGTACTCGTGGGTTTCAAGGATATCGACTGATCTAGGTAATTTGAAAAATAATTGAATAACTTATATTGAATATAACAGATATTATTAAATAACGTATTAATTGCCAATATGAGTTAGTTCAAGTGGTAAGACACTTGTTTCCTTTAAGTAAAGGTCACGGGTTCGAGTCTTTGTGAATGGAGAAAACTCATGCTGGGAGAGCTTTACCCCTTAAATGGGCCAACCCGGCTCGAACTAGATTAATCAATAGTCCAATTGACTTATGAATACCAGTGTGCACACAAAAAAAAAAAACAAAAACATATTAATTATATAAATAACTTAAAATACAAATTAATGAAAAGCTCCCTGGGTTGGTTAATTAAATAATGCAGGAGCTGATTGATTGTACTCATATGAGATGATCATTGTAGTTAAATTCAATTTATCATAGTCATGTTTGAATAGGATCCAACATTAAAGATAAATTTTTTAAATTATTAATTTTCTTCGATTATAATATTCGAATCTAAAATTTTACCCTAAAAAAAGCGGCAAACAGATGTTGTAGCTGCCAACATCAATTTCAGCCCAAAAAGCAACTGCTATTGATGGAGTCCTCTCCTACGTATTGACAGTACCGTATATTGGCCTTGATTCAGTCGCAGATCCCTGATGTCCCATGTATGAGCACCGCGGTGCTCACTCATAGAGCGCCAAAGCACCGTGACTGAATCACTGTCAAGGTACGGTGATATCAATATTTAATAAAATTTTCCATTATTGATTAGGCTACCGATGGCTCACCAGCATAGGACTTTTTTTTTTTTGATCAGTAATAGGACTTTGTTTAAGGCTCTAAGCTGCGAAAAGACTGGATTGTGCAACAGTGCCTGTCAAATTTTTACTAGATTTGCAAAGTTAAATCCGTGGAATTCTCCTATCCTCGTCAACATCGTCCACATTCGTCACATGAACTTCAACGTTCATCATCAATAATTAATTACGATTCAGATATTTTTGTTCGGTACTTCAACTAAAAGGCTGCTCATTTTTTGGATCCTTCTAGAAATTTCACATTAAAACCTGGCTAAATATGAGCCAACATGTCAATTTTTTTTATAAGCGATGTTCATGTGTCTAATACAATGATAGAAAATAAAAACATGTCAACTTGATTATTTTTTTAAAAAATATAAAATCCTAAAAGATAATTTTAGAACAGTGTTGATGTCACCACGTGGTAATAAGTCTTTCCAAAAATCATGAGTGTGTAATTTTATTAAAATGACTGACTGACTCAAGAATTACGTGAAATAGCTCGCCTATTTATAGTGCTAGAAAAATAAATAATCTCAAAATATCGAATAATACCTAAACGAGATCAAAATATCGAGATTTTTACTGATTGATCATATAAATTTTATTTCCTAAATAATAAGGATAATATATCTCTAACATTCATTTTCAAGTCGGGTAAGCAACACAGTGCAATACTTATCTTGCACATCAAAATTCTAATGTGAAACTTGAACATTTAATCGAGTTTGATGATGGCGACATGACTTTCTAGATTATCAACTGTAGAAAAATTAACTGCTTCAGATGCACAAGAAACAACCATAATTTGAGGATTCTTGCCTTTAGTATTGAAAAAAATTAGATATGGTCGAGGATATGTCAAGACTCCAATAATACAACTTCAGAATGATTGTCTAATTCATAACTGATAAAAAAATTATTTGATTTAAATATTACATATGACCACTCGCTTATTTTTATTGTCAAAGGATAAATAGATTATAAAATAAGTAATTCTAAAATGTTGATAATATCTAAATCAAATATAGAAAATACAAAATATGTAAAATTAACATGTTAAGGGTTAAAATAACACAATTTTCCACCGATATTACACAAATCGCACCAAGTTATAACTATTTATAAAAGTAGTACTGATTTATGTTAATTCCCCAATTTACCCTTGATTCTCACCCCATTCCCCGTTCCATTTCTATTGCCCCCAAATTTTCTCTCTCTCTCTCTTTGGCGTCTGTCCTTTTTTTCCCCTTCGACGACCACCGGCGGCGACGAGCAGTAGTGACCAGCAATGACTAGTGAAGCCCGCCCCCAATCTGGTCAAGGCCAACCCTCGACGCTCCGAGGACGACGCCCGACTCCCCGACGCCGATCATCGCCGGTCTGCTCTCAGCCGCGAGGTGCTGCTTGTCCTAGCCGTCGGTATGCTCCCGGCCGTGAGGTGGCCCGGCGTTCGACATCGGTCACCGTCAGTCTGCTCGGCAGAAAGAAGAGGCAGAGAAAAGGATGAAAGGAAGAACGAGAGAGGTGACCGGAGCGAGTGGAACGGCGCGCCGAATGGCGATGGGAGAGACGGGAATGGCGGGCCGAATGGTGGGAGGTGATTGGAATGACCGATTGAACGGTCTGTTGAATGGCCGGAGGGAAAAGGCCAGAGGTTGGACTGGAGGCGGGATAAAGGAGGTGGAGAGGATTTGGGGAAGGAAATAATGTGGGGGTAATTGTGGAATTTTTGACAAAATTTGAAATCTTTCTTATATATTGGTACTAGTTTTACAATTTTTTAATAAAATGATACTATTTTTGAAATCTTCTCTCCAAATAGTGCTAGATAAATTTTCGCCTCAAAATTAACTAATCAATGGCTCAGATATTTTATCTAGATAAATTCTTAAACCTCACGATAAATCAATCATGATATATGATAAAAATAATACTTAATAATTAGATTTTCTTCAATCCAATCTGACATCACGTCAACTGCAGTGAATTGAGAAAAAGGCTTGTGTGGTATCGAGCCACCGACGCCCTACTTAAGTGCAGTTCTGTTATTAATATTAAGAATAATTAATCTAGAATTCTAAAAATTTCCAAAAGTTTAGTATCTTAATTCTAAAAATTGTCACAGGTATAATATTTTAATATAAAATTAAAACATAATTTCTAAGTATTATAATTTTTTAATTGTAATATTTTAATACATCGATCAAATTTTCACTAACATTATTAATGATGTGACACGGTGAGGTGACCATTAAATTAATGGCACGTGCGGATACTGATTGATGCGGCACTGAAATAACTTAAATTTTTATTAAAATAAAAAAATAAAAAGGGAAGGAGAAGGAAATAGGTTGGGGCCCTGAAATTAAATTTTTTTTCTTTTAATTTTCATATCTAGATAGAGAGGAGAGAGGCGAGATCGATTCGGGCTCTCCCACCGACTTTCGAGCGGCCTTGCTGGAGGCTTCGGGGCCTTGGACACCAACCTCTCCTTCCTCTCTTCAAAATCGAAAACGAAAGAGAGTGACCATCCACACTGTTTTATTCGTTTCTCAATATGCCACGAGCTGTAATCGGTATATTATTTTAAACTAATTTTACGTATAAATTTAATCCCAATCATTTGGTACGGTATATGTACTGAGCAAAGTAGAAAATACAATCGGAACAATGTGCGAATTTCGAACAAAAAATAATCAAATAGTCCGAAATGGCTTTCTAATGGTGCGACTCTTTATCAAGAAAAGATTCAATCAATTGCTTAATATAACTGGTTGATTAATCATGATCAATCAAACACAATTATTTTCTAATTGAAAAGAAAAATAAAAGACTTTTATTTGAATTTTTAACGATTTTGTTGGTAAATTTCAAACCAATCACATTTCATTGGCCGGAAAGGTCGAGTCCGACCCTATAAATCAGTGGATTTGGGCTGCCCTGATGTTAAATATATTAAGTCGGGGTTTTTATTTTAAATTATCTATATTATAAGTATAACTAATTTTTAATATATTAGAGTAAAAAAATAATATAATAATTTCCAAATAATTATCATAGAACATATATTTTGATATAAGTTTTGTTAAATTTGTAAAAAAAAATTTAATAGTTCAATTGAAATTATAATCTCAATCTAATCGTATAAAAAAGTAGAGACAAAAAAAAAACCAACCTAAAAAACCACACCTCAAACATCCAATTTTTTATAATGTTAAATAGTTGTCGTCGTGATTTTCTATATTCGAAAAAACATCCAGAAAAAGATCCCCATGATCTCATATCACTTTTATCCCTAAATATGAGGCAAAGAAGGCTAAAAATTCACATAGTTAGCTTTCCATGTGTACAAAAATTGAACCCATACTTCCAGTCTCACGGTCAAACGTAAATACAACTGTGCCAAGACTACTTTCTTTGAGTGTGTTATTCTAGCTGTGATAAGTTTCTATACATTTTACTCATGTAGCGCAGGGGATCATGCTTCTAGTAATCCGAGGTTTTAAGTGAGCGGAGTTTTATTTAATTTTTTTAAAAAGAGACTTATCTATAATAAATATATCATGCGATATATTGCAAGCTAATAAGTATTTGAATTATTAGTTAAAATACTTGTAAATATTTGATAAATTATAAATATTATATATCAATATATTAAATATCTATTAATGTATAACATATATCATGTTTGAAAGAGTTACCCTTGACTCCACGACCTTTTGCCCTGGAGAGCGCTTCTTCTTACTGGGAAAAATCCAAAAGAGCAATGCCGACAGAAAGAGAAGTGGGTGAATTCCTACCGAAAAAAAGAGAAGTGGGTGAATTATTAAAATACAATATATAAGCTCCAATGTCAGATCCAATGAGCTGTGAAGGGTAAATACGGAATTTCATTGTCGAGACGGTGGTTACGCTTACGCCAATTTTGATTCTTGTCTTCCTCGCCACTGTTCCCCAAGTGACCCCTGGAAATCTTGGACATTTTACCGGAAAATACTAATTTAATTATAATTAATAAAAAAATTTGACATTCACTATCCAATTAATTCACAATTATTATTAACAAGGGATTTTTAAATTGACAAATTCATTTCTGAAAAATGAGTTTTTCATCCGCTGGATAATTTTTTTTACACCACGTAGTATCTTTAAGTCAACGAAATGTATTTCGAGATTGATTTGCGATTGGTCCGGAAGCCCTGTAAAAATTTTCATCGATTCTTCTAATTTAATAACTAATTCTAAGATCACCTATTTATTAGTGTAGGTAAAGAGACCGCTAGGTCAATGTCTCATGTTAGTTTAATTGATACAAATTTGTCTGCTGAGACGTCGGTGACTCGATCATTCTCATATTTCTCCCTGCGTTGTGATCCGTTGCCATCCCCAACCAACGAAACAGACAACACCAGCCCCACTCCATAACTTCAACTCCCCCAATAGCCCCAGACATGCTGCAGTGAAGAGTGAGATCCCAGCCACCCTTAGTCTTTTCCTTCTTGTACTTCTTCTTCTTCTTCTTCCCTCCTGAAGTGATCTCGAGTACCCGAGTTCCCAAGACGCGCTCTCTCCGCTCTGCTGTGTAGTACGTATCCAGTGAGAATGGGGATCGAAGATACCGTGGAGTCGCCGCCGCAGGCGTTGCTGGAGAGGCTCAAGGATTACGGCCAAGAGGACGCCTTTGCCCTGTGGGACGAGCTCTCCCCACCCGAGCGCCAGTCCCTCGTCAGGGACATTGAGGTAAATTCATTACCCGGTTGCTGGTTCACCCCCCGCAAGGGTGCATGGGCGTATCTCTCGCTTCCGCCGTGATTTGATTCTTCGAGCTTACGTGCAATGTGATGGATCAATTGATTGAGATGAATGAATCTGTAGTGATTGAATTGGGATTCTGTTTCATCACATCTCCTGTGGATTTCTCGTTAAACTTAGCTCAGCTGTTTTCAATTTCGCCTAGAGTTTGGATCTCTCGAGAATCGACCGGATCATTCGATGCTCCATTAGATCTCAAGGTGACGCCTCTCTCTCTCCTCCTCTTCCCTTCCCTGTCTGTGACTTTGTGGGCATTCGCGCAAATTCAAGAATCCTTTACGGGGTGTTTGCATTTGTTAGGGCTGCCGGTGGCAGCAATCGAGCCGGTACCTGAAAGTGATGTGTCGACGGTTGAAGGGAGAACGCCGGAACAAAGAGAGAGATGGTGGAAGATGGGCTTGAAAGCGATCTCCGATGGAAAACTAGCTGTCTTGCTTCTCTCCGGCGGTCAGGTGGAAGTGCTTTCTCTCTTCCTTGGCAAAGTGCTTTCTTCTTTGCCAAGTGTTTGAGGTCATCAGCCACATCTGTTTGCATTTAGCTTTGGCAAATTTGTCATTATGTTTTGATTACCACTCGATTGCTTGTGTTTCAGTTAGTCACTTTTACTTTTAGATAGCATTTACATCATGTGGGCTCTGCAAAAAGAACGGTTTTGTGGAGCTCAGCACGTTGCCCGGAATGCATCCGGCACAAAAAGAGCTCTTACTTGTTCAAGCAACAAGTTGCCGTTATTTGAACCTGTGAATGTTCTTTCTGGATAATCTTCTACCAGCTTAATTATAATGACTCCACTTCACTCCTATATACGGTGCATTTTTCATTCTTAGTTGCCGTGTGTTTTTTCAATGGGTACCTTTTGGGCCCCCCCCCCCCCCCCCCCCCAAATTTACTGTACAAGATGAAAATGAAAAAAGAAAAAGATGCTTTCTTTTGTTTTCTGTATCTTTTAAAGCAAAAATTTAAGAGCACAGTGGGTTGATGTGGTTTTTTTTTGTTCTGTAATGATGATAACTTTATCCTTTTAATATCTTCACACTGTTGGAGGTGCGTGAAAAGTAATGCCTGTTGAGGGGGCTTTTGTAAAGTGAATCTCTCACAAACCATCATTAAGGCATTTTGTAGATTTGTGGGATGTTCACTCAAGACATTTGGTATTACATAATGTGGCTTGCAAAAAAGCAATCATTATAAGTTGAGCTACTGCTTTCTATTTTAGTAAACCATCTCTCTCTCTCTCTCTCACACACACACACTCTTCTAGAAGTGGGTGGGACTGGTTGATATGATTCTTCCCCTCCTAATCGGTAGAATATTGCTTTCCAGGAAATTCATTAATGATTTATTCAAATGTCCACTTTAAGTACTGAAATACCAATAATTCAACGACAAAAAATAGGTTGATGAAATCTTATGCCTTTTATGAAAAGTGAAGATAATTGGGAAAGAGATAATGTGCCATTCTTCTGTGGTAGGTTCCACTAGAGAACTGCCAAGATTTTGAATTGGTGATTTTTATGTAGAGTTTGGCAACTATCTCCTTCAATACTTGAGGGAGAATTTGGGAAATTTTCACTATTGGTTGGAATTGCACTCAATAATTTCAATATTTCTTCTGGAATTGAATTATTTTCGTGAAAATCATCTAGAAAAAGATTTCGTTCAAAGTATATGGAGCACTAATTCTGTCTATTGGTACTTTCTCTTAAAACTTGGGCTGCAAGCTAGGCTAAGCTCATTAGGAGAAAATTACACAGCAGAGTGCAATAATTCATCAAGATTTTTCATGAGAAGAACTTGCTCCAATATTCATTTTCGGTTTCTGATAAGATGTACTTTTGACTATTCCTTTGAGAGAAATTGAGTTCAATGCATGCTTAGAAAACAAAACTGTACAATTTTCTCATTTACTTCCAAATGTTTTGCCTCTACTGCAAGAGAACTGTAGTGCTCCTAATGAACTGCCAGACTGGTTCTTCTCTGTTGGAAAAAATTTATCATGCTTAAGGGATCTAATGCTATGAGAAATTTGAATATGCCCCAGGCTATTAATATCATCCTAACTATCTTTGTCCACATCACTTTATATTTCCTTTTAAAATTCTCATGGGGAAGTTGCAGTATGGTCATGTTTAATCTGTTCTAAAAAGTCAAATATGGAATCAGCATCCTTTTTTCTTTTTCTGTTCCAGCCATTTGTCGTTTAGACTTCTGGATATATATATATATATATATATATATATATGTTTTCCAGCAACCTATTTCAGCTAAGCAGCTAAAGGCAGCACATCTGCTTACATCCTTATAACATATTTCAACAAACTCATTTGTAATTGGGGCTATTTCTTTCCTTTAGTATTTGTTATTCTTTCTTAAATGGTATCTCTGACACTTTCTTTTCCTTCTATCAAAACTTATTCAGGGGACAAGGCTTGGAAGTTCAGATCCCAAAGGATGTTTCAGTGAGTTTTTGCTCAGTCTTTTCCCCCTTCTCTTTCCTGAAACAAGTATTTGTAACACTAAGTTCTTATCATGAACCATTTGAAGATCACTTTTACTGGAGTTATGATCCAGATAATCAAACTTTTCCAATTTTCACATTAGACAGCTTTCTAGGCTGCCAAAAGATGGCTCTTACGTCTTTCACGGGAATTCAGAAAATCTGTATCCTCATTGTTAGGGACCTTTCTAGAAAAGAATTACATCAACAGTTATGAGTGGAGGAGTTGATTTTTAATATCAGTATTTTTCTATAGGTGAAAGAACTTGTTAATCAGCATTTGAAACTTGAATTCCTAAAACCATGTCATATGTACAAAGCTATTAACTTTATTGTCTGGTCTCTGTAAAACTATTGCATGATACTGTTTTGAGCATGGAAGTTGAGCTATTGACTGGTAAAATTTATATTTAATAGTTCTATTTTAAATATCTCTTTCCCTAAGTACTTTTTACTCTGTTTCTAGCAATTTAATGTGGGAGCCTTTGATGGATTTCTTCTAATTATCACCACTCTATATTTTGAAGCACAAAACACCATCTAGCAATTATATTTGAGAGCTCTATTTATGTGGGGTCCTATTTTCATTATATAACAGATATTGGACTTCCATCAGGCAAGTCTCTGTTTCAGATTCAAGCAGAGCGGATTATGTGTGTCCAGAAATTGGCTGCTCGAGCTGCCAAAGAGGGTAAGATTTATTTCTCTTGCACTATCTATTCTTTAATCCATTTGTTACCTATATTAATTGTCGATGCCGCAGGTTCTGTTGCTTCTGTGTCAATACATTGGTACATAATGACCAGCCCATTCACTGATGAAGCCACACGCAAGTTTTTTGAAAGTCACAAATATTTTGGGCTTGAAGCCGATCAGGTATGATGTATTCTGTTTCCAAGTGATCTTCCAATGTGCTAAAATCAGATGAATATGTTGGCCCTTCTTACTGTAAAGATCTTTTAGCTTACTCGCACATAATAATTATTCAGGTAACCTTCTTTCAACAAGGTACAATGCCATGCATCTCCAAAGATGGCAGATTCATTATGGAGACTCCTTACAAAGTATGGTTCCCTTTTCCCTTGAACTTTTTAAGATTATGCCAGGGAAATTCTACAATCTAAGAATTATCCAAGGGATGCATATTCTGATTAGTTTTCAATTTATATTTTTTCATTTTTTTTCTTTAAAGAAAATTTTCAAAAAAGAGGGATTCCAATTTATCATGTTACTGCTGAAGATTTGAACTTCAACTAGATTACTTTGTCAGAATAAGAATGTAGATTCTTTCATGGTAGGATTTACAGAAAATATACTGGATTTTGGTGATTGTAGATTGTTTTTTAGTTAGGAGATTATTTTAGAAATAGATTCCAAGAAGATCTTCCTTGATGGTCATTGAACTCCTTGTCTACTAATAGAAATACCTTCTCAATTGAATAAATAGATTCCAAGAATTTGTTGCATGAAAAGATAGTGCTAAATTATATTTTTCAGGGTGATTTCAGTGACTAGACTGTTGCCCTTGCAAGAAACTTCTATTAAATGTTCGTCTTCTCTCCCTCGAAGGCAATTATTGGTGAAGCATAAGATATTAACTACAATCAAACTATTTCTGCTTGATCTTATTACTGAATTTCTTTTCAAGGCTTTTCTGTTCTCTCCTGTGGTGACCACATCAATGTGCCTATGTATTTTTTTTAAAGCTGGTATTACTGATATCATGTGGTCCATATATGGATCCACTTAAACAGCTTGTGCTTTCTGCTGAAATAAATTATAGACTTCCAATACTGAAGTGCAAGGTTTACCACTAAAACTCCGTGAGAACTTAAAAAACACCGCTCTTTAATAATTATGGGCTTGGATGGAATCCATCTTTAACCAATAAAATCTAGTGACAAGTTAATGAAACAAATTTTCTGAGAAGCCTTTCTTATACGGCTGGATATCTTGATTGGAATCCATAACCAAATAAAAAGTCCATCTTAAAAATAAAATATAATGGACTTGGGCATAACCTCAAAATTTACAAAATGGTCCCGGAATGCCTCGCCAATGATATTCTGGTTGTGTTGTCAAGTTCTCCTGCTAGAGTCAATTAAACAATAAGAAATGAGTTAATTGCATATTTCCAAATCTCAATGCTATTGGAGGTGGTGTTCTCAGATTTTCTGATAATTCTAGGTGAAGAGCTTGTCATCATGATAACAAGTTGCATGCAAGGAATATTACATAAGTGATGAGCCACACCTTCATCAAACAGGTCTAAACTTGTCAAGTAGTCCGACAGTGTTCTCCAAGAAATTTGCTTCAGGTCCATGGACGGTTTCTAATCTAATTATGTCTAGTGTCATGGACTTTTTGAATATTAATCTTGGGTCGACTTTAATATAAGTCCTTGCCCTATAAAAAAAGTTATTTGTACTCATGTATGTCATATAGACCAATTTATGGGCTTAACTTCTTACTGACCAGTGGGAAGTTATATGGTAGACCTGGTTGCTAAATCTAAGCATGTCCAGCACATCCTGTTCTGGCTGCATTCTTCGAAGGGATTTAGTTTATTAGATAATCATTCCTTTGGTTTCTGAAAAATATCCACGTGGGCCTACAAGAATCTTGGCCCCGCTCCACCTAAAAGCCTAAGCTGCTAAGTGGCGGTATGCAATTCTCTTATAAACCAAAATTTCTTCTTCAATACTGTTGATGTGGGATTTAACAAGTCACGTGTTCCAGACTCGGACTTGACATGATGTGAGTTCAGGTTCGATTCACTTTGACACCATGAAAAATATCCACTTGTGCCTATAAGAGTCTTGGACTCGGTTCCACCTTAAAGTCTAAGCTGCTAGGTGGTGGTACCCAATTATCTTATAAACCCAAGTTTTTTCAACCTAGTTAATGTGAAATTTAATTCTCAACATTTTCATTTCTAATGTTAATAGAGTTCCTAAACCCTTCTCAGGATGTATTTTGTTTCATATAAGTGTCTATTTTCACTTGGACTACTTCTGCTCTGGAGTGAAAATATACATGGTATTGTGAGTGCATGGCACCTTATTTGTGGAAGGCTGCTCATCCGATAAGACTTGTGCCCATGCCTTCCTAGTCATGCTGATATCATATGATTGAGAGCACGATGAGTTTTGTTGTTTCTCTTACCATATGAATGTCTTATTAATTTGAAATATAGAGCATTTGCTAGTCAATTTGTTGTCTCTGATCCATTTGATGTCTTTTAATAGCCTTTTTTGCTATTTTGGAATGAGATGGTTACTGTTATCTGAATTTTGCTGAAACCAGGTTGCCAAAGCTCCAGATGGTAATGGGGGAGTATATTCAGGTAATTTTTTTGCTGTGAATGCAAAATGTCAAGTTTCCCCCAGAAGTTCTTAATATTTCACTATTTCAGATGCTCATTGTTTGTTGAACTTTTTACCTATTTAGCCCTCAGGTGTTCAAAACTGTTGGAAGATATGGCTGCAAGAGGCATTAAGTATATAGATTGCTATGGAGTGGATAATGCACTAGTAAGATTTTCCATTATAAGCTCTATTCTATACAGTACTTGTCATTTGAAATTTCACTTTTAAGAACAATACTGGCTAATTACTATATTAATATCAGGTACGGGTAGCTGATCCTACTTTCTTGGGTTATTTCATTGAGAAAGGTGCAGATTCTGCAGCTAAAGTTGTCCGCAAGGTGAAACTTAATAAACTGATTCATAAAGTTTCTTTAAACGAAATCTTCATTTATAAACTTGGCCATTAGTCCTCTTAGTTACCTTTTGGAGAATTCACATTTTCTGTTCGAAGGTGGTTTTATAGGACAACTAAGCTTCTGTTTTTTCCCCCCACGAAGTAGGTAAATATATTGCTTGATCTTCTTTGAGTATCCTTGGAATAAAAGAGGTTTACATAAATTTGAACAGAGTACATGATGTTGAAAATCAACAGGTGAAAGTTAAAGAGTTAGTTTGTTATTGAAATTTGAGACCTAACCTTATTTCGCTATATACATGAAATTTTGCTTGAGCAGCTTTAAACCATGAATATTATTGTACATTTACCCCGGCCTCAATTTTTTAGACTATCACATGATTCGATTGCAGGCTTATCCTCAAGAAAAGGTTGGCGTGTTTGTACGGCGAGGTAAAGGTGGACCACTTACTGTTGTTGAGTACAATGAGTTGGATCCAACACTTGCTTCAGCAATAAATCAGGAAACTGGCCGTCTTCGTTTTTGCTGGAGCAATGTATGTATTATTCGCTTCCCTTATTGATGTTTTTTGCTTGCTTTTTCGGGTCATGGGTTTATGTCTTGCATCGTTATCCTAGTTTTTCTTTCTTTAATATGGAAAAGAAGTTAGCCAGAAGGCCATGCCGAGGCATAATTGCCTAGAGTCAATATCCACTCCATAATTGAGATTGCAAGTCCTCCCTAGTGAAGGAAACTTGGGAGCTATTCACTAGATACACAGAACAGTCTAAAATAACTGCTTACCAAGAGAAGAGAGCTGCCTATTCCTCTCCTGTTCTGTTTTCACCTTATCTTTCAGCCTTTTGTCTCCCTGCACCCTGTGATTCAGAGTCCCCTGATTGAAGCCAAGTTCCTCCCCAGTAAATGGGAATTTGCCTCTGAATCTTCTTGTCTAGGATGCCAGATGCAGTATAAGTACGAATCTAACATAACCTTTCCAAACTGTCACCTGATTCTCCTTCCCTTTGACTTGCCTAATAGCCCACCGAAGCTCCTCATTCCAAATTTCTAACTCCTCACTCTGGAAATTCTAGAGAGCAACAGAAGTCTCTTCCAGACTTCCAAAATCACCCCCAAATAGTATGTAATCTCTGCTTGCCTCGGACTGCCAATCACAGCCATCTTGTCCAGGTACAGCATCTCAGCATATGACATGTCTTTCATCAATAGATCCATTGAGAAGTCCTATTTATCCTCAAGAGCCTTCCTTCTATGGTATAGCAAGGAAAGCAACAAAGCTATGCCTGGAATGCTATGCGAGCAGCACACCATTTTGTGCCAGCCCATCCTGTCCTTTTTTCCCTTCACATTCGCATGCCCTAATGACTGCTTATGGCCAACAGGTAGAAGGCTGCTCCTTGCTACACTTCTGGTGTGGCAGACTCGTTGAATGTCAACTGTTAAGCCATATATGATTTGTCTGTTCTACCCTTAAGATAATATGCATTGACCCATAGAGATCCTCCTGATGAATAGTAGCCACAAATATCTCAAGATACCAGTCCCGTTCCGGACATTTTATTCACAATCCTCCTTTACCTTTAAGGATTCAACCTGTTATCTGACAGATGTAGCATCCTTAACATCAATCCAGAGTCATGAACTCCCGGATATGTTGCTCCTATTTTTGCCTGTATAGTGCCTCACTTCCACATATATGGTGCTTAGATTCTTCTCCACCTCCAGCAATTATCATGTCCTCCCTTCATTGTATGAGATTGAATATCCTCAACCACTTGGGTACTTCTATTAATCCTTTCAGAGGTATGCATTCTGAATATTCTAATATATGATAAATTGAATATAGTCTGAGATAACGCGACAGATTTACATTTTTGAAGTTTATGCTGAGAGCTGAATGCAACAGCACGAACATTTTCATGCTGTTTCGTATTCACTTGTTGCCACCATCACTATTCTTTGTTGCATTGTCCTAGGTTTCTGCAGGTTCTGTTATATATTCTCTATAATAATATGTAGTTCTGCAGATCTGTTTCATATGTGAGATCAATTTGGCATCTCCACTTTCTTTTTACCATTTTATCCATTCTTGCTTCCTGAAAATAACACTGCAAATCCTCTCATCCTTGCTGAAACTTGGTACTGATGTATGAGTTGCTGACCGATTAATTATGCACCTTTCTTCTGAGAGTTACTTCCAGCATTAGCAGGAAATTTTTATAGGATTCATATCATTGAAACTAGGTACCACAATTTTTAACAATTATGACCTCTGCTCACTGGCAAAAAACCTTTGATTTACTATTTTGAACTTTCAACCAAGGTTGTCAAGTTCGAGAGTCCATGTAAACTCGTTGGCATTCATGTAAACTCAAAATATAAACCCGCATCGTAAATTCGTAGAGTTTATGTATTATGTAAATATAATTATCCGTATTCATCATATCACAATCATTCCATAAAATCCACAAAGTAAGTTCAAATTTTTTTCCTAGTTAACACTATAAATAACTTCAATGCAAAGTCTATATTTGACATGACATTTCTATATTAAATTCTTCAACAAGCCACAATTGTGGTAATAAAAAACAAGGTGAAGTAGTATTAGACAACAATGATCGTTATAACAAAATAACAAGAGTTAACTATCACAAGCGCTAGACTCTAATACTTAGAGAGGTACCTGGCCCAATTTAATAGGTTGGAACTAACCCATTTGCCACTTAAAGAGTGGGTTCTAAGATATTAGATAGTTTGTGTGGTCTCAAAAAATTAATTTGTTTGATTTGCCAATTCAATGAATTGATACTTATGAGTTTAGCGATTCTACTGAGTTAACTCTCGAGTTTACAGAGTCAACTATAATTTTCTATTCTATTACGAGTTAACTCGATTCTGTATAGTAAACTCTTAAACCAGATGAGTTTACGAGTTCACTTGCGAGTTTGACAACAATTTCAACTAGTTTGAAAATGTAAACCTCAAACTAGTAGAATCTATTTCTTCCGGTGTTCTTAAGGATGTTTCTTTGGGATTCTGAAAGGGGCATAACTCATATAAAATAGGTAGTAGTGTGGAGTACTGAAAAATTGTGGATGGAGATCATCTAAATGGCCTTAGAATACCACCAAGTAGGATGTGGTTGTCAAAACAGTGGGTGTGGCATCAAGGAGCTAACATGAATAAGACTTTAGGTGTTAACAGAAACTCTTGTTCATCACTGTGCCGTTCGTACTTGGTGGGACCCAATAATTTATGTTATATACATGAGTTAATTTGTGAGTTTGCCCAAGTCTACTTTATTGACTAAGTAAGTCATTCTACAGTAATCTGCATGGAACTCCTATTATGGACAGTATTGTCCAGCTTCTGAAATTCCCATTAGTTCCTTATAATATAATGCTATTTCTAAAGTCACAGAGTTATGTCTAATCATTAATCAGGATGCATATGTTCCGAATCTGACTGACATGTGAACACAGACTCATATTGATTGTCGCTGCTACATATCTAATGTCAATGCTGGCATTGAATTAAAATATGTGACCCATATTAATAAAATGCATCTCGCAATTGTTTAACTTGTGGTATAACCAGAACATGCATAAAAGGCCAAAGCCATGGCTTTAAATGTTCAACGGGGTCATTGGATCATTAAGATACTTTAAAAGATCATTAAGTAATTTCAACAGACTAGGTAGGTACTGGATTCGTAGTCAGACTGGTTTGAGTAGGTAACTGGAGTCCAGCTTTATGAACTGTGTTCGTTGATGCTGGACATGGTACAAAGACAGATTTTTCGTTTGGATGTTTGGGGAGGTGAACAAGCCAAATAATAAAATCATAGGCTCTTAAGACATACATTTTATCCTTGATGTTGGATATCTTTTTGTATTTGCGCTTCATTTGATAACCAATTTCTCATGCCGCTAATTTCCCCAAAAAAAAAAAAAAATTCTCATGCCAGGTGCTCCTGTGTTATAATGCTTTCAGCTAAGAAGAATTCTGTTGTTATAATATATTTTATTTTGACCATTAACTATTGGTGTGGTAAATTTAGGTCTGCCTACATATGTTTACATTGGATTTTCTCAACCAAGTGGCCAATGCCCTTGAGAAAGACTGCATGTAAGTGGTGCAGTCTCTATGTCATCTGTATCTTTTTCTTCCTTCAAATTAGGTTGACAACACTCGTAGTACCAATTACATGTAAGTGGTGCAGTCTCTATGTCATCTGTATCTTTTTCTTCCGTCAAATTAGGTTGACAACATTCGTAGTACCAATTACAAGTGTTTATCCTCTTTGAAATACTTTCCTACTCTGCAGCATTCTTTTTGGCCTAATATTTCTTTTTTTTTTTGGGTTAGTGTGGATCAATACCCAACTTTGTATACATATGTTTCAACAAGGAATTATTTTTTGCACCTTTGTTTGTCAAATCCTTAAATTTATTTGAAAATTTTTGAATAAATTTCTTATTGAATTTGTGAATATATAACAGAACCAAAACTTCTGTTGATATTTGGAAGATGGAGCTGAAACCTAATCTCTAGAAAAACCACACCCTCATATATTGTTTCTGATTGAAAAACACTGACGGGGATTTGGTACTGGTCAATCTGCAGCATTGGACAGGTCTGAAATCATAGTACTTTCAATTCTTGTTAGGAGAACAAACAAAATTCCTGATTTTGTCTTTAGTTGCTATAGTCAATTCGTCAAATGAAATTAACGCAGGGTAGTTTTAGACTTTATAGAGATGATTAGGGAAGGCTGTCAGTTGTTAATTGCACTTCTGTTTGTTATAATGAAGGGGAGACTTCATCATTAAACTCGTCTACTGCATATAAGGACTAGTGACAAGGAATGGGTTATATCTATATCTGAACTTGTACCTTCTGAAGCAAAAATCTTGTTCAAAGCCGAGTGAAAATATCATGAGAGGAAGATGAACAAGCCATTAATCTGCATGCAACTGCATTTATATTCTAAGAAGATAATGACCAAGTATGATTCAAAATTTTTTTGACTAAATGCTTTAGCCCATTTCCTTTCTCAGAATTGCCCATTCATCATGCAATCAATATTTAATTTCAGATTCTCCTCTCTTTTTTTGGTTGCTTCTTTGACCATTTAAAGGACTTGAAGTGCTGAATATGTAACTGCAGTTATCATCTAGCTGAAAAGAAAATCCCCTCCATCCATGGGCACACACCAGGGTTGAAAATGGAGCAGTTTGTATTCGACGCATTCCCATATGCTCCTTCAACTGCACTTTTTGAGGTAACTTTCCTGTGTTGGTTAATCTAATCTTTTTAGTTGGTTTTACTGCATCTACTATTTAATAATACTTAATGGTTTACAGTCTAATGATATTGGACTTTCTATTAAAAATAAGGTTGTCCGAGAAGAAGAGTTTGCCCCAGTTAAAAATGCCAATGGGTCGAGCTTCGACACTCCGGATAGTGCACGACTGCTGGTTCTTCGGCTCCACACTCGTTGGGTGGTGGCTGCAGGAGGATTCTTAACACATTCTGTCCCTCTTTACGCTACTGGTAATTTCTAATCTCATATAACAGATTTCATCTACTCCTGGCTTACTTCACAGGAATGGGTATAACATAGGAGCAAAATAGTGCCTGTAGTTCCTCATTTATTCAGTTACGAGCAATTTTTGCTCAGAGGCCTTTTAGGTTATATCCATATTAAACTATGCTTATATTTTATCGGATACTTTTTTATATATGCACCAGGAGTGGAGGTATCACCCCTTTGTTCATATGCGGGAGAGAACCTCGAGGCCATTTGTCGGGGAAGAACGTTTCATGCCCCTTGTGAGATAGCCTTCTAGAGCCATCTTGCTCACTGGAAGAGGCATAGTGCAGCCCCGGTCGGTGGTATTAATTGTTTTCTTCTATACGTTTCGGCTTCTATTTTTTGGTAAACTGATCATATCAGTCAAGGTATTTGATGATGAGTTGGTGTTGTTTTAGTATTGTTCTTTTTTCTTTTTTGGCTGTGAAATTCATGCATGTCTACAGATACGTTGGTATGTTGTAAAGAGAGCATAAAAGAAAAGTAAGAAAGGTGTCTGTTTGGATTCTTTTATGTTGCATAAAGCAATTGTACCGGTTGATGACTTGTTATTAAGTGGATGCATATGTTGATTGATGCGGTTGAGTAACTTTGTTCATTGTTTCTATTTTATTTAATTCTCTTGGAAGGAGATTTAGGGGGGAAGAGGGCTTCAGTTCATTCTCTCCTTTTCCAAGCTCACGATTCCCTGACCTCTCCACTGGTTCGCAACTCACTTCCATATGATTTGGTTTGGTAAATTCAAGATTTGTGTTCGAATATTCTACGCATTTGTGTTAAAATACTCATTGGAAGTGTGCTCTTTTAACTTCATACTGATTGTTCAGTACGTATAATATATTTATAGTTGAACATGAAAGGCCGATATATTTGATATGTTTACAGCTGAATACGAAAGTCTGATATGTTTGATTTGTTTACAGTTAAAGAATATGAAAGTTCGAATATTATGTAGCGGGTTGTTGCTACCTGACGTGTTCTGTTTTTATACCTCCTGATAGTGATACTTAGGCCATCACCTACGACCTTTAACAGCGTTTAAAAATTCCTTTTTAACTGTTGCCCGCTCTTTGTTAGCATTTCACCCCATTTATTTTCCGGATATATTGCATGAGTAACCCCATAATTCTTTGTTTTTTGCAATCTATTCCGGCAATCGTGAATGTATTAGGTTCGAATTTTTTGGATGGAAAAAAAATTAATCATTTGGAGTGTTTTATTGTTGGGGGGTCGATTTGTTTGAAGTTCGACAATTAGGCTCACCGGGCTGTGCACTCCGGGGGGGAAAAAGGATCGATTTTAATTTTTGGTAGACATGAATTAGATGGATAATTTTATCTTAACTTTATATTTTTAAATAGTTATATTCCATGATGGTGAGGTTTTTAACCAAAGTTGACGAAATTAATATTTTATCACTTTTATTAAATTTATGTAAGATCCACTCCCTCGATATTAACACAACTATTCACCAATTACTCTCGGTATTATTGTATTTTATTTTATAAAATTCAATTTAATTCATTTCGTATCATTCCATTTGATTTCGTCAAATATAAGGTGAGATGATTGACTACTTGATAAAAGAGCTTCCACAATAGAGAGAGTTTCAGGTAGAGCAGTAATATCATGCGGCGTTATCCACTAAAAAAATTAATATATGTCAGTTTTGATGATACAGTGGTACCACATGGTGATGACTATGTAGCACTTCTGCCCATGTGATGACACTTAAGTGACTGCCATTAATTTTGATGTGTTAAAAATTGATATGTAGCATTTTTTATTAGGCGGATGTACCAAGTGAGTGTTAGGGCTGTTAAAAAAAATTACAAAACTGAATCAAACCGAACCGAATAAAAAATAACCGACTCGCTCAAGCCGATTCGCTAACGATTCAATTTTTTTGTCGAGAAGAGGTTCGGTTGATTACTTGGTATAATTAGTTCGGTTAATTGTGGTTAACCAAATCGAACCGAACCGAACAAAACTGCTTTCTAATTAATAATTAAATAAAATTAAAATATATACTTTTAAACAAAAAATGTATTTTACATAAATTTTTACTATTCGGTTAACTTCTGAACCGAACTGGACCGATTGCCTTTTTATAGTGAATTTTATTTATTTACTTAAAAGACCATTTTACCGGTTTTAAACAATTAGATTTTTCTTTCTCAAATAATTACGGTTCGGCCCCTACACTGCCCAAACCGTACCGAAATGTGGTTCAGCTTGGAACGGTTTTTCGAACCAAATCGGACTATGAAAACCCCTAGTGAGTGGCGTCACTTGAAAATCTTGATTTTACATGCCCCAACCCAAAAGATTTACTCATAAGCCAATTGAACTGTCACCAAGTTCATGATTTTACATCCGCACCAAAAAAAAGAGAGAAATAAAAGCATTGCTTCAGTGTAATGTTACATCACGGTCTCGAGGTGCGACCTATTGGCTACCTTTACTAAGTCGCAATTTATGAGCACGGTGTTGAGAATAGACCGCGATTCTTACCAGCGATCTATGAAGACAAGTGAATTATGACTTTGACCAACGATATAGTAATGGCATCTCTGTAATTAATTTTAAAAGTGTGGTGTTTTTTAAATTACTTTTAAATAGAATAGTATTTTTACTCAATCCTCGAAGAAGTGGAGCTTTTTTTTTACATGTAAATCGCACCTTAAACCTACGATTACTATATTGAACCGCATATTTTACATGCTATTTCATTAAAAAAAATAGAGCAATTAAACTATATCTTGAAATTGCAATTTGTTACCACCAAGGACGATAAACATGCTTGAGTTTCGCTTTGAGCAAAATTGGTGCATCGATGAACACTGACTTCTGAAAGAAACTACAATTCTAATGAATTATTTTGATAGCTCCTGTTTCTAACAAAAATCTTTTTTGATTGAGGGGCATTCCTGTCCAAAGCTCATACATTATTAGTCCATTTACCATTGTGCCTTTAAAAAAAAAAAAAAGGATTAAAATTTGCTGAGGGGTAAGGAGAGCTATATATGGACGAGGCTCGCGCCGTATCGCCATCCCGCGTTCAGTAGTAGGCTTGGTGGGGCAGAGAGACGCCGGATAGTGAGTGGAGTCTCTGCTTCGAAGGGGGATGGGATCGGTGGAGGAGGAAGGTCTGGTTTGCGCCTCAACCCTCAAAAGGGAAATGGGTTGGTGGGAAGGGACCCAAGAAGATACTCGCATTCTCATTTGCCCCGGTGGGTAATGATAAAGCACACGCCCCCCCAAAGTTCTGATTTTTACCGATTGATTCTTTCTTCTTGCTGCCGCAAATCCCTCCTGTTATTAGTTTCCGTCTCTTCATATTACCCCTTATCGTGTGGTTCATTCACCGTCGATTTGTTGTCACTGCCCGTATATATTGATGATGAACCCTCTGCCGATAAATCAATTCGGAAGGTTGAGTTGGCTTGTGTCAATTTTGGCATTAACATCCTTTGTTGCTTCCATATCTGGGGGTGATAAATGTGGCTCTGGCGGTTGAAATCAAAAGTTAATCCTTTCCTCCTCTCTTTTTCTGTGAATATACTGTACCCAGCTTACATTTTAATAGTCAAGTTGTGGATATGTTGGATTCCCTGCTGCGCGCTCACAAAATCTTCTCTGATGCAGCGGAAACTAATGCAGGGCACTTTCTATCTCTTCGTCATCCCAAGACTGGTAATGGGATAACCCTGATAATGTTATCTTTTCTTCCCTTTCTCCTATGTCTTTTCATTCTACGTTCTTTTATTTCTTGGTTAGCTCCCTTAATCGGAGTTGCTATCTAATACCTGGTGCCAAATCCAGCTGTGGTGTAAATGGCATTAGTCGCAGCTGTCCATTTCTAGAATTAGTTTTATAATAATACCTTTTCAGGATTAAAGGTTTACTATCTACTTCTTTGGTGGTCGTGGTCTTGCTTTGTGTACTTTATGGATGCTGCTAAAGCTATGGAACATCTTTTGTGGCTCTTCTGTTTACAGGAAAAAGAATGTGCTATCTCTTTGCCAATGAAAAGCTTCAAGAGCTCCATTGGTTCAAATTACCATATGGATCATGGTTTATTGGAGATTATGTCTGCAAAGGTATCATCTTTATGTTGGAGTAAGAATAGCTGAATCTGCCAATTAGACATTCCAATTAGCTGTTCAAGACCATGCAATCCCTGTAGATGTACTTGAGCCTTGAATATTTTACATCTTAAGCAACGGTGATGAGCTGCATTTACCAGAAATGAAACTGTCAGTTTTGTCTTATCCCTGTCCAATGTGAAATTGATATGCATGCATTCGTGTTTCTTCTAGTTCTTTCTGCCTCATTGATATTTTTCCTATGCTCAATCATCGCCTTTATGTCCTTGTCAGAGTCGTCCTGGTGAAACCAATTATGTTGATATGCTAGCCTTAAGGTTTGTAGCAATAAAGTTCCGTTCCCCTGATCGTTCATCAAGTTCATCATAATTTAAATAGTTTAGTATTGAGACTTTCATATTTAGATCATTGTTATGTAACAGATGAAAAACTAGTCTTTGTGATGGTTTGTTTGTAAGAATGACCCTTGATAGTTGATGTCAGTCTTGTCAGCTGAAAATCTATCAGATGTGCCCTTCTCTGGCTTACCTCTGTTTTTCATTGTTTTTATTTATAGATGGATGCCTCTATTATGCAACTCCAGTTGACCTTGTTTTCATTCTATTGCCGATATTTGAGGAAGCCAGGATGATGGTATGTCCAACATCTCCAGCTTCTCTTCATTGGTTCCCCAAACTGAATTTTTCTTCAGGTGAAATTCAATGTCCTTTCTGAGTTACCCAACTCCTTGAGCTGAAGATCTGGATACTTTGTGTTTGAAATTACTGGGAAAAAAAAAAGGTATTCCATGCAATTATGAGCCTTTCGAGGCAAACCGTAGGTTGTGCTCGCATGTGTTTGTGACCTAGTAAATACAAAAACTTCCTTTGTAGATAATCTTTCTCATGCAATTATGAATGAATGTATAGCTTTTAATGTTTTATTTCAACTTCCTGGTATAACCTAATATTTCTAAAGTTCTGTATGCAGATTTTTCTCTCCTATTAATTCTATCGCCTTTTAATTTTGGTACTAAATGGATTTTGTTTTCCGTTGTAGTTGCATGGATCTGCTGATACATTAATTTAAGATCACAAGTATTTCTGTAATGCAGGAAGAATGTTCCGAATTTTGGCACTCAAAGATTATCGTGACTGGTTTAAAGTTTTTTCGTAACACTTAATTTTTGTCTTCTTTTTATTTCTAAAAACATACAATTCCAAAAGAAAAATGAAGAAAAAAAGTGAGTTACTGATACTACTCTGCCATTTGTGATGATGCAGAAAAAAGGTGATTCTGGAAAGTTTAGGCAGTTGGATGAGATAATGTTCGTAAATGGCTATCCAGATTACCGGAATTTATTACCCATTGCAGAGAAATATATGCAAGTAGTTTGTGAAGTTAAAGGTAATTTACTAGTTTTTTTTTTTTTAATTGATTGTAGATTGGGGAATAGGCATTTTGACGTCCATCTAGACACATGTTTACCTTGGTATGTTTGCCGATTAGTTATATGATGATCTTTAAAGCAGAGCAATATGGTTCATTACTTGTGATACTTGTGCAGATATGTTTGTCTTGGATGAAAATAGAAGCTGAAGAAAATTTCTGAATATTGGATAGTGGCTCTAAACCTAAGCCAAGAAAACTGGAGCTTTTACTTCTGTTTTGCTTTAATTTTGTTTTAGGTTTTCTAATTCATGGACATAGATATTGCAAAAACTTGAACAAGGGCATGCTGTGCTTGCTTCTCAGTTGATTGGGTGAGGACAAGTGAAAGGGGCTCAACAACTGGGTTAGTAAGCACCAGAAAAGGGGAAGTGAATGGAGGGTTTCTTCTCAGCTAGAGTGTTGGGGGAGTATTGTTGGGAAAGTGCTTTGTTTAAAGGCATATGTGCCTCATCTAAGAATGATGGCCCTCATTGGTGAAATGATAGTTTTTCTGAGAAGTTTTTCACGGATAAATTGCTCAATTGTTTTTTCAATCAGAAAATAATCAATGCAAGGGTAGCAATTCAAAATTATGCCAGTGGCATCAACTGGATAATTTCATCCTGTTTATGTGCAGTTATCGGATCAACAAGTTTTTTCCGGCTTGATGACTCTAAGGTTCTGGCGTGGTTGTCATACAAGGTAATTACTCTTACCTATGGTGTTTCATTTATGCTCTCATCGTCTCAAAGATTCCTACCATGGGGATTGGAAAAAGCAGATGATCTTTTTTCTTGACTGTAGCATGCACCTTTTTCATGCAATTGAATTTGGGCAGTCTGTTCCATTTGATTATTTTGTTTAATTTTCATTGATTCTTCCTTATCATTAGCTAATGTGTAGTGATTTAAAACAATATGGTAATTTCTATCAAGAGTAATCGATTTTGCATAGTCTCAACTACCTTTTTCTATATGCTTTTCTGCATCCTCTTGGTGCACGATTAATGAAAGTTTCTTATTGAATGTTTAAAAAAAAACATTTGTAGGATTTATCCATGTCAAAATTCCTGATAGTTGTCAAAAATATTTTCTGATTGCAGGTACATCAACTGAAAAACGCTCTTCCAACTCTTGGTGAAAACTATGCAGCTCGGACAGAGAAGGAGACATGTAAATTTCACTACAAGCTGTTCATTTCACTAAATTTATGTATACCAATAGTTAAATGATCTTTTATTATCATTACAGTAAGTAACATACTTAAGGAAAATCTGATCAACAAAACTTGTGCAGTGTCAGATGCAGTTTCAATTATCGGTGATTACTTGAAGGATGAGCCATGGGTGAAGCGTTTGTGCGACAATCTCAAGTATTTTCATATAGCACACAGTATCCTATCATAATGAACCGTTTAACAGCCTCTTAGATTTCTTACCGCTTACAGGCTTTTTTGTATTTCTCCTAAGGGTGGATTTACCAAGGGGCACAAACCAGACAACAGAAACAGGAATCCCATTGGCTGCTACAGATAATATATGTTCCCCTATTGCCTTGCAGGTAATTGTTTAAATATCAGATCTGAGATCAATCCTGTGTGGGTGGTCTGTTGGCCGTTTGAAATACCATTCCTGCTTTTTACACGTCCGAATTTTGTTTTCACAGCCTGATCTTAGAACCTGTGGGAAAACCATTTTGAAAGTTGTTTTAGGTGTACTTTAAGTTAGCAATTTGTCCTCAGAACTGATAACTCTTGTTAGGATGCTAGCTGTTGGTCGACGTTAGTGAAGGGGGTGGTGGTTTGGTGAAAAAATCAAGAGAGTACACGTGAACATTGAATTTATGTTTCTCTTTTTTTTTTTTCTCTGTAAGTAACATTGAATTTATGTGTTGCAAAACCTTTTCTTTCAAGACATTCCCAGGGATAATTCTGGTGATGTAGGCATACAGTGGTTTATGCATTTCTTAGTTTGCTATGTGGATTGATAAGGGAATAGAGCGAACTGACAGAAATTAAAAAGTCAGGTAATTGGACCTCCTTTCCATCCCGTCATACCATAAACAGTATACTGAGATTGCCTTTGTCTCTAAGATTGCCTTTGTCTTTAAATCTATGGAGAGCTTGTTTGAGGATTTCCATACTTCACACTGAGATCTGGGATGATTCATCAGGACAAAAATGGGACCGATAAAAGAGCAGCAAAACCTGGAAGGCAAGTTAAGAAGGCAAAAATTGAGACAGATTCTCAAAACATTAGGGACATGTTCACCCGAGCCTCAAGAAGACGTACTTGACAGCCGAGAGATTGGCCGGTCAGTTACAGTATAGTTAGTGTATGTCTTAGATAACTCCCTGCTTACTGAGTTAGACTACTCCCCCCTAAGGTATGATGGAGTTGTTGTTTTCCTTCATGGGCTGAAATGATTTCTCCACAGCAGTTTGTCCTATATGGTAGTGAAAGTATCATGACTGTGCCTATTGTGCAGCTCATTGAATAGACAAGGTACTGTTATTGTTACAATCATATTTTGGACCGCTCTATTGCCTGAGAGCTGCAATTGTCAATGCTAGAACCGTTTTTTCTGAAATTTTTGCTGCCCGTTTCTTCTTATTGGATGTCTTGTTGATGATTGTAAGAAACAATGAAGACCATGGTGTTATGCAAGTTGCTGCTATGTGATACGAGCGGGGCTAATTCGTAAGGAATAAAAAGCTGTGGGTCCAATTGTAATAAGAACCACAAGGGCTTGTATGCAAATAATGGCCTTGAGTCTGTTAGTCGTTGATGTTCGTTGAGTTGCAGTAGCTGTCACTAGTCCCGGCCACGGTTCAGGAACCGGGCGGTTTCGGTTCCGTGGCCCCCTGGACCGGACAGTTTCAGTTTCGAACCGCGGTTCCATCCGGTCCCGAACCGGCAGCTCGGAACCGGCGGTTCGGACCCCTGCTAGCTGGGGGTTAGGCAATTTTTTTTTATTTCTCTACGGTTCCGGTTTGGAACAGCTGATTCCGAGCTGGTTCAGATTTCGGTTCGGAACCGACGGTTCCGGTTTCTAAGGCAGCTGGAACTGGCCCTGAACTTTAGCTCTCACGGTTCGAGGACGGTTCCGGGCCGATTTCGATTTTGATTGGTTTGGGGCCGGTTTTGACCGGGCCAGTTCCGGGCCCAAATCGGTACGTGGCCAGCACTAGCTGTCACTGAGCTGGAGCTTCTGTGAGCTCTCGTCATTGTATAAATAGTTGAGCCATGTAATTGGATGGGAATAAGAATGAATGTGATGATTTTCCCTCCAAATTCTATCTTCTTCCTTCTTCCTCTTCTATAGTCTGCTCTGGAATTCCTTTGTTCTTTCACTTTCTTTCTCTAGACCTATCATTGGTATCAGAGCTTCGATACTGCCATCAATGGTGACTACTCGTTCCTAGGAATTGAAGCAACAAATCAACGAGTTAAGGACTCAAAGTCAGTTCTTTGCTCGAACTGATCGGAAATTCGAAGAATACTGAGATATTCGAGAACAATACATCAATGATATGCAAATCCACAACAAGCGACAGATCGCAGATCTACGAATTCACAACGAGCAACAATTTGCTGATCAGAGATCGTTAATCAACAGTTGGATCCATAATCAACCTGCAAATCGAGGTACGGATGGATTAGGTCCTGAAACAGGAAGGAATTTCGGTAGTTCTGGAGGTTCTGCAAGAACGTATTATCAAAATAACTCGAATATGGGAAAAATGAGGTTTCCTAGGTTTGACGAGGAGGAGGTGGAAGTCCGGCTTTATCGATGTCAACAATATTTTGATTTCTACTTCACTCTTGAGGAATCGAAGATCAGAATGATTTCTATCAATGTAGAAGGAGCTGCTCTTTATTGGCATCAATCTTATATGCGCAACAAAATGTCAGGAGGAGTTTATCCACGCTGGATAGATTACGTGGTTGATGTTACGGACAGATTCAACAATAGACCTTATGAGAATCCATACTCAGATATCAAAAACCTCACTCAAACTGGAGCTCTACGAGGCTATATCAAGGAGTTTGATTTTTTGTTCAATAAGGCTGAACTACGAGAAGAAGTGGCACTCGGCATGTTTGTGGGAGGACTTAAGAAGGAGATTTAGAGTATGGTTTTGATGCTTCAGCCACACAATTTGAGAGAAGCTTATGCCATGGCTCGAAGACAAGAAGAAAATTACAATAATACGAGTGCTGCTTTACTGGGAGGTAAACACACTTACCATTCTAGTTCAAGAAGGTCGATTACTGAATCTAAATCTATGGCCTCTTTCGGTACTAAATTCAATACTGTTAAGCCTATCTCGACTGTGAGTGGCCTACTTCCATTGCCAATCAATGCAGTCCCTGTCAATCAAGGCCAAGTTCCACGTTATCGAACTACTGGTACTAGATCTTTCATTGACAAAGAAATGAACGAAAGAAGGGAGAAAGGTCTCTGTTTTTGGTGTAGTGAGAGGTACAGCTCGGGCCACAACTGTTCTAAGAGGCAAATTCGATTGATGGAGGTTGAGGAAGTGTAGGAAGACTGCATAAACATGAAAGGAGATGAGGAGAACGAAGGTGAGATAGTGGAAACTCCTGAGATCTCCATTCATGCCTTGACAGGAGCAACTAATTACCAAATGATGAGGATGATAGGATTCTCGGGAAAAATGACCTTGCACATCTTAGTAGACTTAGGAAGCACTCACAACTTCTCGAATAAAGAAACGGCTTCAAGGATCAAGTGCCTCACTGAGAAATTCCTCCCAATCAAGGTGATGGCTGCCAATGGAGCTGAACTTCTCTGTGAATCGATTTGCAGAGGATTTAAGTGGAAGATGCAAGGTTTCGAGTTTGAAGCTGACATGTGGATATTGCCTCTTGAAAATTATGATGTGGTCCTGGGAGTTCATTGGTTAGCAACGTTGGGTGACATTCACTGGAACTTCAAGGAGCTTACTATGAGGTTCAAACAAGTAGGAACACAATGTTTGCTTAGAGGAGTTCCTAAACCCACCATGAAGGTTATTAGAGAAGAGCAATGATGAAGGCTATCAGAGAAGAGCAATGATGAAGGCTTTATCCAAGCCGCACCAAATCTCCATGATGCAACTATGTTGCCTGGAAGGTACAACCACTCTAATTGCTTAGGAGAATTAGGATGCTACTATACAACAGGCCATTGACTCGCTATTGAGTGAGTTTGCTGATGTGTTCACTGAACCAAACACCTGACCTCCTAAACAAAGCCACGATCACAAAATTCCCTTAAGGTTGAATGAGCATCCTGTCAACATTCAGCCTCATAGGCACTCTAGTGCATAGAAAGATGTCATTGAACAAATGACTAGAGAGATGTTGAGAGCTGGAATAATCCAGCTGAGCTCCAGTCCATATTCCTCTCCAGTCATATTAGTTAAGAAGAAGGACCAGTCATGGCACATGTGTATCAATTGTAGAGCTCTCAATCATCAGACAATCAAAGATAAGTATTCTATCCCAGTCATTGAGGAACTTTGAGATGGGCTGCATGGTTCAAATCTTTTCTCTAAGATTGATTTGAGGTCAGGGTATCACTAGATACGAATGAATGAGGCTTACATACCAAAGACAGCCTTCAGAACACATGAGGGTTATTGTGAGTTTCGGGTAATGCCTTTCGGCCTTACTAATGCCCCCAGCTACCTTCCAAGGGCTTATGAATGATGTATTCCGACCTTATCTTTGTAAGTTTGTGCTGGTGTTCTTCGATGATATCCTTGTTTATAGTACTTAGTTGCAACAGCATCTAGAACACTTGCGAGTGATTTTACAGCTTCTTCGGCAACATCAACTATTTGCCAAAAGGAGCAAATGCACCTTTGAATCGAACAAAGTTGAACATCTGGGACATGTTACACAGCAGGGGGTAGAGACAGATCCAGCCAAGGTTGCAGCAATACAACAGTGGCCAATCCCTCATGATCTAAAGCAATTGCGAGGGTTCTTGGGACTCACTGGTTATTACAGAAGATTTATTCGCAACTATGGCCTCTTGAGTTAGCCTCTCACGGCCTTGCTCAAAAGGGATGCCTTCTACTGGAATCAGCAAGCTACAGAGGCTTTCTCGACCTTGAAGATAGCTCTCTTGACAGCCCCTGTTCTCGCTTTAACAGACTTCTCCTAGAATTTCGAAATTGAAACAGATGCCTCCAACCATGGCATAGGAGTTGTACTCACTCAACAGGGCCACCCAGTGGCTTACATCAGTAAGGCTCTCTCCACCAGTCAACATACTGCTTCAGCTTATGAAAAAGAGTTGCATGCTATTCTGTTTGCAGTGAAGAAGTGGGACCACTACCTACGTCCTAAGCCCTTTGTCATTCATACTGATCACAAGAGCTTAAAATTCCTTTTAGAACAAAAGCTCAAAACTCCATTGCAGCATACCTGGCTGGCAAAATTGATTGGATTTGACTATGAAATCAAGTATAAGAAGGGGAAGGAGAACAAGGTTGCAGATGCTCTATCTCTGCTTCCAGGTCATGAAGTTATGTTGATGACCTTGACCTCAGTTTCTACTAACCTTTATGATCAGATATGGCTTAATGGCAGGATGATCCTCAGCTGCAACAGCTCATTCAGCAGCTTCGAGATGATCCCGCTTCTGACAGAAAGTATTCTTGGGCATCTAATCAGCTATGAAGACACAGAAAGCTGGTTGTAGTAGCTAATCAGTCTCTGCAGAAGCATCTCATTAATTTGTACCATTCCACTTTGATACGGGGACACTCTAGTGTTCATGCTACAACCAGACACCTTTCGACATTACTTTATTGGAAGGGAATGACTAAACAAGTACGAGAATTTGTTCGCAATTGTCCAATCTGCCTTTAACATAAGACTGAAACAGTAGCCACCCCAGGTCTCCTTCAACCCCTGCCTATTCTTGAGCATGCTTTTAAAGAAATTTCCATGGACTTCATCAAAGGACTGCCTCGCTCGGAGGGAAAAAAGGTGATCTTTGTCATTGTGGACAGGTTGACCAAATATGCTCATTTTATTGGACTTCAACACCCTTATACAGCGGCCCAAGTAGCCAGATTATTCTTGGATCACGTTTACAAATTACATGGCATGCCTTCAACCATTGCGAGTGATCGAGACCCTATTTTCCTCAGTTCCTTCTAGCAAGACCTTTTTCGACTACAAAGGGTTGACTTGCATATGCCTACTGCATATCACCCACAATCGGATGGACAAACGAAGGTGGTTAATCGTTGCCTTGAAGGATATCTCCGTTGTATGTGCAGTGAGTTTCCTTCCCAATAGCATTAGTGGTTGTCCTTGGCTGAATGGTGGTACAACACTACTTATTATAGCTCAATTCATTCCTCCCCTTTTGAAGCACTCTATGGCATGCCTCCTCCCTTGCACATCCCTTACATTCCTCGAGATTCTGTTGTGGAGGCCTTGGACCAGCACCTCACTGCTCGAGAAGAAGCCCTTCGTCAGCTTAAGTTTCACCTACGTTGATCTCAAGATCGAATGAAGGCTCAAGCTGATAAGCACAGAACAGAGCGTGTCTTCCAAGTTGGTGATCGGGTTTATCTGAAGCTCCAGCCCTATCGCCAGTCCTCAGTGCATGCTCAGCCCTCTCATAAGCTATTCCTCAAGTATTTTGGACCCTTCCTGGTACTGGAAAAGAAAGGTTCCGTCACTTATCATCTTGCTCTCCCAGATCACACTAAGGTCCATCCAGTTTTCCATGTCTCCCTCCTTAAGCGAGCTCCTGGACCACCTTCTTCTATTGTGTACTTTCCTTTGAAGGATCATCTGGTTGAGCTCCCTGTTCCGGAAGCCATTTTGGCCAGGTGAATGGTTCAAAGAGGACGCCAGGCTGCTACTCAGGTGCTCATCAAGTGGTTGACTCTACCAGAGACTGAAGCCACCTGGGAATACCTCTATGATTTACGTCTTTGTTTCCCTGCTATGAACCTTGTGGACAAGGTTCTCGAAGGGGGAATCTTGATACGAGCGGGGCCAATTCGTAAGGAATAAAAAATTGTGGGTCCAATTGTAATAAGAACCACAAGGGCCTGTATGTAAATAATGGCATTGAGTCTGTTAGTTGTCGATGTTCGTTGAGCTGCAGTAGCTGTCACTGAGCTAGAGCTTCTGTGAGCTACTGTCAATGTATAAATAGCTGAGCTTGTAATTGGATGGGAATAAGAATGACTGTGATGATTTCCCCTCCAAATGCTATCTCCTTCCTTCTTCCTCTTCTTTACTTTGTTCTAGAATTCCTATGTTCTTTCACTTTCCCTATCTAGACCTATCACTCTGCTGTTGTGTCGATGTTTTACAAACAACTGTCCGTTGAACAATAAATAATCAATCACAAAAGCTATCTGCAAGAATGATTTTTTAAAAACATATTTGGGTGGAAGAGTGGGAGGTGTTCTGGAGGGTGGTCGTGGAAATAAACTCTTTTTCATGAATAAGACCTAGCAATTCTTGTTGATGTGGTATGATAAGAAGGGGATTTGGTGTGCGACACGACATTTTTATTGGGCTACCCCGACACGCCCATTAGCACGATGCCCGGGTATTTGTGGTGGCGGATTGCTAAGGATGACTAGGGTTAAATGAACATCAAACCACTGTTTTTTTTTTTTTTTTGAAAATTTAAAGAGCTACCAGACCATATCAGACAAATGGGGATGGATCGTGCTGCAGCCTGATAGCACACGACCCGTGTATGGTGTTATCGGGTCAGAACAGGGCTAAGCTACTGGGTCGGGCAAAATTTTGCCAGTCTAAGCATATGAATGGATCGAGTTTTGTTTAGACGGAACTGCAAATTGAAGGGGCGGTTCAATATGGAATCAATGTTTTGCTTAATCTCAAGTGCATCTTGAACATTTGATTCTTCTAAACTATAACCACATCGAATTGCCTTGCTTCAAGTCATTTGAGGCGAAATCCCTGGAACACCTATCCTTCTCAGGTTGAGAACTCCGATGTTGAACAGCCAAGCTGAGGCTCATTTGCCCACCAACATTTCAAAGTTCCAACCGCGTCTCAATCCACGGTGCGTGTTCTTCCTCTTGATCTGTTCCAAGCCCATCCACCCTCTCAGAGTCTCGACCACATCTCCAACTGCCGTGCGGTTATGCACTGGACTTAGCCGATTGTAGTTGGCCGACGGACAACACCAAGCAACACCACCGCCCGGAAACACTACTGCCTATACAAATCCAGCGGCTATACCTACAAGTGGTGGAATAGCCTGGTGAAGGCAATCCAGTAAAATAAGGCTCCATATTTTTCCAATCCATGCTAAGCAAGTCAAATTCTTAAGACTTTGACCAGACTCCCCCATAGCTCAATACCCATCACAAATTTCAGATCCCCAAGAGTCTCTGACAACCGTTAGATTATCTCGATTTCATTTCAATTGAGCATCGTCTGTTTACAGTGTAGGCTTAGACTTACAATTCGACGGTTGCTGTTTGAATTTCCTACCTAATTTAATTGAACTTCTCAGACTTGGCCTTCTGTGCTTGTTTAGGAAATGGGTGTCGCAACATACAAGAGAAGGTACGACGAGTAGGCAGCCGAAAGGGTGAGGAACACAGTTCAGGTTTTGGAAAAACAAAACAAATCGAAATATATATAACAAAGAACATAAAATGAGAATAAAAATCACAGAGCAATGCTCAAGCCAAGAGTCAGAGCTGGAGTTCTTGGGAGTCAATGGTGGCAGCTCATACCTGGTAACCCCATTTAGCTGTCAAACATGCGATAGGACATGGTAAAGATGGAGCTTGCAGCGAGAAGATGCCCAACCTTAAGAAAACCCAAGTGTGGCCGCTGGTACATCTATGATATGTTGAACTGTTACAATGATCATATTTGGCAACCATACTAAGCCGTCTCCATGGCACGGAATGGAGAAGACACACAAATCTTCAGAATGCTTAACCCAATCTTTGGATAACTTACACTGCGCCATTGCACATTTATAATAGAGTGATAAAGTATGGTTCTTCTTATCTGATAAGCTTACCTATAATAACTGAGAAAAAAGGATCAAGTGGACCAAAAATACCCCCAAAAGCTCAGCTCATTAAAATAGAATATAGACTGTCAAAGTTTTTTTCTTTTGATGTTCTTCCATAGTTATCACAAGGGCACAAAATCCCCTCTTTAAGAGAAGCTACTGAAAATTTTTAGCTGTTCCTCAGAAACTAACAAAGTAGAGAGGAAAAAACTGCTGGCAAAGTCATTCAACTCAAGAATCAAACGAACCAGGTGAATAGATAATAGGAATTACAGCAAGAGCATACCACTCTAAGGATCACTCCATGACTACTTTCGCTCCGATAGCTTTCATCTTCTCTATAATCTGTTCACCTTCTTCCTTTGAGACACCCTTCTTGAACACTGATGGTGTCTTCTCCACTAAATCCTTGGCTTCCTTGAGACCCAGATCAGTGAAACCCCTTACTTCTTTAATAACCTTGATCTTAGCAGATGCTTCATATGACTCCAGTTTCAACTCAAAAACTGTCTTTTCGGGTTTCTTTTCCTCTTTAGCTGCTGCTGCTGTGCCTTTCATGGCCATGCCAGCAAGGCCAGCAGCAGCAGCACCTCTCATGACCCCAATAACTGGAGGTTCAGTAATACCTAGTTTTCTCATCATAATCGAAGAAAGCTCTGCAACTTCAACTAGTGTAAGTCCTGATATTTCATCTACAAGCCTGAAGACCCTCTCAGTAGGAGGACTTCGATGCTCCGTTGGATCAAATGTTGCTGGGTCATAGTCAGCTGGAAGCCTCCTTTGGTCAATCTCAACCTCTTCTTCCTCCTCTTCTTTTCTTGCTGGTTGAGAAAATGCTCGAGAGAATCCCCATAAGTATGAATTTTGTAGAACACCTGGAAGATGATTGGCAATTTTGTATGAACCGTTTGGTAGATGCTGTCTTATTCTTAACAAGAGGCTCATCCTTCTTATTACTGCAATACCCAGCTTCGACAACAAGAATGATTTATGTAGAGAACATCCCTATAAGGAGAGAGCTAACAACCTGAAATACACGACAGGTAACGCAAAGATAAGAAATTCCAGGATACAAAGATGCTGAGACCTGTACAAAAGGAGTAATACAGAGACTAGAAGTGACATCTCTATTTTCATTAGCAATTTAAACAAAACCATGCAATGAGGAGCTCAGAAAGTAGGAAAGGAAATACAAGTCAAAGGAAACGAACTAAGAAATTCTTCATAGGCTATGGAGGTAGTAACTCTTGCTTTTAGTACATACAAGTAAAAGTCAGCAACCACTCTCGACAAAAGACTAGATCCTCACAAAGGAAATGAAAGATCATTACCGGCAGTCCTAGCAGTCCACTGTTCATCAATCTGAAGTAGAAAAATCATAAAAGCCAAAAAGAAAAAAAAGGAAGAATGAATTGACAGCAAGAAAAAGACGCGAAAGGAGATAAGCTTTGTGATCGCTCATGTCAAGAACGTCGAGTTTCAATGTTGGATAACTCTAATGGCAAGATTCAGCTAACACCAAACTCAAAAGCTACCTATTTACGAGGCATCACAGCTTCACTCTACATTACATAATATATCACTTAACAACAACATAGCTGACACCAATGCATTTTTCCCCCAAAAAAAGGAAAGAACGATGGAGGCAGGAGCCGTCATTCAACAACGGAGACAAGGTGGGGGCAACGAGGGCAGCTGAGATTGCGGAATCCATTGCAACTGTCCATCTATCTACCTACTCTAGAACAATCAAATCAATAACAAATACAAGTTTGCCCTATCCCTCACTAAAAATTGAAACTTTGTCTGCTGCGTTGCATTACCGTCAAGAGAGCAATTAGTTCCAAATCAGTCAAACCGATTGCTTATTAGTAGGGAGAGGATAGTTGTACGAGTTTATTAAACCCTGAAATGAAAACACCTCACCTCTTTCACAGTGACAGCGCGGATGCGGAAGCGCACGCGGTTGCACCCACTGATGCCAAGAAGTCCGCTGAGACCTGAGAGGAGAGACAGGCGGAGAGAGGGGGGAGGGAGAAGGAAAACGGGAAGAGCGATGGAGATTCAGAAGGACCAGCTTCTCACCCAGCAAATGATCAGCAGCAGCACAGCACACTGCAGTGGGACAGGAAGGACCATCGAGGGTCTAGGGAGCCGACGGAGGCCATATGGGCCTCGAAAATTGTCCAAAGAAGATCGCTAGAAGAAAGCGAAGCAGGCCTAATAAGATATACTGTCAACGGGCTATTAGAAGAAACAGAAGGCAATGGATCGATTTTGAGGCCTGTTTGGTTCTCTCTGGAATCGGAGACGGAATCAGGCGGAATCGGAATCGGAATGAAATATTTTTATTTTTTATTTTATATGGAATTGGAATCAGAATCAAACTTCTTCTGTTATTCGGGTGTCTTTACTATCAAAAAAATTTATCACTTAATTCTTAATATGGGTTAAACGTTATCATGTAGTGACCCGTAAAATTTTCAAGCTGAACCGTTGTGGTCAAAATTGTCATTTCCTGAGTTGGTTTCTTTTCCTTTAAATCAATTCCCATGGTATATAGGGAAAATGAGATTTTCTTTATTCAGGTAATTCCCTTAAACTCGAGAAAGAGAATAAAATTTTGCGAAAACACACTCAAAAAGGGGATTCCCAATCTCATTCTCTGCCGATTCCTTCACCAACAAAACACCCTCCAGGTGTAGATGGAAGCATTGGTGCAAGGAATCAACTTACAACTACATAAAACAAAAAAAAAAAAGGTGTATAGAAACAGGATGACATGGTTTTAGTACAGTATGGTTGCCTTTCATCTGGAGTCAAGAAGTCTCCACTAAATTCCCACAGGGAATGGTTGCATTTCTATAGTATGAGAGAGTATTGTGAGTAATGGATACATCACGTAATAGTACTGATGCAGTGTCACAAACTAATTAAATTTAATCAATTAAAATTTTTTTGTACTAAAACACTAAAATAATCATAGAACTAACTATATTTTATTTGTCTGTGATATCATGTCAATACTGTCGCGTCATATATCTGTTACGCGAAAAGCTTTTGCCTACACTATGTATGAATAATAGTTAAAAAATTACTGGGAAAAAAGGCAGAATAGTTAAAATTGTTGTGGGCCGCACCACTTGCTCCACTGGTCCTGGCGACGCCTGCTCATGTACAATGTGATCGGATAGATCACAGAAAAGATTCGCTTCAAACAATTAAAGTCCATCCATCGTACAGGCTCACATGGGGAGTAAATATTCAGCGTGCACCAACGGAGGTTGGCTGAAGTGGAAGGGGTTTCAGCCGCTTAAGCAGATGATTCTGTTTCGGATCCCTGTGAATGCAGTAGATCTCCTTAAGAGGGGTCCCCGGGGAATCGCATGACTGTACACCAACTCCGAATTAGTCAGCCAGCCTTTGGGTACCAGATACCGGGTAGAAAACAAAAAAAATAATGTTTAGTGTGCAATGTATAAAGAGTTCATTGTGTAAATCACCATTCAGATCATGGCACGTATAAAATTGACTTTTGAAAACTGTAAAAACCTTACAGATGTCAAAATCTGAGAGGAATTTGCACAACAAACTCGTTATATATTACACATTCAATATTTAATCCACATGGATGGTTGAAACAAAGACATGTTTAACGCTGGGAAAATTTTACGATTCAATCACTAAACTATTATTTAAGTGATAAGAGTGATTGTGAATTATTGAATTTTTAAATGTTGAATATTAATTATGAGTTATAAATTAAACTGTCTGGTAATTAAATCATAAAATTTCCAAATTATGTGTTCCAATATGTAGTCCTGGCCACGGTTCGGAACCGTCTGGGGACCGTGATTCCGCCCGGTTAAGGACTGTCGGTTTGATAAATTTTTTAAAAAATAATACACAAACTATTAGAAATTATAAATAATTATAATGAAAGTAAATTTAAAAATAAATTAAATGCATTTTATTTTAAAAGTATATAATTTAATACATAAATTGATTGACCACTTCTCCTAATTTATTCAATTTTCGATCTAGGTCTGGAAACCCTGCTTCCGATTCCAATTCCTATAAAGGGATGAATTGGCATGGAACCGTCCCTCACAATTTGGGGCCGGTTTAGACCCAATTCCAATTTTCACTGGTTTTTGAAACCAGCCCGTGACCAGGCCTACCCATAAGGTTGAGGAAATCACGGTTCAGTAAATGCACGCATTTTCTCTTAGCAGTGATTTCCAAACCTCTTCCTTTTTCTCATATCATGTCCGACTTTTATCTTAGCGCAAATGAGATGAAATGATTTGAGAACAGTTTGAGTTTGACTGTGTGAAAAATTCGAATTCTACTCGAGTTTAGAGAGTTCGAACTGATCTTGGTTAGGGCTTGCCCGTTGAACCAGCCGGGCGAGCCAGCCCACTAATGCTCAACTTGAGAATTATGTGAACTAGCTTTTTATATTATAGTTATAATTATTTATTTTTAAGAAAAAAAAAAAAATATATATATATATATATTGCCTCGTCCTCACTCAATACTCTTTTTCTCATTCTTTTTCGATCGTTTTGAAATCTTAATTGAAATTAATTCTCCTCTTCTCCTCCTCCCCTTGGCAATTGACACACCCATCCACCCTACATCCTCTTTGGGTCCACTCGTATAGGCTCAACAAGCCTTTATTTGTTATAGCAAGATGAGGCCGAACTTGAAATATTAGGTTCACCTGAACTTGAGCCCGAGCTCATATATTGCTAAATGAATTGAGCTTGGACAAGGTAGATTTGGATTTCGACTTGACTCGTTTACACCCCTACAGTTCTACCTCTATCACTTAGCCACTATATCATTAAATAATTTAATTCAACGATTCACAATTAATAAGTTAAATAAAAAATTTCAATTGATTTATAATAATTTTCCCCGTTTATTCAATCATCCAACAACTGAATCATAGAATTTCTCATATCTCTTTTATTATATACAAACACGAAACTGTTTTGGTGAAAGTTACAAAACTACCCCCATCTTATCTATTTGATAAACAATTGAGTAAGAATGAGTTTTTCATTTTAACATATTCGCTTAACAAACCAATTTCGATACTCCACTTTTTTTCTTAACTTCTAATTATATTATCCATTTCCCACAATTTTCTCTCTCACTTAAAACTTGCCTTCTCTCTTGCCACATCACTCTCTTCTTTATATAAATTAATTTTTATTTCTCACTCTTTTATCAGTAGTCGGTATATACAAATTACGACTACAGTCCAATTGTATAACTATCTAATTTGAAAGTTAAATATATATCACTCTTCAATTGTGCTTAAATATGTATTTTTAATAATTTTATTAAGATAATATGTACCGCGGATAGCACGGGCAAGTCTCTAGTCCTCATATTATTGATATTCATTATAATCGGAAGTATAACGGTAGTGAAAGTAACTGGACTCTAAAAGCATTGGATGGCTGCAAGTGCTTGTCCGCGGAATCAACGGCCACGTCCCTTCCGTCCATGCTTTTCCTTTCATCCTCGGGTACAGAATCTACAATGTTCAAACAATCTGCCAGCTAAGACTAGAGCTTGATCTTGGACAGATTTAAGATTTCAAGTTTAGACTTGATTTGTTATACACTCACCGAGCCTTTATGAGTCAACCCGAGAAAGAGAGTTTAGGCAAAGTGCTAGCAGGTGTGTCGATTGCCGAATGTGAATAGGAGAGGAGGAAAGCTTATTATAAAGGAAGAAAAAATATTTTAAGTGATATTTTTTTTGGTCGCTAGCCACGGTATCCAAGCAGGCCCCACCAGCGGTGAGATAACATCTTTCAGCCAACCATACTTGACTAATCCGTTGGTCGCCCCGGGTCGCACGCCTGGCAATGGCGGGTGAGGCTCCCAAGAGGGGTGTCTGCGTACGTGAGGTCTCGAATCCAAGACCTAAGCGGCACCGAGCTGCTTACCACTCGGTCCAACCCCTCTTGGTATTTTTTTTTTAAAGTGATTTTAGACATTAGATCTAATAATTTTATTTTTAAAAATTAATAATAATAATATAAAATAATAATCATAATCATAGTCTTATCGTTCTCTGTCCCTCTTTTTCACAATCTGTCCTTTTCTGACGTGGCATCATTGTTGTTTAGTTAACAAACTAAAGCACGTGATTGTCACTTCTAAAAATAAAAAAATAAAAAAAAAATAAATGGACACGATTGCCCTGCCGCTGCGGCATCACATGAACAGTCCATTGTCTTTTGGCCAGTGTGAACAAGTGCATTGTCAGCTAGTGATTTTAATAAGCCTAGTGAAGAGAATTTTTCAACGGGCTTCGTACGGTCCAAGCTCACCGTACCAATGTGAACATGCTCCTCGCGCGTTGACTGGGCGTAACCGATCGGAAATAATTGGGAGACATTACACATGACATGGAAAAGATACTGTTGGTCAACTAATTTATCGAACTGTGCATTATACGATATGGGGTCCACTACTAATCCCCATATACCGGCTTGACCTACTTCGTATTTACAGTTTCCCAGTGGATCTGCCCCTCAAAGGCATACATGATTGGAGGATAGAAAAGCATCTAATCTGAGATTAAGATTTGTGAATTCGATTTTTATTAGTAAGATTATTTGCACAATTTATCTCTCCATTCTTATATATTTTTTATAACTCTCCTATATCCTCTTTGTAATAAAAAGATTAATGAATTGATTTGGATGCTTCGATGTACTTCACCCTTAAAGTAAGATCTCCGTTTACGTCCATCTGGTGGAGATAATATTCACTTTGTTACCATAATAGATAAACTTGAAGGAGAATGAAAGATTTACTTTAGGTTTTGTCGATTTATAACGTGATGATTTTATTAAAAAAGGTTGAAGCTATGGCACTTAGTTTGCTCAAGATTGGGTCTTGTATGCAGTGGGAGTAATTATTCAGTGTATAATACATAATAAATTTATTATATAAATCATTATTTAAATTTTGGCATGTCAAAAACTAGTTATATATTACACATTAAATATTTACTCGTGATTGCAGCAGATGTTATGCCTGTGAGTTCCAGCAGCGTTTGCGTTTGGCATTTGATTGCTCTGACTAAGATCTTTGGAAATGATCCTGTACAATAATTGGACGGAGGAACTTTACTGTGCTCCTCGGTAAATACATCGGCCGCTGTAACTAGTCGAGTTCTTCTAGAATCATATGTAGAAGCTCATAAGAGGGATGTATCTTGCTGGTGAAGGCAAAGGGGAAATTTTACATTTTGGTACCTCGTAGTCATCTCAATCCCATGCAAACTATGAGGTCAGTATGGAGTTTTTTATGTAACGGGTATATTACGTGGTATTGCTGACGTAGTGTCACAGCCAATATGATTTAATTATTTTTAAGATTCTTTAAATAAAGCCTAAAAGGAAAAAATAAATCCTAAAAATGATTTAATTTGATTGGCTCGTGACACCATATTAGAACTGTCACGTGATATATCTATTATATATAAGACTTTCTCATGAGTTGAATTAAGTAGATGTTCGAAATGGTGTAAAATTTGAAATGTTACCATATCAAGGGTAAGAATATGCACCACCAAACTTTACCATATTAAAAGGGCCAGGAAGGATATGGATCAAGAGAGTTGAAACTTGAACTTGACAAGATGATTGTACCACCAAACTTTGCCATATTAACGGGGCATATTTTACTTTTTTGGCCAAAAAAGTCTAAAATTTATTGCATTATATTAGGGGTGATATAATGGTAGTGCTTTCGACCTAGACAAGGAAGTCCTACATTCAATTTTTATAAGCGGAATTTTTCACATCAAGTGTTCTCACTTTCTTCTATTTCCTTTTAGGTTTATGGGGATGTTTTGTATTTGGACATGAAAAAGGAATTATGTGAGATATCGGAACATTTTTTAATGCACACATATAATATGTTTTGTCTTTTATGAAAAATATTATACATTTGCCCTCACGCAAGAGAGAAAATCTTCAGTGGAGCGGTTATACTACGTCAGCATCCCTTATGTGGTATATCCATTCAATCACGACTTGGCATGTAATCAATAAGTATACAATTATGGTTATTAAATCCTAAAAAATCTTTAAAAATATAAAAAATCTTAAATAAATGGTGAATTCTAATTGAAAATAATAAATAAATGGTAAATTTTTTTTAAAAACCTTAAATAAATGGTGAATACTAATTAGAAATAATATATTAATGGCGAAGAATTTTAAAAAATTTCAATAAATAGTGACTTCTTATTAAACGGATATATCACGTAAGAGATGCTAACGTGATATGACTGCTTCACTAAAAACTTTCTCCACGGAGGGGAGGAAAAGGAAAAGAATATGCACCATGTGTAATCCTATTGTGTAATGGACTCATCGTTTTAAACATTTCTAAAAAATATAGTCAATATATAATGTTATTTAGAACAAAATATTTATAATATAGTCAATCCAGACTCCACAGTTCAACAACTAAATCATCTCAGAGATGATTTCATGAGTGAGATAGTGTCCTTCCATTACTAAGGTTTTTTTGGAAAAAAAAATCAAAATCTCAAACCAAACTGTCAAATCAAAATGAACTGAACCGAAACAACTCGAACCGTTTTTAATGGATAGGTTTTTTTGTCAAGAAGAGATTTGTTTAGTTATTTGATATGGCTGGTGCAGTTACTTACGATTAGTCAAACAGGATCGGTTGTTTCATTGATAATTAAATAAAATAAAAATAAAGTTTTTGAAACTAAAATTCACAATTTATTATCTTTTTGAACTGTTGAATTCAATTAATGTTAAACCGAATGGAGCCGATTATATTTTATCGATTAAATTATATTTAGTTTTACAAAAAGTGATTAGTTGCTTAATCGAACTATAAAATCAGAGTCTATACTAACTCGTTTATTTAAAAGTAAAAAAAAAAGATATTATAGGAATTTGATATCCCAAATCTAATTGAATTGCGATGGCCCTCCTATTTAGTTGCTAAACTGTGACATGTTTTTAAGTTGAAAGAGACAATCACATTCCGTGATCACAGTCAATTAAAGCGTAAAACACATCATATCATATTTTTCTAATAATTATTTCCTTATAGTTAAAGATGTTCATATGTCCTCTTTTACCAACATTTCAAACACATGTTACCGCATAATCAATTATGGTAGTCTAGTGGTATAAAAATCACTCTAATGTGATTTACTGGGATCGAGATCACACGTTCAAATCTCTTTTACGTAAAATTTACTAGAAAGGGCTAGGTGAATCTGAGATCTTGATGGAGAGGTAATTTTGTGATGTGACGTTAGTGGGGGATCAATGTTAATATTGTTGAGAGCTCCTGTCTTTTTTATCTAGAAAAAATAAAAAAACAAAAAAGAAAGAAAACACGCATTAGTGGGCTCCACGAGTCACCATGAATGGCGTATCAAAATGATTTCCATAGCAATTGCTCCTCCCAATGGAATGTCACAGTAAGCGTTGCTCATGGGACTAAGGAAACAGAGGAAGAAAAGGATTGGTTGTTGTCGTGGGCAGAGAACCATTGGGAGAGTTTCTGTTCTAACAAGCGAGCGGGAACCGGGAAGGTACACGACATTGTCATCTCTTGTGCTATTAAATGGAGGTTCTATCTCTACAAGGAATCAACGAGGCAAACCTCCGGGAAGAGGCACCGGTTCTGCTCTTTCTGGGATTATGTTCCCAGGAAGAGCGAGCGAGTACTCTCCACGTCCATTTGGGTCGTAGATTTTGTTTTTTTCTGGGGAAAAAATTGAAACTTTATTTAACGAGTGAGATTCTGCTTCTTTTGATTGGTTTCGCTCCGCGACCCCCCCGCCCCCCAACGAGATTTCCTCCTCGGGCATCGTCCTGAAATTCTTCCAATTCTTCGTTGTCTCTGAGTAACTTGTCTCTCGTTTCAGGATTCGTCTGGGGTTCTGATTGGGTACATTCGTTTCACTTCATAGCATATTTGCAAGATGACCCAGGTGTTAATATCCTATTCCTTTTCTTTTTGTTGTCTTATCTTCATTTTGAGTTTCACTCCTTGCTGCCCGTCGCATCTCTTCTTATTTCTTCCTTCCATTTTAGTACTTGAGAGTTTCTCCGAATTTCATCTTGATGGGCATCCAGTCTTCCTTTTCTTTTTGTACTGTGTACCCAGTGAGTCCCGCTTATTTTTTCCCCATCATGTTTCAACAAATTGGAGTTAAGGGACTTGTTTCTTGATCCACATGTTTTAGGTAAGAATTCTCAAGATTCCGCAGAGTGTAGTCTGAGGGTATTGCAAAGGAAAGGTACGTGATGGGGGCTATTATTGTTTGGTTGTTCTTTGGTCCTGTTTTGGTTCTGGTGGGTGATACAGACAGGTTGATTGAATTCATGTCTTTCGGTACTATTTATGAATGTCAACTATCATCATAAATAAATTACTCCCAATTGTTCAGTCATTTGATAACCATAGTCTTTCTGCTATGTTAATATACATGCCCAGCTACAAACTTATTACTGAATATTTAGTCTCCATCTTATTGAAACTCCGATATAGGACTGGATTTTGTTGGGTTCTTTGACGCACGGGAAAGCAGATGAAGAGCAAATATGGAATGGAATATTGGAGATTTATAAGTGGTGAAACCTTCTCAGCTATGAATTTTTATTACTGGATCGTAAATATTTGGTCTTCTTGTTGAACCTCAGATACCTTAGTGGATTTTGTTACATTCCACGGCAAGGGAGAGGAGATGAATAACAAATATGGAATGGTACATCAGAAAGTATAAGTGGTGAAACAAGAAATAGGAAGGAAGGAATTGGGTCTATGAAAATGGCGAGTACAGAAACTGATGCTAGTGCAGATCGGAGACATAGGATGTTGATTCTGAATCAGAAACTTGATAATCCGATGGATAAGGAGGCTGAGAAGCTCCGGGGTGGATACGGTCAAAAGGTTCAAGTCCATCTCCCCCTCTTTCTCTTGTGCTTGCACTCAAATGAGAAATATTTCAAGATTAGGAAGTGAACCAGCTCACAATGATCTACAGGAAAGAAGTTTTGCCTGCATCACACACTGAACATGATCAACCTCTATCATGATTCCATTTCTTTCACTGTTATCTGAATAAAAACTGGGTGTTGTTCTATTGAGTTCTAGCTAGTTGATGGGACATTATGAAACATGGAATTGAAACTGGAAAGTACATAATGAATTGATCCTTCCTTATTCTAAGTTATGCAAGTAGAATATAGCTTTTTTCTTCCTGACATGGTCTTATATTGACATCAGGTAAAATTTTACATACTGGTAATACATGAAGATTTCATCTCATCACTCCTTGCTAGCTGAATACAGCGAGCCATGCAATCACATAAACATTGTCTTCCTGTTGCAGATAAAATAAGAACCGAAGGAAACAAAAAGCTAACAAAGGAAACAAAAAGATAATAGATAATAACATTATTAGGGAATTGTAAAATGATACAGTGACAGAGGATTTCGATTTGCCTGCAATCTGATCGGTTGTGACTTTAGCTTCATCTGCCTCAGGAAATTTCAGGCCTGTTGCTTCTGCAGCTTTCCTTCCAAAGCCTTGGTGTGGTTTTCGGAGACTTGGGCACGTCTCCCTTGTATGTCTTCTACAATACCTTTCCTCGTGGGATTCAAGATCATGAAGATGTGATAGGAGCACTATCCTTGATAATATATTCCCTCACTCTCATTCCACTTGTCAAGTATGTTTACATTGTCTGCAGGGCAAATGATGGGGGTCAAGGTGCACTCTTTCTCTTACTTTCAGCACAAGCAGTTCTTTCCTTTTTGAAATTTTATTTGAATCTTGACCTTACAGACTTTCATTGAGAAGAAGAGATATGAACTCAGAAAAGGGTTGATCTCATCTTGCAAAAGTTTGTTTATGAATGAAAGCAAATTCTAGTTTCTAAAATATGAGGAAATAACTCAAAATAGAAGAACTCAGGATTTAGAAGATTGCATATAATCCAACATGTTAGCATATAGAGGTCTTGTATATAACTTCTAAGTCTTGCTTAATGCTACATATTGCAATTTTCCAGCTTTGAATTTTCCTTTTCTGTGTATCCATTAACCGGAAAAGAGCTATCATGGCAATATTGATAGGAGTGCTGATTGAATTCTAGATTTCCCATGCTTCATTACTGTAGCTAGTGACGGACTTAATAATGTGTTGAACTTTGGGACAATATTATTAGTGCTTGTCCAAAAAACAGTGTGTTGTGCCAAGAAACTAATGAAATATCATGCAGAAATAAAAAATTGCTTGTAAGAAACTTATCAGTGCATTGTGCATGTTCTCTCTGTATTTTGACACTTGCAATGGATTACCAAATAACTTCTTTGAGTTTCATCTTCCTTGCCTTTTTATGTTTCTGTTGCAGGTGGGACATTTGCTCTTTACTCATTACTTTGTCGTCATGCAAATATAAAGTCTATTCCGAATCAAGATCGGACCGATGAGGAGCTGACAACTTACAGCCGCTCTACATACGAAGAACATTCATTGGCTGGGAAAACAAAGAGATGGTTGGAGAGGCGAGCATGGACAAAAAATGTGCTCCTTGTTCTGGTCCTCATTGGGTCTTGCATGGTCATTGGGGATGGGATTCTTACACCGGCGATATCAGGTATTTCTACTGGAAGGAACTAACGCATGGATCAGTCCACTAAATGGACAGTCCATTGTAATGAACTTGACCAACTAAAGCAGAGAGAAAATATAGATTTCCTTCCCGAAAACCTTTAGCAAGTAAGTCCTCTGATTGGAGATCCCTCACAACTAGTGCAGTGTAGATTCAGGAAAAACAGAACATGCCTTTTAAAACCTCAGTGCAGTGACATATGTCTGATGAGCAGACCACAGCGAGTTCCATATGTGGATGGGGGAATTACATTGACTTTGACTAATTTTTTCAACTTAACAGCTTCTAATGAGAAAAGGGATGTTGAGTTAGGCAGCTTCTCCTAAACTCATATTTCCTATCTTTTCTATCTGGCACACAAGATTTACTAGTCGCCTAACCTGTCAAAGTACAAAGTACTTGATTCTTGATTCATCTCAATTCTAGATTTCTAATGCCCCATTTGGACCCACGATAGAAGAAACAAACCTGTCTTATAAGATGCTCAATCTCCACAGCTAAAAGGGGTCACATATATCAACCATCTCTGCATTATGTCTATCCCTACTATCTCGATCATTTTAACAACTGTATTTTCTAAAGGAGAGAATCATAGTTCTTTATTTTGCTTAAAAGACGGAAGCATGTTGTATGACAGGGTATTTTCTTCGCCCAGGTTAGTTGTGTAATTGTAGGGTAATTTTGTATTATTTTTTCTCAAGTACACCTGATGTATTTTCACTTGTAATTGTACATGGCTTTGTTTCATGAAGTTATTGCTTTACTGTTATTCCATTAAAAGATGCTTATGACAGCCCATTTTAACAGTTCTCTCAGCCACTGGTGGGATCAAGTTAGACCACCCTAAGATGTCTGATGGTAACTCCCTTTTCTCATAACCGAACAGTTCTTTCAGCTCTTTTCCTCTTTCTTAACATTTAGGGCTAAGTAAAGTCATCATTGTGGTGCAGATGTCGTCGTACTTCTCTCTGTTGCGATATTAGTGCTCCTCTTCAGCATGCAACATTATGGAACTGATCGTATCTCTTGGCTCTTCGCCCCAGTTGTTCTCCTATGGTTCATTCTGATCGGAATTATTGGAATAATCAACATCTGCAAGTATGACACCAAAGTACTGAGAGCTTTCTCACCGATTTATATTATTCGGTATTTCAGAAGGGAAAAGAAAAATGGATGGACATCCCTCGGGGGTATTATGCTCAGTATTACGGGTAATTTTCAAGTTCAAAGGTGCATGCTTAAGAAATATAAATTTTTACCATAATTTATGAATTTTTTTTTTTACAGGAACCGAGGCAGTTTTTGCAGATCTGTCACACTTTCCTGTCTCAGCAATACAGATTTCTTTCACTGTTATCGTCTATCCAACACTTCTCTTGGCCTATTCCGGACAAGCTGCTTACCTTATGGAAAATCCAGATCATGTTGTTGACGTATTCTATCGTTCCATTCCAGGTAACCTGCTGTTATTCTATATCTTATGTCCTATTCTTTTTTTTCTCTTTCTTTATAATGTTAGATTTAGGCGATGCCAGATCAGGAGTCTGGTTAATGATTTTGTAAGAAAAATGAACTTGTGGAAGGAAACATCTTCTTTAACATTGGAGAAGCCATCAGGCTCACGAATAAGAATGTAATAGTCTTGGAATTTTCCATATTGATAGTATATACATTTACTAGAGTGAGCGACCCAACTTCAAGTTCGGATTGCTGCAGTATCTGTCTCTGTTTCTCAGCATGAACATTTCCATTATATTCATTCTCACTCTGACTGGACAGCAACTCGGAATCCAGACCTGATCTTGGGTGCTATTAGCTACTGTTAAGAGCTGATTGAAGAAGAGGCTAAATTTCCTATATAAATCAGAAAATGTACCAATTTGAGTGACTTTTTGGTCTTCTGGGAAATTATTAAAAGGGAAAAGAAATCAGCCAGTACCCCCAAGTAATCTGCAGAAACTCATGCCAGTTAGAGTTAAAGAATTTGCAGAATGGTTTTTTCAGGAGTGGGATCCATCTGATGTCTGGTTTCGCATTATATTGGTCCAACCAACCTGTCCAGTCTTGTTTTGAAGCTATAGTGCTCGGATGTTCTTAACACAGGATCAATGGAATTAATGCCCAGATTTTATATTTACTTATTTAGTTCAGTAGAAGAGTGGTGGTGCTACGCTACTGCTCTAGCATGTGAAATGTTTAATAATTTCAGAGAAAAGTTTGAGTATCAATGGAATTTTTTGCTGATAATGATCAGGAGATCTCTCATTTTATCGCAGAATGTTCTAACAATTTTTTCTGTGCAGAGAGCATATACTGGCCCATGTTTCTCGTGGCAACTGGAGCAGCTATAGTTGCAAGTCAAGCCACAATATCAGCAACCTTCTCGTTGATCAAGCAGGCTCTTGCTCTTGGCTGTTTCCCAAGGGTTAGAGTCGTCCACACGTCCAAAATTTACCCCCATCAGATATACATCTCGGACATCAACTGGATCCTCATGGTCCTCTGTGTCACTGTTACTGCAGCATTCAAGAACCAAACTCAAATCGGCAATGCATCTGGTAAAATTTTTATATCCTCAATTGAATCCGTTGTCATGGATTTTCTTTTCACATATTACAGTTTAACTTTTACTTCGTAACACGACAGGGACTGCGGTTGCGATTGTTATGCTCGTGACAACCTTTTTGATGGTCTTGATCATGATTTTGGTGTGGCGATGCCATTGGATTCTCGTCGTCATCTTCACATTCCTGTCCTTGATCGTGGAGGGAACATACTTCACATCTGTGCTCTTCAAGATCAACCAAGGCGGCTGGGTCCCTCTAGCTATCGCAGGAGCCTTTTTCATCATCATGTACATATGGCACTATGGCTCAAAGAAGCGATACGAGTTTGAGATGCATAGTAAGGTGTCCATGGCATGGATCCTCGGGCTCGGTCCCAGTCTAGGCCTGGTGCGTGTTCCGGGGGTTGGGCTCGTGTACACGGAGCTCACCAAAGGGGTTCCCCTCATCTTTTCCCACTTCATCACAAACTTACCGGCCATTCACTCGGTTGTAGTTTTTGTGTGCCTCAAGTATCTCCCTGTGCACACCGTTCCAAAAGAGGAGCGCTTCCTCATAAAAAGAATCGGCCCGAAGAACTTCCACATGTTCCGCTGCGTGGTGAGGTACGGTTACAAGGACCTCCACAAGAAGGACGATGACTTCGAGAAGATGCTCTTTGACAGCCTCTACATGTATGTTCGGGTTGAGTACATGATGGAAGAGTGTACAGAAACAGAGCCCAGCTTGTTGGATGATCAGGAAACCAGATGCTCCGAGGATCCTCTCAAAATCCATGAAAATGGAGACACTACCCTCTCCTCCATTGTCGACTGCACAATCTCATCGGTGGAATCCATCGTGCCAGCTGAATCCCCTCAAGATGATAACAATGTCAATGGCCATTTTCCTACTGGTCCCAGGTCGCGCAAGATGGAGATCGACGAGATTGAGTTCTTGGACCGTTGCCGGGCTGCCGGGGTTGTGCACGTCCTCGGGAACACGGTGGTGAGGGCGAGGAGGGATTCGAATTTCCTGAAGAAGCTTGCAATCGACTACGTGTACGTGTTTCTCCGGAGGATATGCCGGGAGAACAGTGTCATGTTCAATGTCCCTCATGAGAGCCTTTTAAATGTCGGGCAGGTGTTCAGTGTGTGATCACTGATCAGTCTAATGCTTATGGGGTGAATCATAGCTGAGAAACACAAGAGGACGATCTAAATATTCCCAGTAAGCTTTATATATAGCAGCTACGGTCATTATTTGTCTATGCTGTAATGGAACTCGGTGCGATAGCGAAAGGTAACCCGAGAAATTGCGGGAACGTCGCTTGCAACGGGATTACTGTCATTTGCCATCTCATTGTTGGTTTGGAATTGAGAAATTCATCAGATGGAAGATGTTACTATGATGAAATTGATCGGAATTGTCTCGATGATAAATTTACGGGATATCCGGATAAGTATACAATTAGAAGATGTGATGCAGAGGGAGTATAACAACTCCTATTAGTAAACATTGTGCTTGGCTTACTCATCAGAAAAATAGAGTATTGTGTGGGTGTGTGCATGCCTGCGTGTGTGTTTTTTTTCATTTGCCGAATGATAAGAAGGGGAACAGTAATTGTGACCCAACCACTCCACTACATAATATTTGGGCTACATATTAGCCATACTGAATAATTAGTGCTAATACTGACCTTTATGAACATGGTACTACTCAAAGGTCTAACATAATTTAAGAAATCGGTATCCACTAAGGTACAAGTTTAAGAGCGCGAATCTTGAACCTATGACTGTAAACTACATTAAAGTGAGTTTTAAACTATTAGACGATCGTTTTTTATGGTGAATAGGGTATAGTGTTAGTCTCAGTTTTTCAGAGAGGAAAGAAGAAGATTGCAAGAAGGGAATAAGGAAGTGGGAGAAGTTGCAACTCAACGGGAAGATGAGAATCACCTTTTTTTTTTTTCCTCCTTAATCTAGACTCTCAGATATCTCTATTACAAATCATCTTCTGTGGCAGTTGTTCATAACTACTAGTGATTTAACTACTTACTGAAGTTCACTTCAATCATCACCCCTGAGACTACTGATCTATGCAATTCTGCCCTTTTCTTTTTGTTGTCATAAACAATTGTTTCACCCATTTCAGCATTTGCTGCATTTTAGTGCTGCGACGTAACAATTCTCTCCCTTTTTATTAACCTTGCTCCTCCCAAGATTAAGAGATGGGTACCGTAACTTCAAATCATGCAGGAGTTCCCAAGAGGCTCCGTCAGGAGGGGTACTGTTGAGAACTTGACAGGTTGCCTGTTTCCACCCACTTAACCATCACGTAATCCAAGTTGCCATTGTAACAATAGGTACATCTCCGAGGAACTACCTGGTAAAATAGCTATATTCTCATATGGATCTGGAGCCTTCTTTAATAGAGAAACATGAAATGCAGGGAGTATCTTAACTTCTGGTACAAGTTGTAGCTTATAGGGAACATGATCAATCTTCTCTAATATCATATAGCAGCCAAAATAGAGCTGTGAAAGCTTATGGACTGTTCTCGAACTGACAAAATGTTGTCTCTAGGGATTGAGCTTAAGGTGCATTCAATCAATCACCCACCTTAGAAGTTCACTTAATCCTCCATTAATATGTTTTCTATTCCACGCCATTTTGAGCTCCGATGAGATGGTGCTTGAGCCTCTGGATAACTGACTCACTTTTAGACAAGTGGGAATCACCAGCTACAATAGCAAAGGGCTCAGGAAAGTAGGGAATGTGCAGAGGAGGTTGCAATCCACAAGATGTAGTATCTGGTCATACAAGTGGCAGTATGGCTGGAGCTACTGTACCATCACTCCACCAATGCCAATCAATTCCGCGAATATGTGGGATGCTCATTGATATGCAGCATTTTTACCGGTTCATTTCATGATTGACTACCTCAGACTGACCATTATATTGGCATGGTAAGCAGAGGAATGGGGTAGAGAAACTCCAAGAGTGCTAAAGAGCTCTCACTAGAATGTGCTTATAGGCAGTATCGAGGAATGCTCTGCCTGCTTAGGGAGTGCACGCACTTTGTCAGGCTGTCAATGCTGCCAAAATCACTTGTTTTTCTTCTGATTTTGACAGGATCTCAAAGAAATCCATGGTGATGCCAGTGAAAACTCATTTTTTGCAACTTAAGAGGCTATAATAACCCAACTCTGTGCAAATTATTGGTCTTATTGTGTGCAAGTATTAGAGTTATGAATGAAATTTGGAGCTTGCTTTTGGAGACTTGCTAACACAGGAAAGCGACAATTCTCTAGCATCCAGACTCTTGAATGATCTGCTACCCAACTACAATAACAAAACAAGATAAGATTCTCTTGTAAAGCTTTATCCAAGCCCCATCGCCAGACTCCATTTTTCTTCTAAGCCACTCATTGCACCAAGAGTACTTATTAATAATAGTTGTGACTCCTAGATAAGTTGCACTCATTGAGCATCGACCTCCCAAGTAGCTTGAATTCTATTTTGTAAGTGCTTGTAGAGTTGGACAAAATAGTCACCAGGTGCAGCTCGTAACTACAAACTCGAGAAACAACATTTGCTACTGCGTTGTCCCCTTTCTCATATTTGATTTCAAAATCATATCCTAGTAATTTGGTGAGTTAAGTGTGCTGTAGCATGTCCGATGATCCATCTTGATCATAAAGTGCCTATTCACCAAGTAAATGGTGTAACTTTCTAATAGCGAGTACGATAGTAAAATTCTAGGACAAGACTTTTGCTAATGAAGGCCATAAAGTGTGCTTGTTGCATCAATAATGCTCCCGTTCCTAGGCTGAAGCATCAGCTTCGATGCTCGAAGGCTCATTTTGCTACTTCAAACAACTGGAAACCCCTCCTTCTTAAGGAGCTCAGTCAAGAACCTGCAAATAATATAATAATTTGCACTGTGTCCTATAATAAATACCCTGTCAACGCCAAGAAACTAATGGAGTGTCCGGTTGAAAGGAGTGGGAATTCTTATTTCGAATAGAACAGGAATTACCTATTGCTTGATTCACCGAAATACTAGCTGGAATAGATATTCTGATCTATCCATGATAGATAGGCAATGGTATTCCACGTTCCTCTATAATCTTATAAGGGATAGAAATGCAATGACAGAATTGTCATTGGATAAAAAGGAATTGATGGTATTCCACTTTTTTCCCTATCTAGTTTTTCTGTATCAATTCATTTTCATCGAACCAAATGCTACATAAGAATCTGCTTAACATTTCTGTGTGTTGGCCACGCCTTGACAACCTGCATTTTACTACCTTAGACACAAAATGGCCCAAGTTCTCGACTCGAATAGCTCCAGCAGAGCATTTGCTATGCTTTGCAAATGATTGGTGAGCTTACAACCATCGTAAAAGTGACCCTTAAGTGCTCCATATGTTATTTTATGAACCTGCTACGGCCATATATCATCGAAGAAGACCAAAATGAACAGCTGATAATAAGACTTTTTAAAATATCATTAATAAGGTTTTTGAAAATGTCGATGGTTTGTGAGCACAAAGGACATTACTAGGAACTCATTGTGTTCCTCGCAAGTCTTGAAAGTTGTCACTATAAGAAAATTGCCATTTTCTGATCCATCGGCAATCTGTCAGTAAATGGCTTTCCCAACAGATTTTTCGACGAACACATGCTGTCGTGTTTTCCCTTGTCAAGAATTTAATCTCGACAGATTCTCGCCGATAGTCCATCGGCAATATTCCAACGGATAGTTTGTCAGCAATCCGTTGGAAATAACGAACTACTATTCATAGATAATTACTGATGGATTGCGATGACTTGACATCCGACATATTACCGACAGATAATCTATCGGAAAATTCATGAAATTTTTACAAATATTGATATATTTTATTTTTTAAAACTATTTGTATGTTAAATTTGTCAATCAATTAAATTAATAAAATATCATTAATAAAAATATTGAGCCAATCAAGAAAGTAAAATTTATTGATTAGAAATATTTACAATATCTGTCCGAAGAAATGAACAATGCAAATAAAATTTCGAGGTAACCGTGAGCGATGGGGTGGGGCTCGGGGGTGGTGCTTGGTAGGGGCTCGAGTTGGCGCTTATGGGTTTAGCTAGGGCTTGGGGTGACAGTTGGTGGCTCGGCAAGGCTAACCGTGGCTTGGTGGGGCTCGTCGGTGGAGGCTGGGGTTGGGGCTCGCTAGAGGCCTGGGCTGGGGCTCGGTGGAGCTCGGGGCCGAGGCTGGGCCTCAGGTTCGTGGCGCGCTCGCTTGGTGGTTGGGCTCGAGTGTCGACGGTCAGGGCTTGAGGCTTAAGCATTGGGGCTCGAGGCTTAAGCATTGGGGCTCGAGGCTCGGTGGGTCGTGCCCGGACATGCAAGTCTTGGGAGAGAAATCACCGAAGGAAATGGGAGAGGAGAGGCCGGGTTCGAGATATATATAAGCAATTTTTTGACAGATTATCGACAAAATGTTCGTCGAAAAATTGGCTCCGTTGACGAAGAACGGAAAAAAAATCATGCCAATGAAATTCAAATACCGACGGATATTCCATCGGAAAAACACTCAATCACCGTCTCCATGATTCTCCAACGGATTCAGCCGTCGGTAGATCTCCCGCTCCCTTCCCGCTGTGACATACCGACGGATTTACATACAGAATATAATATGTTGGTAATTGTTAGCGGATTTACCTACAGAATAACCTGTCGGCAAAACTCGCGTACGCTTCCTGTCATGATATAATGACAGATTTACCTACAGATTAGTCCGTCGGTAAATTGCCGACGGATAATCTATTGAATAATCCATCAAGAAATTCCACGGACAGTCGGTGCAGATTATCTGTCATACATTTCTATGGATTGCGTTCCATCAGTATTTCCAACATATTTTATTTGACGATTTTTCTATTTATTCGTTAGTATTTGGCAGTTTTATTATAGTGTGTCCTGTGAATATCTTTCCCGCTCATTACACATATAATGATATTAGGCTAATATCGGAAAAATCTCAAATATGTGGAGCTCATCCAACAACTCTCCTACCTGAACTATTAGAAACTTATCTTTGACACTAATATTTTGTAGGGCTCTATCATTTATGCACATACTCTATATATTATCTTTCTTTGGGGTCACAGGAAGCGTTCATCCCCTTTAAATTTTAAAAAAAATATGTGAAATATTATATTACTTTTACTAATTTTATTTTTTAACTAATTTACCTGCTTAAACCAATCATTATACTCATTTTACGTTGGAAAAATGACATTAAATTGAATGAGAAATTGTTCTAATGAATTGAAGAGAACTATGTTTGGGCTTAAGTCTAATTGAATGAGAAATTGAAGGAATTTGGATTGGAGTTAAGTATATAGACTTAATGTTTGTAATATGAATTGAGTTTAGAAATGTCACGAAGAGGCCCAAGCTCACAAGGGCCCATAGAGCTCATAGTATGAATGGTGGAAACTCAATCTCATATTAATAAGGTATGATAACTTAAAATGGCTTATAAGTTAAGAGTGGTTTTATGGTGAATAACCATTTCAGCTATAATAAATGACTTCTCCGCGGCTCTCGTATTTGTGTTGGAGGTACAATCGCTGCATTTCGCCATTTCTGGTAATTTTTTTCCTCTTTCAATAAACCTACCTAGGGTTCCTAACTCTTCGAATTCCAGGCGGTTTAGGGCAATTAACATCGGATTAAATGGTGTATTAAGGCACGACTTTAAGAGCCGGTCTTAATAATGGCATTGAATGCCCGGTTTAATTAGATTAATAGCCGGTTCGGTGCAATTAAGGGCTCTTAATGTCTGATTAGCCCTTTTAATGGCCGGTTTGATACATATACAGTCGATTCGGGCATTCAGTTGTCAAGTTCTCTGCTATTAAGCTACTAGCCCCCCTCCTACACTATAAATGGGACATTCGTCCTTAGGATCAGACACATCAACACAGCTACCGAGCTTTCACTTCTCCGCCTCTACATTTTGTATAGTTTTTCAGTCGTTTCCAGCTTCAGTCCCGGTTCACCTCCAACTTTGGGTTTCGTGCAGCCTCAAACTTAGCAGTCGTTGTATCCTAAGAGATTGAAGTCCATGCTTCCTTAACACGACCAAAGGGGACAAACACAAGCACGACCCGAGGGGACAAACCAGTCAAGAAAACTGTGACAGCCATATGCCTCGACAATCAGTAACATATTTTATTTCATAAGTTAATTATTTTATATTTCTGTATTCTTCTTCTTTTTCAAAGGTATAGTCTTTCTATCACGATATAATGCCTAAAGAAAGAAATTGAAAAATCATTTTTACGTATATTCATTTTATACTGTGGTTATAAAGATTATTTTATTATATTTTGGATTACATTTTACTCTTTGTACCACTACATTTGATTGCATTTAACAAATATTTTAAATTATTCTATTTTTAAGTTTTATGTGTCATGAATATAAAAGAAAAATCGCGTTAAAATTGATAAAATGATCCACATTCGTGCCTTTTGAATTTATTTGCTACAACTTTTCATACCCTCTTTTTTTTTTTTTTAAATTTCCGCATAACCATAGGGATTTCTTTAAAAACATAAAACTTAATACATTAACAAAAGATAAAAATACCAAAAATAGCTAATTAACTATTTTTTTTCTTCCTGAAGCTAGCTAAATATATTGGTATATAAAACTTGCTCGAGTTCTGCACATTCAAAATGCAAGCATGCTGCCAAGGAAAATCAACGAATTATCTTCTAGATCATAAATCTCTTTACAATTAAGGAAAATAAAATAATAGTAAATTATACGGATGCGATGAATTAGAGTTTTAGGTATAAACACACCTCACAAAATAACTTTAAAAAAACAGTTCAGGACAAACAATTTCTTTAAACATTGTAGCAGAATCATTTCAATACTATTTTTTTTAATTAAAATGACGTCAGTGCCGCATTAGCTAGTGCCGCATTAGCTAGTGCCGCATTAGCTACGTTATTTGTCAATAGTCCCATCTAACGGATGGTGATAACAAAAGTAAAGTCCGTGATTTTACGGAGTATTTTTAAAGCCCGTAATATAATTTGGTTATCCACTTTTTATATTAATATCCCTAGTGTGTACCTATCTATTATCACTTTAAACGAACATCTCCTTTTTAGTATCACTTTTAACTTTTCATGTTTGTACTTTATAACAATTAAATTTTTAATAACTTTTATATTTAAAATCAAAGAGGGTTTTTCTCTTCCATCACGTACTCTCCCATGTTCCCTCTCCTCTACTTTTTGTTATTCTCTCCACTTATTATTTTTCTTTCTATAAGCTCTATTTTTTTTATATGTACTACTAATATTTATTCACTCCCATCATTTTTGCATAAACTTGTAATTAATTACTTTTATTAATATAATACATACCGTGTGTAATACATATTTCGCGTCTAGTATATATGTATAAGAAAAAGATAACCATGAATTATAAAATTTTGAGAAAATTTAAAAAGCGCGAATTTTGCGTCATTTTGTTTTCTAGACAAAAACGAAAGTCCTTGGAAATGAATGTAGATGGCTGGCGTTAGTCCTGGCCATGGGCCGGTTTGGGCTCGGAACCTTGCCCGGACCGTGAGATGTAAGGTTCAGGGCCGGTTCTACCAGCCTCAGAAATCGGAACCGTCAGTTCCGAATCAAAACCTGAACCAGCCCGAAATCGATGGTTCAAAATCGGAACCGGCCTTAAGTCATTGGTAGGTCTAGCCCTCTCCCAATCATTTCGTGTGATATAAAATACAAGTGAATTTGTTGCATAAATTATCGTTCAAATTTTGACAAGTGTAAAGTTGATCCTCAATAATTGTAAAAATTTTACACTTGTTAAGAGTTTAACTGTGACTTACCCAATGAAATCGTTATATAAATTAAATTTTATTTAATTTTAATAAAAATCGAACCAATCAGTTTGGAAGCGGACGTAACAATGGTTTCGAACTAGAACCGTTTGGTTTCGAACCGCCCTTGAACAGTCCAAAGGAAGGTTTAGGGCCGGTTCCAAGGGGCCACGAATCAGAACCGTGGCCAGGTCTAGCTAGCATCAGTCTTTTTTGTTTAAGTCCATTTTTATAGGCTTTTCATCAAATATTCCACTTTTCTTGAAGTCATAATTAAAGAAAATTTCAAAATTAAAAAAATGATTCCATACTCAACTTAGACACAAATAACCACGGTCAAAGTCGAAGATTCCTCTAGATCATATAGGAGATTACAGTTATTAGGGATACCACCAATCTCAAACCCCTCTGTAAACACCGCACATAAAAGAGTCACCAACTTAATTTTTCAAGTTCTCACACTTTCACATTATCCAGAAGTTATTGGAAAGATCTCTCACACAACCTCTCACCCAGTCCTCATGGCCCCGGGGTTTCATGACACTAAGACACACTTTCATAACTCATACAATACCTTATTTATAGACATAGGACCTCTTCCTATTTCAATGTTTAGAAAATATTTCTCAATATCTATTAGATATATTTTCCAGATAAATAGATTATAAGATTTAGGAAATTCCATTCAAATAAGAAAATAATATTTATAAAATCTTTTAAATATCCACACCGATTCTATGCTTACAATTGCAATCTTGGCCATTGATCATTGTTCGCTCCTCACTTGAATCTTAAATCTAATTTCTAACTCATTCTTCAAGTCTTATGATGTTCGAGTTCTGACTCATGGCAAGACATCGTTGCATAAAATGACTATAAAGTTGGTTATAAAGTTGAATGAGTATAAGAATACTACTCTTTTTTTAACATTCATATTACAGTAACCTTTATGGTCCAATGCTATAAGTTATGATATGAAGTGGGTTATAATGTGACAGTATAATATGCTACACATCCAACCAAACACGTACGAAGTACAATCTAATATAGACGACAAATATGGATGGTAATATGTTGGGTTGGGCCAAGTACTTGAAGTCTGGAACTCGTCCCATACTCCTGACCTGGCCTATCCTGGGTTAGCTCGAGCCGACCTACTTACCAACCTGTTGGGTAAGTAAAATTCAATCCATCCCATTCAGACCCAATTTATAAAAAGTTTAATGAATACTATGTTATATATAGGTCAAAATATAATGTAAATTTGCATATTTAAAATAATAAAGTTATTGTGAATAAAAATGACATAATTCCAATGAAATAGGATAACTATCATCCATTTATCTATATTACATATGCGAATTTTTGGAAAGCTTGATAGCTTTTTCACCTTACCAAACTATTCTTGACATATAAAATTACATTCTTAATACCATTAAATTAAGAAAAATTAAGAAGCGTGATGGTAGCTTAGTTAAAAAAAGAGTTTGACGGTAAATTCACTAATATAAAACTTACCTATCTTTCTCTCTCCTCTCTCCTTTTATGTATATTTGTCTTATATTTTCTCTATATTGTTATCATTCTCACTTAATTTTTTTCCTAAAGTTATTACTTATTTTTCATATTTGACTTGCCAAAATTCACACATTCCGATATTGACTTCAATTAAAATTTGATTTAATCATCTATCATATATTCAATTTTTATAATAAAATCTTTGCATAACACGGGTCAAATTCATGATGACAAAGGCCCAACCTATCCCTTGCACTGCTAGATCAATACTCGTGTTAATTCATGTTGAATCCCAATAATCTGGCTTAAATTTTCATTCCAACGGTAAAACTCTATATGCATGTTGTGAAGGAGATGGTCATCTATATAACAAGTATACCACATAATATACATTACAAGTTAACATAAGTTTAAAATTAATACAATATTTGTAATATGACAGATATTTATAACTGTTTTTATCGATGTGTTGAATACTTATTGGGTAGTGATATATACCATCAATCTTAAATAGATTCTCTTTCTACCACATATATGAAATAGTAGAGAGAAGTGAGAATATGACAGTAAATAATGAGTGGGTAATTATATATTAATAAATTTATGATCTATCCTTATTTTAATTCAATTTAATAGCTATTAGAATTAAATTTTACACATTAATGTGTAATTTAAAAAATGAAAAGACACCAAAAAAAAAAGAGACCTCTTCCATGCTCTAATACTAGGAGAAAGTTTGGTATGTAACGGGATTATCATATGGCAGATTTGACATGGTGATACCAACAAATAAAATCCATTCATTTTTATTATTTTTTAAATCTTTATGTTTTATATAAAAAAATCTTAAAAACAGATTAGATTTTATTGGTTGATGTTACTACGTTAGCACTATCACGTGGTGATACTTTGTGCACAAGCTATCTCTAATACTAGAGATCTATGTGCTACACTGAAAAAGGTTCTTTTAAAAGAGGATAGATGAAATAAAACTAAGATGTCCAATTTTAGTATATTAGTTGATGGATGATAGAGAGTGAAAAAACAATGTGATAACAAAGATGCAATAGGGGAATGAGTATGGGTGAAAGAAAAACTAGTAAATATGTGGTTATTTTTTTACATCGACTATACTCCAATCCATTTTTAGAAACCACTGATTATTAAATTAAAATTTATATACCAATAACACACAGACATTAGATACTTGACCTAACAATCCAACACCTGAATGCACGAACTTATTTATTCGTAACCCAACATTCGACCCTTGGCAAAAATCGAGTCAGGACCCAAAACCTATGAATGGGCAAATCACAGCAACCTTAGAAACTTAGACATGGGTGGACAACATCAACTTAGAAGCGCAAAAAATTGAAATTGCCACAACGATATTACATATCTTGAGGAATAGTAGTAGATGGAAGGAATACCACGACAGGAAGGAAATAGAGCACAACAAACATGAACGATCACATGGATCCATAAGAAGAATGTAGAGATAGCACAATAAAGGTGGAAGAAGAAACGTTTGAGTAAGAAGAAGGGTAAGTAATGAAGATGAAGATGAAATGGTAAACGAGCATGCACCATTGGTAGTCATTGGAAAATCAACTGACTTCAAATGGAAACTAGACACGTGTCCCATATACATAGCCATCTTCAATAACTCATTCTCCCCTAAAAGCAAATTTCAGAATCCCAACCCCAGCTGATTGGGGGACAACGGCTGTGGAATGCCTCTAGGAACCAACATCCCATTACTGACCATATCATAGCCCGATTGAAGTCGGGCCAACAAAGTACTTCTGACCATGCCGAAACTTGACATCGAACTCGGACGTACATCCAAACAGAGAGTTGTAGACAACCCATTCCCTTGAAAAAATTGTTGCTAAAAAATTACTTCATGATACCAAACTGGTAAATGAGAGATAAAAGATATGGGACATACTTTAGGCACCCAACCTAGCCTATGATATAGACATGGTCATTGGGCACCTAACTTGACTTGATCTCCAACGAGCAATCTGTCCGACTAACTCTCTTAGTCATATTAATGATTGACTTACCAAGTCTGACTCCCATTTGCAACTTCCAAAGGGATCAGTACTTCAGCTCTGGACTAGGTAAAGTCTATATATATCTCCAATGTCATGGGACATGATATCTCATTCATTTAATCACCGCTCTATACTTCCCTTCCATTGCCTATTCCTCCCATACTTTGGCCAGACTCTTGATTTATGTATCGGAGAATTGATTGAAGTCACAACTTTGGACTCCACTTCCTTTTAGGTTATTGAAGTTTCACTCGAACTTATTGGAATTTGCAGGATTGTAGATAAAGCCCAATGACAATGTGGGAGTACAATTCCATCATATGTGATGAAAAAGACGAGAAACTGAAAATAAGATAAAATTGAAGATCCTCTCGTATAGTAATATAAATAGACCGATTTATCATAACGGATAGCATGCGAAACTGAAAGTGAAGTAATAAGTGAAGTCTTGATAGAGTTGACATTGATATAGAAATATTAAAGATTAGAAACAAAAGAGGATAAGGAAAGAATAAAAGGGAAGAGAACTATAAAAAAAAAAAAAAAAGGAAGAGAAATAAAAGTAGAAAAATGGTGGCAAAGACTGCAAAATTGAGGAAAAGGAGAACAGCAATAAGCGAAGTTGGCTCACGCATCCCATCAAGAACCCACAAGCACTCGATTAACCTTTAGCAGCGATTATATCATGAGAAGCCTGAAAAGCGAGGAGACAGATCGATCGAACTCTCCCTCCCTGTTCATTCACTTTCTCTCTCTAAGCCTTTCGAGTGGGCGTCGGGTGGAAGGGGATACCAGAGCAGTGAACGAGGAATGGAAGCGAGATGTAACCGCACGGAGGAAAAAAAAACCACAAGGGGAAAAGCGAAAACGGGGGCAGAGCAGTGGGAGGGAACAAAGGGTCTGGCAGAGCTCTGGCATGCCACGTGTCCGCCTCCCAATGGTTAGGTGCGCTGGACAGCGATCTCCAGCTCCCAACAACAGCATCAGAGCCCTGTCGCTGTCCCGTCTGGGACGCACCACGAAGTCTTCGTGGAATTCCACGGGGTTCGTAGCCCCGCGGAGGGTTAAAGGTCGAGTCTTTACGACGAGCTGGTGGCTCGAGTCTGGGAGTTTGGCCGGGACGCGTCCACGGATGACGTGAAAATCGGGGGGTCATATTTTTCTATTGCTTTATGGTGCTGACATGTCGGGGCGTAGCTCCCTCCTATGACCCCGGCGAATCCGTATTGTGAGCCTTTAGTTTCTCTCATTCTCTCTCTAGAACTGCTTCCTTGTAGCCTGACTCTCTCTCTCTCAAATGGTCTATTTATTCATAGTTGGTGTCCCCCACACACAACTCTCTCTCTCCCGCTTTCTCTCTCATCCTCGTATCTCCCATCCCCTCTCCGCCCGCCTCCCCCTTTTGGTAGCTTTGCCCTAAATCTATCTGTTCCTTCAATCTGATTCTGTCTCCTCCTCTGCTCTGTTCTTGATCCACTTGCGTAGTCTGTCAAGCTTAGCAATCTATCACGGTACTGTCAATTGGATTTCTTGACGCTTCACTACTGTTTGTTTCTGAATCTGTTGTATTCTGGGGTTTTGCAATTTGTGCCTCTTCAGCTGTATTCCCTATCTGATGCTTGGTAATATACGTTGGGAATATTTGCCCATTGTTTGTGATTGGTTATAAAGTCTGATGCTTTATGGGTATTTTCTGTAATGGGATGCTTTTCTGTTTAGGTCGGGATTTGAACTGTTTGAGTTGAGTGCATTGACTTGCTTTGGAGTCGCTGAAGACAGACTGGATTTGTTTTAGCAGATTTGTGATGTGATCGTTCTCATATGAACTTATTTCGTAGTGGCATTCTGGAATGTGGCAGTTAGACATTTTACTTGGTTCACACTTTCGATTTGGTCCTTAATCTTTTTGACTTGAATATTAGAGTGCATTGATTGTTTTGTTTTCTCTAAATTGAATTGTTTCTACTCTTGAATTTGCCGTGCTTAAGTCTGTCAGTGATCCTAAGTCTGTCAGTGATCCGTAAATTATTGCTTTCAGTAACTTGACCAAGCTACAATGTAACTCATTTCTCCAGTTTAGTGCTAATGTCAGTTTGAGCTTCCAGAAAGGTAGTAGTCAGACTGCGTTACTTGATTTTATACGTTTTTCAGTGCAGCATGCAATGTGCCTACTCCACACTTTAGCTAAAAAAGACATGCCTATACAGAAGTCCCTGAGTGCAAATAGACAGTCTGATTGTCTGAAACACTTTATGCTAGTACTTTTGGTCCCTCAGATATACATGTGGGGTGCCTTTTGGCAATTGGCAGTATAACTTGGGCATGTTACTGAAGAATGTTCATTTGATGTATCTGTATTTGAAAGAAGTTTGTTGATCTCTGAAAGATGTATCTATGCTTGATCTTTAAGCAATTTTTTACGTGGAAATGGTTTGCAGATGGATTGATCAACTGGTCTGTAATCTGATAACAATAATCTCCAAACTGCTGGTCATAGTCGGGTTACCTAGAAGACCAAATGGATATTTTCAAACTGTTTTCTGATATTATCATGTTGTTCTTTTCTTGAGTCACATCTAGTTACATGTTCTTTTCAGGAAGCCATGTTAAGGGTTCTTCTGATGCTTTGAAAAGGAAAAGAATGGTGTGGTGTTATTCTCTGAAGTTATTTATGTTGTTATAGACTAATAGATCTGATGTGTGCGGTGGATTTTCTGTCAAATTTTGGCATAAGCCAAGAATATTTTAATAGTGAGATGGTGCTGGTGTCTTCGGTTGTGCTCAGAGCAGGTCATTCCTCCTCTGGATTTTATGAATATCCACAAATGGAAAATCTAATTACCCCAGATAGTAATCATTGCTACTACTCCTGCCTTTGTAGGTCAGACAATGGAAAAGGATTCTACTTAATTTGGTGACTGACATTATCTGAACATCTTAATGCTTGTAGAGTTTGTGAATTAATAAAGTTTGCATTTCAAATTAATAATTGTTATATTTTATCCAAAAACTGGAACTCATAAAGTGATCATTTTATATTCAGGTCCATTTCTACTTTGCCAGTTTCTCTTTTCCTATTTATATGCAGAGCTTGTGCTTCGCCTTTTAATGTATTTCATCTGCACTACAGGCTTCGCTCCAGCTTGAAGCTGTGAAATTTCTACTTGATTCTTGATTATTCTCCAGATGTAAGCCATAGTATCAAATATGAAGGATAACGGTTCATTGGCTAGTAAAATTATTAATAGGAACTGGGTTTTGAAGAGGAAGAGAAGAAAACTGCCATATGGACCGGATCTTTCAAACAGTAAAGAAAAAATTTCTGTACCATCAGAACCTTTAAGGAATACTACGTCACTGAAGCAAAGACAAGACAATGAAATGAGCCCTACTTTGTCTTCATCCAAGAAGAAAGGACATGATGGGGTGAGTTTTATTTCATTGTATTCCATTGCTGCCATCTTTGCTTTTCCTAGTTTTCACATGATTGATTCAGCCCATTTGAAGATTTTTACTCCTTTTTGTGATCAGTTTGATCTTAAGGGCAATAGGAGATGTTTTAAATTTTGTTTTTGTCCTTTGCCTCTACTGACTTTTGTAGCCTTCTTCACGCACAAATATATGCACAAATACATAAAAGGGAACTCCATGAGCAGCCATTCCCCCCCCCAAAAAAAAAGAGATAATCCAATATGGAGAAGGAAGCATTTTCTTAGTTTTTATTTTTTACATGGCCATGGTAAGGTTGTTAATGATTCGCGATGTCTTAACACTTGCAATCTCTGTTTGCTGTTCCAGTATTATTATGAATGTGTTGTCTGTGACCTTGGAGGAAACCTGCTTTGTTGTGATAGCTGTCCACGGACCTATCATCTCCAATGCCTTGATCCACCCCTTAAGGTAGTTCATTTTGAGCTTTTGCCTAGAGCTAGTTATATAATGATGTAATTCGCTTTAATGTTAAAGTATTGATTGTTATTTTTTGTCTTATTTGTTTTAAGCGTATTCCAAATGGAAGATGGCAATGCCCTAAGTGCTCCGGGGAAAGTGATCCAGTGGCGCTCATAAGCAACCTGGATTCCATTTCAAAACGAGCTCGGACGAAAGTTATTGCCACAAGAACTACTTCCTCTTCTGGCACAAAAAAAATGTCTCTAATATTTGGAAGTGCCACTATGTCAAGAAAAAGGTCCTCTAGCAAAATGAGGTCTGTTAGTTCTGGGGATAAAGCCTTTGAAAGTAAACCTGATCCTGTTCTGATGGATGAAATATGTTCTGAAAATCCCAGCAGCAGATCCACTAGTGGTTCTCCAGAATCTCAGGGTAATCATAATGTAGTGATGCTGGGTGTCTCTCCAGATAATGCGCCTCCACTTAGGAATCTTGATTCCTCTCATATGGAAGATTCTTGTCTTCCTCAACCATCAAATTCAGAGGCAGAAGATGAAGCCATAGAGAAGAACTCCACTTTATCTTGTGATGTTGCTCGAGAAACTAAAATTGTTCTTGCAATTGGTTCTGTCCATGGGAAAGGTAAGAAACGGAAGCACCTGCAGGAACATGAGAAGCAGAAGAGATCTAAAGGTGATAACGGAAATCACGATGCTTCTAAGAAAAATGTGCCAAGGAAGAAAGCAAAAACAGTGAAAGGGAATCTACAGCGGGGAAAAAAATCTGGTCATGTTAAGGTTTTGCTGTCTGCTCTCAAAGCTGATGGTGTTGGTGAAGGTTTAGGTGATCTCACAAAAGAAGAGGTAAGCAGCATTGCATGATAATACTTAGATTAGCTTATATAATATGTTTGGAGCTTGGAGATCTTATCTAAAAAGCTAACTCTTTTGGTTATTGGGTGGAGTTTTCAAAACCTCGATTAATTACCTGACTTATCCTAGCACATTTTGCTGTCCAAAATTTCCTGCCTCTTGAGGATAGATTGTAGGGGCAATAATAAAAATTTATTGGAGTTTTTTATTTGCTCCATTTTGGTTGATATTTTTTTCTGTTGGCAGTACTTCAAACTCAACTCAACATAAGTTCATTCATATGCCCAGTTGGGGCAAACTTTGAGGATTCATGGAATAACTCTGTCAATAGTTGATATGTAGAGATTGAGGGAATTCCATTTATCTACATTTCAGCGATGAACCATTTTTTCATTCTAGATTTTGTTACTTGCTCATATATTTTTAGGGCTTAGATACCATGTTGTGGACGAGTCTTGGTTTCTAGCAGTTATTGCTTTGAGTATGTCACAACTTAGGGTATTGGAAATTGATATTCTTGCACCTGTTTTAGTTGAGGATTTAATATGTAGATTTTCCCATCAAAAAATGGGTATATTTAATCTTATGTTATTCTGTAAAAACATGAAAAAGTGGGAGGAAGCACAATTAGGAATATATTTATCTAGCATTTTATAAAGCGCCACAAAAAAGTATAGTTCTTATGAGGTACATCTGCACCAGTGGCCACTGACCACAGACTGAGCCTTGGTTGCTTATTGTCCTTATTTTTGTACCTGTACCCGTATCATGATAAATTCCTGCAAAGAACATCAATAGACATAATGCTCAAGAATGTGTAATTAAGTGTTGTCAAATTAATGTGATATAAAAGCTATATTTCCTTTAACCGTGTTATAGACCTAAACTTGGCCAGTTTTGAGGCAGCCTCCATTATTGGAAGTAAATTGTTTGTTTATCCTTTTGTATGGTTTTGCACTCTCGTTTTTCTATTGTTATTACTATGGAACCGATCGTAACAAGAAATGTCAAAGTTCATGACAGGTAAGATTGTTGAGAGTACCATAAGCTTCTGAAGTTGCTTCCCCTCATAATAATATGATTTCTTAGCACTTAAATATCTTATAATCAAAGCCCGATCAAATGCTGATGGGACTGCCTGAGTAATGAGCTGCTCTTAACATAGGAACATAGAATTCTAATCAACCAACTTTGCATTTGAGCTACCTGTTTGATGGTAAATAAAGCTCATTTGATGCTATATTATTTGTTTCAATTGATTAACTGTAGGTAGCATTGAGGTTGTGCCTGTCTCTGCAGCAACACTCTTGTAACATAAGACACATTACATCGTAAAATGATGACTACCAACATTTAGTTAGTTTTCATGGAAGATGAGTGTTTCCCGAGGTGATGCATTTTATTAAAATAAATCATTTATTTGTCTAGCTCGTGGAGATAATTTCAGACCTGTAATGTGTTGTGATTAATGTTCTTTTGGCAATTTTTTTATGTACTTATACATATCTTTATGCAGAGGACCCGCAAGGAATCTAGATGTGCACAACATTCAGATGGAGAGCACCATCTGGAGGACATGCAGATATTCAAACATGTTGCAGTAAATGAAGTTCAGCAGGTAAATACTTTTCTAGTGGACTTTATTCATGAAGTTGGCCCATGTTAACAAAATATTGTCCGTACCTATGTTTGTAACATCCTCTTTGACCTTAATCTTTCTCAGGTTGATCGAGTTTTGGGTTGTCGCATTAAAGGTAATACTTTAAGTATTTGTATGTTATGTGTCATACATATTTAGATGCCATCTTTCTGATGATTTTCTTGTTCCAGTAAATCAAAACAGGCCTCTGGAGAAAAGTACAAGCACTGACATGAATGCAGACGGTAAAGGCTCAGAAAGTCAGACTATTGCTCAGGGCTTTGAGAAAGAAAGCACTGATAGTGGTGTTAGAGAGGGGGGAGCGTGTATTGATAATCAATCTTTGGTCCTAGAATTTGAAGGAAGAAATTCTGGTGTTGACCATTGTGATGAATCTGCGGGGGCAACAAATAATGTTGGAGGAAGAAATGATCAGATGGAGACAAAATCTGAAGGAGGTGATATGTTAAGAACCCATGACCATAGTGGAGATTCCAAACCATGTGAAAGGAGTGCCTCCTGCAACGATATTGATAAGAAAGATTTAGACATGCCAATAAGTAGAGGTAGCAGTAGTAAGGACAATCACACGGTCACCGATGGTGAGACTTCATCCTATGAGTTTTTAGTGAAGTGGGTTGGAAAGTCTCATGTGCATAATAGTTGGATTTCTGAATCCAAGCTGAAAGTGCTGGCAAAACGTAAATTGGAAAACTACAAAGGGAAATATGGAATGGCAGTGATTAATATCTGTGAGGAGCGATGGAAACAGCCCCAGCGAATTATTTCTCTTCGCGAGTCTAAGGATGGTAGCAGAGAAGCTTTTGTGAAGTGGACCGGTCTCCCTTATGATGAATGCACTTGGGAAAGATTAGATGAACCAGTTCTTAATGAATCTTCATATCTTATTGATCAGTTCAACCGGGTGGAGCAACTGACACAGGAAAAAGATTCTCTTGGGCATGGCTTGCTGAGGTCTAAAGATGATTCTCATCAAAGTGACATAGTCGCTCTTAGCGAGCAACCTAGTGAACTGAAGGGAGGGTCCTTGTTCCCCCATCAGCTTGAGGCTCTAAACTGGTTGCGGAAATGCTGGTACAAGGGCAAAAATGTCATACTAGCGGATGAGATGGGTCTGGGGAAAACAGTGTCCGCATGTGCTTTTATCTCATCACTTTATTCTGAGTTCAAAGCTTCTCTGCCTTGTTTGGTTTTAGTTCCCCTCTCCACCATGCCCAATTGGCTTTCTGAGTTCTCTTTGTGGGCCCCAGATGTGAACGTTGTGGAGTATCATGGATGTGCCAAAGCAAGGGCCACTATTCGTCAGTATGAGTGGCATGCTAGTGACTCAAATGATGCCAATAAAAAGACAGCCTCGTATAAATTCAATGTTCTGTTGACAACTTATGAAATGGTTCTTGCTGATTCGTCCCACTTGCGCGGGGTTCCTTGGGAAGTTCTTGTGGTTGACGAAGGGCATCGATTGAAGAATTCAGAAAGCAAGCTATTCAACTTGCTTAATTCATTTTCCTTCCAGCATCGTGTACTGTTGACTGGAACTCCTCTCCAAAACAATCTAGGTGAGATGTATAACTTGCTCAACTTCCTACAGCCTGCTTCGTTTCCATCGATTTCTTCATTTGAGGAAAAGTTCAATAATCTTTCAACAGCCGAGAAAGTAGAGGAGCTTAAAAAACTCGTTGCTCCACACATGCTTAGAAGGCTTAAGAAGGATGCAATGCAAAATATTCCCCCCAAAACTGAAAGAATGGTCCCTGTTGAGCTGTCTTCTATCCAAGCTGAATACTATCGTGCCATTCTGACGAAGAATTACCAGATATTGAGGAATATTGGGAAAGGGGTTGCTCAACAATCGATGTTAAATATTGTGATGCAGTTAAGAAAAATTTGCAACCATCCATATTTGATACCTGGTACTGAGCCTGATTCAGGATCTATCGAGTTTCTTCATGAAATGCGGATTAAAGCTTCAGCGAAGCTAACTCTTCTTCACTCTATGCTTAAGGTTCTATACAAGGATGGTCATAGAGTACTTATTTTCTCCCAGATGACCAAGCTTCTTGATATTCTTGAGGACTATTTGAATGTTGAATTTGGCCCTAAGACTTACGAGAGAGTAGATGGATCTGTTTCTGTGGCTGATCGGCAGGCAGCAATTTTGCGGTATAACCAAGATAAAAGTAGGTTTGTCTTCTTGTTGTCAACACGCTCTTGTGGTCTTGGGATCAACTTGGCCACTGCAGACACAGTGATTATCTATGATTCTGATTTCAATCCACACGCTGACATTCAAGCAATGAATCGGGCGCATCGTATTGGTCAGTCAAACCGACTTCTGGTATACAGGCTTGTTGTTCGTGCTAGTGTTGAAGAACGCATACTGCAGCTTGCTAAGAAGAAATTGATGCTTGATCAGCTTTTTGTGAACAAGTCTGGGTCCCAAAAAGAAGTGGAAGATATACTGAGATGGGGCACTGAGGAATTGTTTGGTTCTAGCAATGGTAAAGAAACATGTGAGACTGATGGCCCCACAGAGGGGGCAGTGTTTGATCTAGAGTACAAGAACAGGAAGAGGGGTGGCGGCTTGGGAGATGTGTACAAAGATAAATGCACAGATGGGAGCAACAAGGTTGTCTGGGATGAAAACACAATTTTGAAGTTGCTTGATCGTTCAAACCTTCAAGCTGGTTCCACTGACTGCAATGAGGGAGATGTGGAAAATGATATGCTTGGTTCAGTGAAGGTGGGTAATTTTTTTCTTACTCATCTGGGCGACAAATGATATGCGAGTTGATTTCTGTCTCTCTTTAGTTGCTATGCTTGTTAATGAGGGTAAATTTCATTGAATCCTCCAAACCCTTTCAAAATAGGACATGAAAACCTCTCAGCTACGTAGACATTTGTTTCTATTTCCTCTGCTGACAGGCGCTGGTTTCAGAATGCAAGCAAAGAAATTACTTTAATATAAAACCATCAGGTTGAAAAAGTGAAGGTTGCAAATTTGAAAACAAATGTATACATTTGTTTCCTTTAATTTCACATGAATTTATTTTATTCTTTTTGACGTATCCGCTAGTGTAGTGCCATGCTAGAATTAGGTGTGTCATATTGACAAAAATAGAATAAAAAAATTGCAATGTAAGGCGGTCCTGAGGAAAGGTATCTTTCTCTTCTAAAAGTAGGGGTTGTTAATCTCATATATACTGTCTACTTTTCAACCTAACAGAGGAGCTGCCATAATTGATTTCTTTAAAGAAGTGTACAAATTATCTTCCTACATAATGTCGATGCCTTTAAGACATGGTAAATTATGGTTCCTTTATGGTCATGTAGTCTTTGTATTTCTGTTCATGAAAAGTCCCAGATATCATTTGACAACTTATTTATTTATTCTTTCTTTTTTTTCCCCGTCTCAGTCACTTGAGTGGAATGATGAGGTGGCAGAAGAGCCAGGAGGAGAGTCACCTCCTGTGGAAACTGAGGGTATTGGTGTGTCCAACTCTGATAAGAAGGATGACAATGCTGGTAATGCTCCTGAGGAGAATGAGTGGGACAGGCTTCTTCGTGTCAGGTAATCAGGAAGCTCTTTTTGCATGCTTGGATACGCTTAGAAAAACTAAATGTAGAAGCATTTTCAATAGCATGTGGAGTCTTATCCTTTGCATGTGGTTGATTGTTTGAATTGGTAGTAAATAACTTAGAAATAGGCCGAGGCTGTACGGACTATAACAGTGGTGATTTGTGTAGTGCATACATCTGTTAGAATTATAGTTATTCCTTCATCCCTTAAATTAGCTGCTGCTTCAGCATCAATCGATAATATCTTTTGCATCTCCTTTATGTTTTATTAGTAATACCAAAAGAAAAAAAAGTTGATGGGTGCAAGATGAAGCTTCATCAACATCAAGCTTTCAAAATTACTTATTATTAAAAAACGGAACTGTACATAGGACTCCCTGTGTTCAACTCCTGTTTGAATTTTCTAGCAAATGAATAAAAAGCATGCCAACATGCGGAAGAAAATGGAAGAATTTTGGCAAACCAACTAAGCAGAGAATGCACAGAGGAAACTGGTATAACATAATACAAGGGTAGGAGGTACAACAATTAATAACAAAAACTTTAAAAAGTGTGTTACCATGTGTATTATTTATATTTGTAAAATAAGTTGTTTAACCTTGTTTGGATATGGTTAATCAAGGAAGGAAAGGGGAGTGGTAATTGACTATATTACCCTCCTATATGAGTTTCTTAGCAGCAGAGAGGAGTATAACTTGGTAATTCTATTCTCTTTTAACTCTTTCACTTCCTTTTGGGTTGAAAGAAAATGGGCTCTAGGAGCGGAAAGGAGGTAAATGTTTTACCTTTCTTTCCCTTTGCCTCCGTTAGAATATCACATCCAAACATGGTAAAAATATCCCCTCCTCTTCCCTTCTCTTCATCTCACCTGCTTTCATCCCCATTCAAACAAGTGGTCGTATATCTTTGTGAGTACAATACAACTCTTGGGATGTTTAATTTTTATAGGAACAGGATGACTTAAGTTGGTCTAACCTGTTTCTCTAGATTCTGCTTCAAGATGTGGTAGTGGCAGTAAAATTTCATTCAACTAGTCTAATTTCAGATTTGGGACCTAAAAACAGAACTATTCCTTTTCAAAATAATTTAAGGGACTTTATACATTATGTGTGGCAGACCAACGGATATTGCTGTAAGAAGCTCAGATTGCCAAAAATTGAAAAGAAAAATTCAGGATTCTCCGTAAACTAGATTGTCGCAATTGCCAATGTATCCTTGTCAGCTTCTAGAATCTATTTCTTAGTTAAAGGTCTTTTGTACTGGCTGGAATTAAAGGATTAGTAAATCATAATCCGATTGCTTTAGTGTCTATACAAAAAGTTCTAGTCTAAGATTCAGCTTATTTTGTGTGAAGCAGGGTAAATTGAGCATAAAGCATGCATAACCACCAGCATCCTCATGGATGGTATTATTGTTCTTTTTAATTTTGATAATTGTTAAGAAAGTGTGGATACATAACAGATCCATGCATGCGAAAACCACTAGGGCATGCTTAGCACTGCTCCACAACGTTTATCATTAATGGATTACACTTTCCTTCATGAGTATGTGGTTCGAGAGAATTTTAAGTTTTGCAATGGGTTTTATTTACTAATTTATGTGCTGACCTTTTTCTTAAGGCTAATCTTGATTTTGCTGTCATTTGCTGACTCATTTTTCTTTGATGTTATGCCATTCAGTTTTGCATAAGCCCTCTCATGGTATAATAGCGCATTTCTTTCTGATATCTTCTAATTTGTCTGGTTTATTTGCAGTGCACATAAAAGAATATTGATTTCTGAACATAAATCATGTTAAACTTTTATCTTTTATTTGATATACTTCATTCTGAATTTTTGAATGAACTTTTGACTACAAAGATGGGAGAAATACCAAAGTGAGGAGGAAGCAGCACTTGGTCGAGGGAAGCGTCAAAGAAAAGCTGTTTCATACAGAGAAGCATATGCATCCCATCCTACTGAAATTCTTAATGAGGTAGATCTATCTGATTTTTCCTTTTCTTTCTGATCTCTGTTCTTTTGCTTTTGTCCAAAACTCATTTCATCATCGATGACTTGCTCATGAATGCAAATAGGACTATTTCTTTCAACCCATGATCCTTATTCATATTTTCACACTTTCTGATGTTATTTATCATGATGTCTTGTCCTGTGATGTGGCATGATGGTTCTACTTTCCTTTTTCTTTTCTTTTATCTGGAAGGCTAAATAAGAAAGAGGAGAGGGGAAAGGATGGGAACAAAAATATTCTCTGTATTCATTTACATACCATCACTTCTTCGTGAGGGGCATTGCCAGTATGTTTGAAAATTGACTCAAGTCTATTTTAGTATATCCTATACTTGCAACCATTGCCCGCTCTACTTAGTGCTTGATGGTATTGTGTATTTGGCATTTTAAGCGCTAACAATTACTGAATGTCATTATGAGAAATTTATCATCAGCCTGACTCACAAACCATCCATTCAGCTTTTCCTTGGACAAGGTGGTTGTTTCTATTTATGGCGACTGACATATTTTCTTTTGGGAAAAGATCAAATCATATTTTCTTTACCTTGTACATCTGCTTAAAGAAACTATTAGGGTTCACACTTTCATTCTATTTATTAGTTCATCCTTAAAATTTGAATCACTTAATGTGAGAACTCACTTTTGGAAAAGAGAATCATATGGAAGACCCATGAAAAGGCTCTTGCTTTTTTTTCTTCATTTGTTTTTTTATTGATGAAAAAGAAAGCGAATGTTTTTAAGACCTTACAGCCTTTCACAAAATGCACAGTGGTGCAAAACGTGAGAGAGAAACTTCCTGCAGTTTTATTAGCATTTTTGAATGGGTAGCGCCTATAAAAGATGTTTGTTATCTTTCAAATATAATGTATATTTGCAAGCATAAACTTGGTTGTGTTTACAATAATAATCTTCCGTTAGTGGATGTTGATAAACTTCTGTTTCTACTGATAAAACAGACATTAAAAAAGATATTTCCTGCATTTGTGAGCATCCTTTTCCTGACCAACTAGAAATATTATTTTCCATTTCCCAGGAGTTATTCTGTGATTGTTGCTACTCTGTTTCTTTCCCCTGTATTGCTTGTTTGGTTACTCTGAACGTCTAAACAGATCACATCTTTGGCTGTTGTAGACCCCTATAAGTACCTAGTCAGTAAATCAACTTCCCTTGAGAAATTAGTTGTTTTTTAGCGCTCATTCTATTCTCCATCACATACATAATGTTCGGTGCTCATTACATGTAGTTGTTCCAATAACATCTGTTAAATTATTATCTCATCAATTTTCCTTTTACATTGCTGTTCATATTATTTGTACTGTGAAGCAGAGTGGTGGTGAAGAAGAGCGGGAGCCAGAACCAGAGCCGGAGCGTGAATATACACCTGCAGGAAGAGCATTAAAAGAAAAATAGTATGTTATGTTTGAAAACTCCTTTTCCAGTTGTATTTATCATTCTTTGTTTATTGTAGAGCAAACAGGGCCATAATTTTTGTTCAATTTTTTTTCTTTTTATATGCAGTTCAAAACTCCGTGCTAGGCAGAAAGAGCGCTTAGCTAGAAGGAACGTGGCTGAAGAATGTCATCCAAGTGGGGGGTCTCTGACACCTGAAAGACTCGCTCAGTGTTCCCTCTTTGATGTCCCTAAAAATGGATCAATTCAAACAATTGAGGAAGCTGAGGAAGATAAATCTCTTCAGCTGCCTGATGTTCTGAAATCTGGCACCCTGAACCAAAGAATCAATGCCCATCCTGATCCCTCTGTTACTCCCCTAACTCACCCCCCTGAGAATCTTCCGAGTCACAGGCATCAGGTCACAGGCCATGTTAATCCTGGGACCACCCGATTATTGCCTGTCCTGGGTCTCTGTGCACCAAATGCTTATCAAATGGAGTCAGCGCATTGGAATTCTGCAAGATCTTATCCCAGACAAAGTAGGGCTTCTGGGCCTGAATTTCCATTCAATCTATCGCCATACCCAGGGACTCCGATTGGAACGAATTTGAAAGAACTCGAGCCGCCTACCCTGGATAAATTTAAACTTGGAGATAGAACTGGTGAAATTTTGCCACCGCATCTTGTAAGTAGCTTTTCCTAAATCTTGCTCTATATTTTCCTGTAATCATCTATCATCACGACACAAATGAACGATCGCATGAAAGCCAACTAAAAATCTGCATGCTTTTTGATTAAACCTGAAGGAACAGAATTATTAGTTGTATGTGCCAGCCGGAGGAAAGGTGTGCAAACAGCTTTTCCTTTTCTCTAGCCATATGGGCCTACACTAGCCTTAATGACCTATACAAGACGCAGGTTCTTTTGGAATGACTATATGGAAGGAAGTGCACCTGAAATTGTTTGCTGGCTTGAACTGGGCCTTGCCTAACATGATAGAGGCATCAGAGATCAAGAATTTTTTGGGCTATATTATATATTTTGACTCTAAAACCTGAGAACTGATAAAAATAATGATCGAGTAGACTGGTTTCAACGAACAAAAAATATTGAAGTTGTGATTTGGCAGGATTTGTGAGCATGCCGTAAATCTTCTTAGTTGTAATGCCTACTGCATGTGTCCGAATCTTTTCTGAGCTCAACTCTTGTCTTCTGCAGTGTCCTCCTGGAGTTCTTGAAGAAAGAAATGCAGCTCTGTTTGAGCGTCCTAGTTTTGCCGCTTCTGATTTTCAGGGTAAGATGATGCCAGACAAGCTTCTTGATGAGAAGTTGCTTCCCAGGTTTCCCCTTCCTTCTAAGGCAATGCTCCAACAACACGACCTCCTTCCCACATTGTCTCTGGGAGGGAGAGTCGAACCTGTGAACGACTCGGTTCCTGAAATGCCGAACTTCCCACCATTGCCAAACTTCAAGTTCCCTCCACTTGATATGTCACAATATGGTCAGGCTGAGAGAGACATACCGGCACCGTCCTTAGGGTTAGGTCAGATGCCAATAACATTCTCCTCATTTCCCGAGAATCATCGAAAGGTGCTCGAGAATATCATGATGAGAACTGGTCCCGGACTGAGCAACTCGTCCAGGAAGAAGTTAAAAGTCGATGATTGGTCAGAGGATGAGCTCGATTTCCTCTGGATTGGTGTTCGGAGACATGGTCGTGGGAACTGGGACTCGATGCTCAGGGATCCGAGGCTGAAGTTCTCGAAGAATAGAACTCCTGAGGACTTGGCGGTCAGATGGGAAGATGAGCAGGTGAAAATTTTTGATGGGTCAAGTGCCCCAGTGACAAGGTCGAACAAGTCTCGTAAATTAACCAAAGCACACATGTATCCCACATTTTCTGATGAGATGATGGCAAGGGCGTTGCAGGGAAGCAAACTCGTGAAGCCTCCAAATTTCTATGGCCATTTGACTGACATGAAATTAGGATTTGGTGAGCCTTTGTCTACCCTTCCGCCCTTTGAGGCTATTGAACCACTTGGGCTGCATCACAAGCATTTTCCTGCAATTCCGCCTCTTCATCCTGAAAAATTTCTGGCAAATATTATGGGGGATGCTTCTGCTGGACCATCTGACAGGCCTGGGACTTCATCAAACATTCCTCTTGAGAAGCCGTATTTTGCCTCTCCATTCGATCCCAGCAACTTGGGCTCCCCAGTGTTGGCCAGATTTGAGCCACATCAAAGGGGAGAAGATGAATCTGCTGCTTTTGGTAAGTTACCAAGCCTTTTAGACAGATCTATAAACATGTTACGTGTGTCCCATAATAGTTTTGGCCCCAGTGGACAACCTGGCAATTTGGGAATATTGCTTGATCCTACTGCTGAGAATCACCGAAATCTAGCCGATTCGAAAGGGAAAGAGGTGATTGATGATGGAGTTTCTTCAACGAACAAGTTGCCCCATTGGCTCCGAGAAGCTGTGACAGGCCCCCCAAAGCCCCCGGAACCAGAGCTGCCCCCCACTGTATTAGCCATTGCCCATTCTGTTCGCTTGTTATATGGAGAAGACCAAGAGCGAGCAATTCCCCCATTTGTGATGCTGGGCCCACCTCCCCCTCAGCCTAAGGATCCAAGGCGAAGTCTCAAGAGGAAGAATAGAAGGTCCCATACGATTGATGATCCGAGTTCAGTTCATGTGAGTGCAGAACTCCATTCATTGCCACAGCGGACACCTGTGAGTGAATCTGAACTCAACTCGCTCCCGTCAGATATAAGCTCGATGAACCCCTCATCTTCGAGAACACATGTTAACTTGCAAAAGGGAATTACTACCTCGGCTGAAGTCCTTGAGCTGGTGGCTACTCATGCTGCTCCTGGGCCCAAATTGCCTCTCATCCCTGCTATTCCTGCCCGGAGAAGCCCGGAAATTCTGGACCGCGGGTCTACACTCCCTGAATCAGCTCAGCAATCCGAGTTCCCCTGCTCAGAAACTGCTCTGCAGCCAGAGAATCCAGTGCCGGACTCATTATCTCCTGACCTTAAGGTGGTACCTCCTGAGAGATCACTGGTCCACCCAGATAGTGCAGATTCGAGTAAGACACGATCAGATCCTTCTCAGGCTGAGCATTGTCCCGATGTTGGGGAGTTGTCATCCGAGGAGACCGTTTCAGATCACCCTGGGAGCGACCATGAAATATAAGTGTACCTTTCTGAAGCTTGGACTGAAAATTCAAGCAGAAAGTGGGAGAACTGCTATTCTTTGACCTGCTGTAAGTTGGTTAGGCTCTAATATATATATTTTTTGCTTTGTAGGCATTAAGGAATGAGGTGAGTGACAATATTGGCAAAAGAGGACTTTAGGGAGAGATCAGATCATTCTATGACATGTATTCTGTAAAGCTTATCTTGCCATAGGAAGTGGAAGTATACAATAGCTTCTCCCTGTCTCATGGTTCCCTTTCTCATCCAGTACAATTTTTGTGGGGAACTTCATCAAAGCACACAGCAAGCCCTGCAGGCCAGCCTCTCAGATTTTGTGAATTCGGGTATTTCTTTCTGAGTTGGTTGTCCGTGAACTGTTCCAAGTGCAGCAATTAAAAAATTGTCCGACTTGTTGCTGCTGTTAATTTTATGATCGTATTATGGAAGAGGACCTCAGCCTTGTGGGGATTTTGCAACATGGATCTCTGAAGGCAAAATATAACTGGCCCAATTGAACTAACTTAATAGTAACACTGTGATTGCACTGAACTCCAAACCAGGTGGTCTGGTCGAAACTGCCATCCTTAGACGCGAGAATTCCTTAATAATAGCTTGGATCATCGTGCGAGACCCGAACTATTGATATCCAGAAGTTTAACATGTCATAATTAATTCAATTCCAGTCGGGAGAGTTCACTAAGGGTAAAATTCTTTCGAAGTGAATTTTCTCCCTTCACAAGATTCGATTTCGGACCTTACTTAAGGGAAATGGGTGACTTACTATTTCAATAAATCCACTTTGGTTCGTTCCAGTAGTGTTAGAGTATATAAAACAGTAGGATGATTATGAAAATTTTAGCAATAACATGTTTTTCTCTAATATTATGATCGAAATATGAACCGTTGGTAAATATATTGAATTATTTAACTGTTAAATTATTATGAAATTAAATAGGTATTGGAATTGGAAAAAAAATGTAAACGTTCTTTCCTCCCCCATTCCAAGAAAGGACCGAGGAATTACGACCCGCTCCCAAACCGGAAAGATACCGTGCAAGCGAAAAGGATATCGTTAGGTGGGGCCCAGGAAAAGGATTTGAGTAACAAACTCACTGCCGAAAAATAATATATATATATATATATTATATCAAAATTGATTGATTGAAGTCGTAGGTCGTACGGAGTGATCGGGTCTCGGCACCCGACAACCTTTTTTAGATTGAAAATTGGGACCCTAACCCGAACCTATATTATACTATGCGTTTTGAATATCTGTCAGAATGTATTTTATTTTTTTAATAAATTAAACTGAAAATATTAAATTTTATTCGATAAGTTCATAATAAAATGAAATGAAATGGAGTAACCAAAGAACACGTTAAAAAGGATAATCCATCGTCGAATACGAATTCATAACACAAAAACGAGGTATTGAAATCCCTATAGCATCACTGAATAATAGTAGACGAAGTTCTAGAGGTCATGTATCCAACCTAAAATGGCCTAGAGGAAATGAGCAGCCTAAGCTAATAATTATTTAATGCATATAAAATAATTATTAATATCTAACAAATTACATGTATTAAATAAAAGTATTAAATATTATTCATATGTATACTCTTACACGGAAAAAAAAAAATCTACCTCCCTCTCAGGGAAAGGTTTTTTGTATCACAGTATGCAGTACTGATATGATAATGCTGATCAATAAAATTATGTTATTTTTTATTTTAAAATAAAAATTTTATATTATTTTATTAATTAATTTATCACAATACCATAGTGACATGGTCATTGTTTCACTCTCACATCTCACCCTTCGTGTTGAGAGTTAAATTCCACGTAGACTAGATTGGATAAGAAATTTGAGTTTATAAGAGAATTTGGGTCCACCATCTCTTAGTTTAGGCTTTTAGGTGGATATGAACCAGAAACTCTTGTAAGTCCAGGTGGAAATTTAACATGGTATCAGAGCGGATCGATCTTAGATTGATACCACTTCAAGCCTGAGTGTGGAACTCGTGGTCTATTAAGCCCGAGATCGAAAGAAAAATGTCCGACTCGTGTTAGCATGAGAATGGAAGAGAAGGTTTGTTTCGTGGTAGTTTGACCCTCTTTTTTGGTGGATATGAACTCGAAACTCTTGTGGGTTTAGGTGGAAATTTAACATAGTATTAGAGCAGATCGATCCTGGATTCACACCACTCCAGACGCGAGTATGAAACTTATGGCCTATTAAACTCGAAATTGAAAGAAAAATATTCGGCTCGTGACTAGTTTGTCGAGTATGGAAAAAGTTCGACTCATATGTGAGCACGCGAACGGAAGAGAAGGCCCATCTCGTTATAGTTTGACTTTCCTTGTGCGAGACCAGAAGAAAAATATTTTGTTTAAGATGATTTGTTAATAGCGGGTAATTAAGTTCAATACCTCCTCTCCCTCTTTCTTGCAAAGGGGAGTAGATATCTCCCAGCATTTTGGTCTCCTTCAAAATTCCATAGCATCTCTCTCATGCCCCATTTCTGACTCCAATCCGTATTTCTCTGTATTTTCTGATCTCCACACACAACAGTTCTGCAAGACTCTACTGAAGTAATTCTGGGAATCGGCCTCTGGAAACCTTCCCGATCAGTTCCAATCACCGACCAGCAGAGTCATTAAAAAAGAAATTTGTTGGGACCTTCATGATCGCTTTTGTTTGTTTCCTTTTTCGTCTACTCTTCTTTTCTGGGTCGCTGAACTGTTGAGCCAAATGTTTGTGACTGTACCCAACTGAGATTCTTCAGCATGCCCAGTCCCCTGTTTCTTTTCTGAAAGCTTCTTTAGCCTGCACCATTGTTGATTCCTGAAACTGACAGCGACCCTGTAACATATCGCAGGAGACGGGGGAGAACAGAGAAGGGAGAGGATAGGAGAGGACCTTCTAATTAAAGATGTACGAGGACGACTCTCCTTGCTTTGGTGGTCGCTGCAGTAATCATGCCATGGTGGCAGCAGAAGTTGCCGACGTTGCTGTCGGTTTTATTCAGACCGGCCGTGGAAACTCTGAACGGGAGCATGGAGAGCCCATTCCAAGTATCCCTGTTGAAGAAGGGAAAGGAAAAGAAGAAGTTGTTGAAGAAGACGAGACCCTCTGTGAGATGGGGAGCTGCTATGACAATGAGCCTGACATCAATACCAACTTACTGCATGAAATGATCGAAGTTGCCGACATCAATCAGTGGAATCACTCCTCTTCGAATTGGGACTCCCATAGCGCTGCGGCCTCCGGCATACCTCTAGTTTTCAACAACGAGGTCCAAGAGTACGAGGACACTCCCCTGGTTTTGCCTACCATCCCGTTCCCTCCCACACCAGCCCTTCTTGACCATTCTACCCCGCAAGTGCATCCACAGTCGATGCCGATCCTGTTTCCCAGCACGGCAACACTTCATGACCCAATGTCGGATTCCAACGCTTGGTCGGGTCCGCGTTGTTCTCCTCCTCTCGCACTGATGAGGGAGCTGTTTCAGTCCCTACCGTTGAGTGGTTCAGTATTGCTCGGTCACGGAGGAGAGTACGGCATTGACGGTGAAGGGAGACAAGGCTTAGCTCAGATTCAGAACGACGGAGCTTTGGAGCTTATGGGGAAAATGAATGGAGCTAAGCAACCCCTTAGTACTGAGCGAGAGAGGCGGACCCATATGAAAGAGAAGTTCAATGATCTGAGATTGATGATTCCAAACTCCACCAAGGTATGGTACTCCATATTCTGTCCCGATTAAGTAGCTGCTCTGTTTTCGTAGTTACTCGAGTACTGGAATGGTGATCTATTGGTTTGTGGGCTTGCTTGCAAAGAGATCAGATTTCTGAATTAAGAGAACGAAATCAAACCTGGGTCAGGTGATGGGAGAACGTAATTTCGGAATTGGGTTTGGCAAATCTTGGAAGACATACCAGATTATGGTAAGTAGGAAGCTCAGTTCCTTGAAAAAGTCGTGTGTGTAAGGGAGTTTAGCAGGTTGCATATGTTACAATTTAGTCAAAACAAAACAGTTATAGATATCTAATAGATTACAAATACCACACTAATGTGCTAGACAACAATCGATTCGTGACATATATCACGTGGTATAGACTCTCTCCGGTCCCTTTTAGTGGCATGCTTGAATGGGCTAGAGCTGCTTATACACTTCTGTTTATAATGACAAAATTGAGTCGCCATCTCTTCTCTTGTGTATTTTTTCCATGAAGACTGACAAGGCATCAGTGGTTGGAGATGCGGTAGAGTACATCAAGGAGCTCAAGAGGACCGTTGATGAGCTCAAACTGCTCGTGGAGAAGAAGAGATGCGGAAGCGAGAGGAGGAACAGTAAGAGGCAGAAGATGGAACAGGACCACGGGGATGTGGAGAGCTGCGCCAGGAACAAGCCTCCCTGTGAGTCAAGTACATCCTATAGCGCCGGCCTGAGAAGCTCTATGCTCCGGAGGAAATCGCAAGCTACTGAGGTTGATGTTCGAGTCATTGATGATGAAGTGACTGTCAAGCTCGTTCAGCGGAGGAAGATCAACTGCTTGCTTTATGTCTCGAGGGTGCTCGACGAGCTTCAGTTGGACGTCCAGCATGTCACCGGTGGCCAGATCGGGGATCACTACAGCTTCTTGTTCAACTCCAAGGTCTAAAGATATGCTTCTGTTCTTTCTTCAGTTTATGCAAACCTAGTAAAATTACCCCGGGGACCCAATTTTGCCGAAAATGGGAATGAGCAAGAGCAGAACCTGAGCATCTATTTGTGCTTTTACAGATCAATGAAGGGTCTTCAATGTTGGCTGGTGCAGTTGCCAACAAGTTGATGGAGTCCATGGATGGACACTTCTCTGTGGCTCCACCTGACCACTAGTTGTTATTAGGATCAGACATGGAAATGGAAGACACAGAACACATTAAGGTCAGGTAGAGAGGCTGGTGGTCGATTCCTGGTTGTTGTCATTGGAGAAGTATGTTGGATATCGTAGTAACTGAAAATGAAGCTTTGTTAGTACGTAGTTGGAGGCTAAAGGTAGATCTGAATTCTCTGATTACTAGTTACTGATTTTGGAACTCTACCAAAATGATCTATGAGAAAACAAATCTGGGCTGACTGATAGCTCTGCTCTAACCATTTCTTTGTGCCTTGCTTCAATAGCTCTTACTATTTCATGCTTAATGGTCCTTGACTTGTAACTAGTTTAGTAACCGTCAGTTCTAACGGCTTTGATCTCCATTGAATTTGTGTAAAATCAATACAACGTTATGGTCGGTCAAAATCTTGGTCTGTAACTGTCAAATTCTACAAGAATAGTGAAAGTTTTTGAAGCCGTGCAAACCGTACACTAGAACTTGGCTGCTGTAGAGCTCGGTACAGTAGTTGTAACCATGATGGACACGAAAGGTCTTGGGTTCGATTCTTACCGATCGAAGTTCACGTGCTCTAACTAGCCTACTAGACGAAGATTCCTTATTTTTGCCGGAGAAAAGGGGGGATTGATAGCTGCATTCTTATTATTCAATGATGAACTTCTGTGACCAGACTATTGTGATGGGATGTGCCCTGGGAACCATCCGCCTCTGGCCGGTGTGGCCTCGGTTTTTCCCAAGCTGCAGCGATCGAGAACTTCAGCTAATTGTTCTCTTCGTTCGCAAAATTATGAAGCTGATCCGGGGCCGTTCACCCTCTTCAAAGACTGGATGCATCACTGTCTAAACGGCTCACAGCTAAGGAAAACAGGATTGTCCTCTGAATACGTCATGCCCAGAGGAGAAAGTCTTGTATGTAATAGACATATCACGTAATAATACTTATATTATATCATAAACTAATAAAATTCAGTTATTTTTAAAGTTTTATAATTTTTTTTAAGATAACTGAATCTTATTTGCTTGTAACGTCACATAAGTGTTGTTACGTGATATCTCCCTTCTTCGACTGTGGGGGCCTTTGGAGGACCAACTATCATCAGCATGAAGGAAAAAAGTCTTATACATAATGGGTATATCACATAGTATATGAAACGAGTTTTGTGTGCAACGAGCGTACCGCGTAACAGTGCAGATATAATATCACAAACCCATAGAATTTAGCTATTTTAATATTTTTTAATAATGGAAAAATAACTCTGGAAATAGTTAAATTCTATTGGTCTGTAACATCATGTCAGTATTGTCACGTGGTGGATTTGTTACATCCTGTACTTTATCTTATGGATGTTAGAGGTCAATAAACAAAAATAGTAATAAATGTAATCCGGAATATATAAAATAATACGAAATGGATAATCTCAATGGCTACAATTGAAGAAAATTAATATTATAAAATTGATATTTCACAAATTCTTTCTATAGGCACAAATTGTGCAAGAAAGACTTACCGGGAAATGGAATAGAAGAAGATAATTCGACTAAATATATGAAATATAAATAATCGAATAACACAAAACGAAATAACAAACTTAAAATGAAAAACTTTTACTGATTGAGTCGAGGCCTGTGGCGATCACAGTATCCTTAAGACTGATTCGTCCCCTCTGGTCGTGCCGAGGTAGCGTGGACTTCAATCTCCCAGGATACAACGACTCTGAGCTGGAGGTTGCACGAGACCCGCAACTGGAGGCGAACCGGAACTCGAAGCTGGAAACCACCGAAAACTATGCAGATGCAGAGAGGGAGAAGAGTGAGAGCTCGAGAGCTGTGAAGGTGTGTCTAAAACCTATGGAGGGGGCCTCTATTTATAGGCTGGTGGAGGGCTGGTGGCTTAAATGGCAGAGAACCGGACAATTGAATGCCCGAACCGGCCGTAAATGCATTGAACCGGACATTAAAAGGCTAAACCGGACGTTAAGAGCCCTTAATTGCATCGAACCGGCCATTAATCCGAGTGAACCGGTCATTCAGTGCCCCTATTAAGGTCGGCCCCTTAATGCCGTCCCTTAATACGACCTTTAAGACCCTAAACCGCCCGGAATCCGAAGAGTCGGGAATCCGAGGCAAATTTATTGAAGGAAAAAAAAAAAATTGCCAGAAATGGCAAAATTAGGCCGGCACCTCCAGCCATAGGCGGGAGCCGCGAGAAAGCCGTTTATTGTAGCTGAAGTAGTTACTTATTGTAAGACTACTCTTAGCTTATAAACCCTTTGAAATTCTTATCCCTAACCGATGTGGGATTGAGTTTCTGCATTTCCCTATGTGGGCTCATTGGGCCCTATGGGCCCTTATAGGCCTGGGCCTCTTCATGGGTTTTTATAAACCCAACCCATAACCAATAAGTCCATGGACTTAAACCCATTTCAATTCCTTCAATTTCTCATTCAATTGGATTTAGGCCCAAATGTAATTTTCAATCCATGAGAACAATTTCTCATTCAATTCAATGCCATTTTTCCAACAATCCCCCACATGAATGAAAATTGTTTTATTTTGACTCTGTGGTGGTTTCCAACAAGTGAATCCTGCATAGGATAGGTAGGGTAACCCTTTGAACCTTCCCTTGTAAAGGTACACTTACTTTACTAGCTGTCCAGTAGACATGATGTCCTTGAACTGTCCCGCTTTCTTGTGTAAAGGATCATATACCTCACACAGGAGTTCACAACACTTCTGTTCCGTTCTCACGGTTGTGTTCGTTTGGCCATGAACACCGTCCTGGTTCTGTGAGAGTTTCTAAAGAATCAAGCCCTTTATTCTCCTTTGAAGCGGCCCCACTTCTCTCTCACATAGGTGATTTATAATCTCAAGAGTATTCTGCCTACTCTTTTATAAATCATTAAAGCATCTAAATGCTAACCTCAACATGATAATATCACTGTTTCTTATAAAGGAACGGGTTGAGGAATAATTCCCCCACAGTGACCTCATCAGGTCTTATGAGTAGGTTGTCCCTTTGAACCTAGATCTTGGGATCTCCAGTCAACAAGGTAGGGTTTTCCTTCATAAAACCTTTTCTTTCATGGGCTTCAGTCCCATTCCTTTCGACATTTTCTCAACTAGTTCTCTGTTTAACCCTTTGGTTAGCGGATCCGCTAAATTATCTTTTGACTTCACATACTCAATTGTGATAATTCCAGTTGAGAGTAACTGTTTAATGGTATTGTGTCTACGACGTATATGTCTAGACTTACCATTATACATTTGACTTTGTGCCCTTCCAATGGCAGACTGACTGTCACAATGTATACATATTGGTGGCACCGGTTTTTCCCATTCTGGGATATCCTCAAGAAAATGGCGTAGCCATTCAGCCTCTTCTCCACACTTATCTAAGGCTATAAACTCAGATTCCATTGTGGATCGGGCTATCACTGTTTGTTTTGAGGATTTCCATGACACGGCTGCTCCCGCTAATGTGAATACATATCCACTTGTAGATTTCGAGTCTTTTATATCAGATATCCAGTTTGCATCACTGTACCCTTCAAGTACGGCTGGATATCTGGTATAGTGCAGCCCATAATCCCGAGTATATCTTAGGTACCGTAATACCCTCACAATTGCCTTCCAATGGTCGGCACTCGGGTTACTCGTATATCTACTTAGCCTACTAACCGTGTAGGCTATATCTGGTCTAGTACAACTCATTAGATACATCAAGCTACCAATAACTCTTGAGTATTCCACCTGTGAAATACTCTCTCCTCTATTCTTCGATAGATGGAGACTTGTATCTAATGGTGTTCTAGCGACACCAGAATCATTCTTGTTAAATTTCTCAAGAATTTTGTCCACATAGTGTGACTGACTTAAGATAAGTCCTTCTGATGTTCTCGTGATCTTAATTCCTAAAATCACATCAGCAAGGCCCATATCTTTCATGTCAAATCTTGCATTCAACATGTTCTTGGTAGATTTGATAATTTTCTCATCACTACCAACAATGAGTATGTCATCTACATATAAACATAAAATGACGTAACTATTTTCCGTCTCTTTTATGTAAATACATTTATCACACTCATTGATTTTGTAGCCATTGGTAATCATTGTATTATCAAATTTTTCATGCCACTGTTTTGGCGCTTGCTTCAAGCCGTACAATGATTTAACCAATTTGCATACTCTCTTTTCCTTTCCTGGAGACACAAACCCCTCGGGTTGTTCCATGTAGATTTCTTCATCTAAATCTCCATTTAGGAATGCCGTTTTCACATCCATTTGATGTACCTCTAAATTACGCAATGCCGCAATTGCAAGTATCATCCTAATGGAATTTATTCTCGTCACAGGAGAATAAGTGTCAAAATAATCAAGGCCTTCCTTTTGCTTGTATCCCTTGATAACAAGTCTAGCCTTGTATTTATCTATGGAGCCGTCTGCTCTCATTTTCCTTTTAAAGATCCACTTAGATCCTAAAGGTTTACATCCGGGAGGAAGATCGACTAACTCCCACGTATGATTCTGTAAAATAGAATCAATTTCACTGTTGATCGCCTCTTTCCAAAGAGGTCCCTCTGAAGAAGTCACGGCTTCTTTATATGTCTGTGGTTCTTTTTCCAACAGATATGTTATAAAATCATCTCCAAATGATTTTTCCACTCTCGCCCTTTTACTACGTCTAGGCTCAAATTCATGATCAGAACCTTGATCTGATTCATGACTTTTATAATTCATAGCTTCGGCGGTTCGTTTCGACGAACTAGATCCTTCGCTGGATCTATACGGAAATACATCTTCAAAAAATGATGCATTTCTCGATTCCATTATCGTATTCTTGTGTATATCATGAATTTTTGATTCATACACAAGGAATCGATATGCATTACTGTTATGTGCATAGCCTATGAAAACACAGTCCACTGTTTTAGGACCTATTTTTACCTTTTTCGGTGTTGGTATTGCTACTTTTGCAAGACACCCCCACACTCGTAAGTGTTTGTAGGATGGTCTCCTACCATGCCATAGTTCATATGGCGTCTTTTCCTCTTTCTTTCGAGGTACTTTAAAAGGTAATTGCTTGTCAAAATAGCTTCCCCCCACATGTTTTGGGGTAACCCTGAACTCAGAAGTATCGCGTTCATCATTTCTTTCAATGTGCGATTTTTTCGTTCAGCAACACCGTTTGACTGAGGTGAGTAGGGCGCAGTTACTTCATGGACTATTCCATGTTGTGCACAAAAGTCACCGAATGGTGCTTCATATTCACCGCCTCTATCACTTCTTAGTCTTTTTATTCTCTTATTGAGTTGATTCTCAATTTCATTCTTATAGAGAATAAATTTTTCTAAGGCTTCATCTTTGCTCTTAAGCAAATACACATAGCAGTACTTTGTGCTATCATCGATGAAAGTAATAAAATACTTATTACCGCCTCTTGTTTGTACAGACTTTAAGTCACAAACATCACTATGAATTAGGTCAAGTGGTTCGGTATTTCTTTCAACGGTTTGAAAGGATGACCTCGTTAATTTCGCTTCTACACAAATTTTGCATTTGTGTTTAGAATCGATCTGGAATGTCGGTATGTGTTCCATGTTAATTAGTTTCCGAATTGAATCATAATTAACATGTCCTAGTCTACCATGCCATAAACTGGAAGACTCAATCAAATAAGAGGAAGAGGCTTTATCTTTATTGATAATCGTCAGTACATTGAGCTTAAAAAGCCCATTACATTCGTACCCCTTTCCAACATACATACCGGATTTCGTTATTATAACTTTATCTGACTCAAATACTATACGAAACCCATGTTTATTCAGCAAGGAACCGGAAACCAGATTCTTCCGGATCTCTGGCACGTATAGCACGTTGTTGAGAGTCAGCATCTTCCCGGAGGTCATTTTCAGCACCACTTTGCCTTTGCCTTCAACTTCTGACGAGGCAGAGTTCCCCATGTAAAGCTTCTCTCCACTAACCGGCTCAAAGCTTGTGAAGAGATCTCTGTTGGAGCAAATGTGCCGGGTGGCTCCAGTGTCAATCCACCATTCCTTCGGATTTGACCCCACCAGGTTCACTTCAGAGACCACAGCAGAAAGGTTGATGTCGGAAACATCTTGGGATATCGCATCAACCACATTGGCCTCGGGCTTCTTCTTCTTTGGAAGCCGGCAATCAGTAGACCTGTGGCCCTTCTTGCCACAGTTGAAACACTTTCCTTGGAATTTCGGCTTGGAAACTCCACCTTTGGGCCCAGCCACTTTGGGCCCAGTCTTGGCCTTGTTCTTTTTGGGCTTTTGCCCATGCTCGACCACGTTGGCCTTCGCAGCACCTGCAACAGGAATGTTCTTCTCGGACCCCCTGTTGTCTTCTTCAATTCGAAGTCTAACGATGAGGTCTTCAAGTGACATTTCCTTTCGCTTGTGCTTCAGATAGTTCTTGAAGTCCTTCCATGCCGGTGGTAGCTTTTCAATTATTGCAGCCACCTGAAAGGTTTCACTCAGAACCATCCCTTCAGCATGAATTTCATGCAAGATTACCTGAATCTCTTGCACTTGACTGATCACCGTCTTGGAATCCACCATTTTATAGTCGAGGAACCGTCCGACGACAAACTTCTTTGTGCCGGCATCCTCTGTCCTATATTTGCGGTCCAGGGAATCCCACAGTGTTTTCGCCGTCTTCAGTGTACAATACACGTTGTACAGCGAATCGTGCAGCCCGTTCAGAACGTAATTTCTGCACAGGAAATCAGAGTGGTGCCAGGCATCAACAGCTTGAGCTGCCTGGACATCCGATTGTCCTTCAGGAAGCTTGGGGCCTCCTCAGTCAAGAACCGAGCAAGGTTCAGTGTGGTCAAGTAGAAGAGCATCTTCTGCTGCCACCTTTTGAAGTTCAACCCATTGAACTTCTCAGGTTTTTCACTGTGGTTGACAGGAACCACAGTAGGCACCGAGCCAGTAGGCACGGAGCCTGTGCCTCCAAGAGGCATGGCTGGGATAGATCCCGAGCCCGGTGTGACTGGGGCACCAGAGCCCCTAGCCACAGTGGCAGCATCAGCAACAAAAGCCGGATTGTTTTCAGTAGCCATCTGAGATAAGAGACAAACCGAATCAGTCTTAAGTTTGTAATCCGAATATAAAATAAATAAAATGGATAATCTCAATGGCTACAATTGAAGAAAATTAATTATAAATTGATATTTCACAAATTCTTTCTATAGGCACAAATTGTGCAAGAAAGACTTACCGGGAAATGGAATAGAAGAAGATAATTCGACTAAATATATGAAATATAAATAATCGAATAACACAAAACGAAATAACAAACTTAAAATGAAAAACTTTTACTGATTGAGTCGAGGCCTGTGGCGATCACAGTATCCTTAAGACTGATTCGTCCCCTCTGGTCGTGCCGAGGTAGCGTGGACTTCAATCTCCCAGGATACAACGACTCTGAGCTGGAGGTTGCACGAGACCCGCAACTGGAGGCGACCGGAACTCGAAGCTGGAAACCACCGAAAACTATGCAGATGCAGAGAGGGAGAAGAGTGAGAGCTCGAGAGCTTGTGGTGTGTCTAAAACCTATGGAGGGGGCCTCTATTTATAGGCTGGTGGAGGGCTGGTGGCTTAAATGGCAGAGAACCGGGCAATTGAATGCCCGAACCGGCCGTAAATGCATTGAACCGGACATTAAAAGGGCTAAACCGGACGTTAAGAGCCTTAATTGCATCGAACCGGCCATTAATCCGAGTGAACCGGTCATTCAGTGCCCCTATTAAGGTCGGCCCCTAATGCCGTCCCTTAATACGACCTTTAAGACCCTAAACCGCCCGGAATCCGAAGAGTCGGGAATCCGAGGGGCAAATTTATTGAAGGGGGAAAAAAAAATTGCCAGAAATGGCAAATTAGGCCGGCATCCTCCTGCCATAAAGGGCGGGAGCCGCGAGAAAGCCGTTTATTGTAGCTGAAGTGTTACTTATTGTAAGACTACTCTTAGCTTATAAACCTTTGAAATTCTTATCCCTAACCGATGTGGGATTGAGTTTCTGCATTTCCCTATGTGGGCTCATTGGGCCCTAGGGGCCCTTATAGGCCTGGGCCTCTTCATGGTTTTTTTATAAACCCAACCCATAACCGAATAAGTCCATGGACTTAAACCCATTTCAATTCCTTCAATTTCTCATTCAATTGGATTTAGGCCCA